>JAVCKU010000150.1:3020871-3032904 GCA_032273985.1 Hypsolebias coamazonicus | reverse complement strand
AAGGAAGGAAGGAAGGAAGGAAGGAAGGAAGGAAGGAAGGAAGGAAGGAAGGAAGGAAGGAAGGAAGGAAGGAAGGACGGGCGGACGGGCGGACGGACGGACGGATACGTTATTGTCCCCAAGGGGACATTTGTCTTGGACATCGTGTGCTAAACAAAGCTTCTTCCACAATTAAATACACTACAAACAATAAAATCATGTGAGCACCAGAATAAAATAAAAATAAAAACACATATTGCACATTCCCACATACATTCCAGCAAGTAAACAAGACAACAAATCAGCAGCATGACAGTCTATATGCATACTTTATTTAATCATCTAAACTAAGGTTGATGGCAGTGAACAGGATTTAGTGCTTCTTTAATATTTACCAAAAAAAATACGTACTGAGTCTTTCATGTAACATTATACAAATATAATTTGAAATGTCTGTTTAACACAGTATTTCTGTTGGACACTAGTTGATTTAAATAATGGAGAAAAAAAAAATCCTCTAAAACGCTTTACATATTAGCACTCTAAAGAAATTTGATTTTAAGATTTTGTCATCCAAACAACATCTAAACTTTACCTTCAACCTGGATGGATCCGAGCAGGTGTAGCTGCACTGATCACAGCTGTACGGCTTCTCTCCGGTGTGAATGCGGATGTGCCACGTCATCTTCTGTTTGTTCCGGGTCGCGTACTCGCAGTCCGTGCATTTGTACAAGCGTTTGGTTCCGTGGGAGCGGAGGTGCTGCTCCAGCACCAGCTGATGCCGACAGACGAACTCGCACGTGCTGCACCTCAGAGGTTTGCCCTCTCGGGGCCCGTCCTCGTGCTCGCTCAGCAGGTGCTGCGCTAGCAGCTGCCTCGTTTTGGCTGCGAAGTCACAGAGCTGGCAGCGATGTGCCAGGTGAGTTCTCTGGTGAAGCTCAAGGCTCTCTCTGGTCGCAAAACTTTCACGGCAGGTTGTACATTCCGCTTCTGGATGCCTGCTCAGTTGGTGGCTCTTCAGCGCCAGATCGCTGCTACATGCGTAGTCGCATTTCGTGCACGAAAAAACGGTCTGAAGCAGGTGCGCACGTTTGCAGTGGTTCCTTAAAGCAACCTCTGAACTAAACCGAGCGTCGCAGCGAGCGCAAACGTGCCGTAACTCCCCCGTGTGACATCTTTGGCTGTGTCGTCTGACGTCGTCGGGAGTGCAGCTTCTGAAGTCGCACAGAGAACACAGGTGCGTGGGCCGCTTGTCGTGCACGCGCACCTTGTGCTGGCGCAGCTTGGTCGCCGTGCCAAAAGTCTTGCCGCACGCGTCGCAGCCGTGACGGCCGACCCCCGTGTGCAGAGACTCGTGCTCCTCCAGGCGGTAGCGCCTCGTGGTGCTGAAGGGACAGTAGGGACAGCGGTGAGGCCGAGCGTCTTTGTGCTGCAGCAGGAGATGCTGCTTCATGGAGCGCTGCTGCTCACAGCTGAAAGAGCAGCGCCCGCAACGCAAACGTTGGGCCGAGGCGTCCTCCTTGTGATGACGAAGTTTGTGACGAGACAGAGAACGTGTGGACTTGGCTACAAACGAGCACGAGGTGCACTGGACGTCACCTGCGTTCACGCAGCCTTTCTTTTTATGGCGGTCTAAAGCTCGTTTCTGGCTGCACGTAAATGCACAGTTTGGACAACGGACTTGATGCTTCTTAGAAACTTTCACCAAACTTTCATCAGCCCTTTCTACGGGACACTCCTTGTCCTTCAGAGAGCTTCTTCTGTTGCTCCTGTCAGAAATGAGTCGATTTTCTTTTTTATTTTCGGCTGCTCTGCAGGACGGGACGTGTTGTTTGACTGTTAGCAGCTGAGCTGATGAAAAGCTGCAAAGTGTGCATCTGAATTTCCCCTCAGTTTTAACATAAAGAGGATTTCTCTGCAGTGAAACACATTTGACTCTTTTGTTTAATGCTTTGCTTACAGTTGAAAGCTTAGCTGCCTGAATTTTCTGCTCTGACACAGCAGATGACGGTGTGTGAAATGAGCATACTTCTTGTTCTTGCAGTCCTATATCCAGGGACAGAATGTCCACCTGATCGGAACTCGTTCCCCACTCCGGTTGTTCAGATTCTTCCTGACCTGCAGCTGAATTCTCCGTTGAAGCTGGAAGGATGTTTGAAACATCTACCGATGTTCTGGCTTTGTGTGGAAGTGCCGAGCACGTCTTTTTCAGGTGGCAATCTAGTCCCCGTCTCTGTTTGAACTGAGCGCCACAAGCCGGGCACTTGTGTCCCTTTGCCCTGCCGTGACACAACGCCCTGCAGTGGTACTTCAGAGCGGTCTCCTTACGGGTTACGTACAAGCACTTGTCACAGTGATAGACATCGTCTGACGGCACCACAAGCATCTGCACCCGTCCTTCTAAAACCATGGCTTCTGCTTGGTCCTTGTCGTGCCTCTTCAAAGCTTTCAGCCGAGCCTCATGTTGTAAATCTGGAACAGCAGCGCTGATCGTTGGTATCGAATCACCTGGGGGTTCAACAGTTTGACTTGTGCTAATCAGAGGTTCATCCGAGTCACTTTGCTCACAGAGACCATCTTGTGTTTCCACGTTATCTTCCTCTAGTGAGCCGGCAGGAGTGGACAAGCCAGATCTATAATTGTTTAAAGGTGTTGAGCTGTTGTCCTCGTTCTGTAAGGGTTTGGTTTGGTCATCTGTAGTTAGTGTCGTTAACACCAGGGTGCAGCACTGCTCCGGACTGCTGGCAGATCTATCTGAAACACCGTCCTGAGAAACCACGACAGAGTTGAGAGCTTGTGAAGCAGCAGAAGTTTCTCTGCTGGAATCGTGATCTTGTGGCGGATCATAATTATCTACTGTGGATTGTTCAAGCTGCGCACGATCTGTTGATGGTTTAATGTAAAAATCCTGCACATAATGTGCAGCGTTCCTCTCCTTTTCCTTTGCTCTGTAATTCTCCAGCCAGGCTTCGTCCCCAGGAACATACCCGTGAACTTTCCTCTTGTGAAGGAAAAGGCTGATGCCACTGAAGGAGGAATAGACGCAGAGTGCACAGCGAAACTCTTTCAGCTTGGTGTGCTTGCAGTTCTCGTGGTTCTGAAGGGCTTGGCGGTAACAGGTAGTGTACGTGCAGTATTTGCACTTAAGCGCAGCTGGCCTTTTCTCCTTCCCAGAATGTTTGGCCAACATGTGGTTGCGAAGCTCGTATTTGCGCTTGCAGACATACGCGCAGATCTCGCACATGAGGGACTTGGCTTGATGCCGCAGACTGTGGCTCTTTAGTTGATCCATGCGGTGACAGCGATAGGAGCACTGATCGCACGAATACCTGGGAGGGGAGACAACAAGTTCAGTCATAACAGTGTATAAAAGCACTGCACGA
This sequence comes from Hypsolebias coamazonicus, assembly GCA_032273985.1. NCBI lineage: Eukaryota > Metazoa > Chordata > Actinopteri > Cyprinodontiformes > Rivulidae > Hypsolebias > Hypsolebias coamazonicus. The sequence goes on along the minus strand of JAVCKU010000150.1, from coordinate 3,029,542 downwards.
TTCCTGCGTCTGCAGCACGTACTGGAGATGCTCAGCTCCGTATCGTGCAACATGTCCACTGTCCCTCCTCTGCTCATGCCCAAACCATCTCAGCCTCTAACATTGTCTCCAAAACCGAACTGTCCCTTTGACAGACACATTTCTATTGCTGTTCGTTTGGTTCCCTTTCGATGGAAAATCTGAACATCTATTCCTGTTTTTTTTTATTTTTTTTTTTTTTGTTAGAACCAGTTTCCAAATCAAACATCACAGCAGGTCTTATCTTGTAACCTTTTCCTTCCACTCCTGCACCTCTCCTCCTGACCTCTATTTATTATGTAATTTTGAGCAGAACAACTTCTGCCTAAAGCCCACCACAGATGATTGAGGTGGTTGAAGAACCACAGTCAGATGGTTTGGAGTGCAGAAACATGAGGGACAATAGTTTTGTACAGCTGAAGAAAGCCACCTTCTAAACCTCAAGCCTGGCAGGAAGGCTTGAATTCAAGATCTTGGAGATTATTCTTGGTGAAATACCACCCTGGCCTTGAACCCATCTGTTTCTCCTACTGCACATCTGGCTGTCTTCTCTCTGTCTTTGTACACAACCTACAGTAATCTAACATACCTACACAACCACAGACCTCTTCGTGGTACCTTATCATTTGCTTTCTCTTGATGGTATGCTTCTTCATCAACACTTTCAAAGTAAACAATGTATTTTTATGAAACAATATAATATCCACTAATGCATATACAGATGTTTAAGCATGTTTAGTGCAAACAATTATATTTAGTGTGCAAGTGGGGAATATTTGTTGCATGTCAGCACAGCAGGCCTCAAATGAGAAATCTTTTTGCTGGAGAAATATAAACACAAAAGGTAGTTTTAAGTAAATACAATGGAGTTAAAAGTTTGTGTCTATGATGACCTTTCAGCACTTAAAACAAATTTGAGACAAAACTGTAACTCATTGTTTTATACCTGAGATCTCCGGCATGTTTCCTCATGTGGACAGTGAGATAATGCTTCCATCTGGTGATGTATCCACATTCAGCACACATAAAGTTCTTATCATGTAAGTGAGTGAGCATGTGTTTGGACAGGTAGGATTCGTCTCTGCACCTGAAATCACACAGGCTGCATTTGTGGGGCTTCTCACCTGAAAGCAAACCCCCAAAAAAATGACATATGATGCTAAAAACATTTTCTTTTCTAACATTGAACTGATCAAATAAAGACAGCGTGTGTGAGTCCATCCTCACCAGTGTGCACCAGCATGTGTCGCTTCAAACCACGTTTATGTGAGGTGATGTAGCTGCACTGGGAGCAGCGGTGGGTCTTCTCGTTGGCGTGTAAATGCCCGACGTGCTGCTCAAACTCCACGGGGTTGAGCGTAACAAACGGGCAAAAGTCACAGCGAAGCTGTTTGTCCCCCGGGTGACCAAGCCGCCGGTGCCGCAAAAAGACAGATTTATTGGAGCAGCAAAAATCGCAGTCAGAGCAGTGGTAGGCGAGATGCGTCCGATAATGAGCCTCCATCTCTGCCGCGCATCGGAAGACTGCGCTGCAGGCGCGGTGACGACACTCTACTGCTTCGATCCCGTGCTCCTGTGAGACATGTTTCATGAAGTCTTTACGCTCAGAGCTCTGGAAAGAACAACCCTCGTGGAAACATGCCAGCGGCGTGTTGTCCAACAGGACGTTGTGCGTCTTCATGTGAGCCTTTAGCGCTCTGCTCTGGGGAAAGCTTTGACTGCAGGTGGGACAAAGAAAGCTCCGACTGTTTGCGCCTTCCTCTGCCTCGTCTGGATGCACGCTGGCGACGTGGCGACGGATCGCATTCTTCTCCACAGCAGAATATTCGCACAGGTGACAGTGGTGGGTCTTCTCACCGGCCTCCCGGAGTCGGTGAAGGCAAAGCTTGCTCCTGCTGGTGAAGAAACGGTTGCAGGTGGGACACTGGAGATTTGGGTCGGGGAAATGCAAACGAAGGTGCTCCTGCAGGTGGGAGTGCATCTTGAAGCAGCGACGACATTTGGGGCAGGTGTGGGTGCGATAGATGTTCTCGGTTCCCTCAGCAAGGTACTCTAATGGACAAGAACAATTTATTTTTAAAGTATTTTGTAACAAAAATAAATAAAAAACTCTGTTAAGTGTTACTTCTAATCAGTGGTGGGCACAGCTAATCAAAAAGTTTGCTTCAGTAACCATTAATTCACTAATTATAAAAATTAGCTTTGCTAACACTAAACCACTAAACAGTTAAAATAATTACTGGAAGCTAACGCTAAAGCGCTAAGTTTTGTCAAACGCTGCTGTCGCTGACACTGTAAGACTGTAATGTGACAATGTTATAAGTGAACACAACTCAAAATGGAACCAATGAGGCGGAGCAGAACTCTGCTGTACTGAAGCAGAGTGATGCATTCAGTGTGTGTCGGACATCTCCCTCGTGTCATTTACTATAATGAATTAACTCACTTTGGTGATCCTTTTTGTGGTTAACTACTTTTATAAACTAACTACAAAGCTGCTGTGCATCATCATCAAAATTCTCTCAGTAATAAATCTGTATTAAAGTAAAGATGTGTGACATGTGTGAGAGTTACGTCCCAGAGACAGTGTGCACATAGCAAAGTATGCTGGGTAGGAATTACCATGTGTGTGCAATGTTTCTGCCCGTTTACAATGTTTCCAAGTGTGAAAATAGGTTTTTCGTGTTATTTTTCTGTTCTGGTTTGGTTTAGCATTTATGTTAAAGTCTATTATTGGCTGTAAACTGACACCAGGAGTCAGAGACTGGTTGCGGTGGGGGAGCACTGCAAGGTTGGTGACATCACCGTGTGGTGCACTTTGCTTAGCTTAGCATAGTATAGTATTCTTTTAACTTTTTAATAATGGCAGTCTCACTGAGTCACTAGGACCATTTTCAAGAAAGACCTGTTTTAGACAGACAACATATAAAGTACAGCAATTAGCAGTATTGCATTGCTCTGTGTAAATCACCGCCATCCTGTAAGATTTTAGTGCAAAGAACTGTCTTTAAAAAAAAATACGGACTTGAATGAACTGGATTTTAATGTAGCAGGAGCTAATTTGTCACAATGTGCTCGTTGAAAGAAGACCAGAGGTGGTGTTGGGGGTGTCACATGGTCAAATAATATCTTATGTGATTTTGATAATGACATAGTCAGTCATATCTGTTATTAACCATTATAGTCTAATGGTGTTGTTTAGCATGAATGCACAAAACAGAGAGAAAAGAAAAATAAATGAATTTACCTTTGGATGGCAGTGGTGCTGCATTTGGTGCTGAAGACGTGCCTTTTTCCATGTTTAATTTAAATCACTTCCCTGCTGTTGATTGTTCAGTGTTGTTCTCTAAAAACAGACAGCAACATTAATTTTAAAAAAGCATCACGTTCTTTCATTTATAAATATGAAGTTAAAGATATTTGCACTTTTATGGAAATATCTGTTCAATAACCATTAAGCACAACAGTTAAAAAAAATTAAAGTAATATTATTTGGTAGGACATTTACACAGCTAATATAACTATAAAATAATCAAAAGACTGTAGTACTCACATTAAAAATATAATTCCCTGATAGACCCTTGTTTCCACATTTTCTGTCTGACAAAACAGTTAATTTACCTGTTTTAGTTGACCGGTCTGCGTCCTAAATTCATATTTACGTATGTTTCTGAGGCAAATCACTCATTCATAATGAGTAACAATCTCCAAAGATTATGTTACTTTTTAATTTTTAACCTAAAGTAGCTACAAAACGCTAAAATACACTAATGTTGTCTTAGCTAAAATACACTAATGTTGTCTTAGCTACCGTTAGCTTGTTATGCTTCCGGATTACTTCCACTTCCGGTGGTGTAACACCTGTCAATGTTGTTACCATAAAACTGTTAAAAAATAATATACCTTTCACACAAATATTGGGTAGTTACGAAACCTTGCCCCAGAACGTCGTGGACAGATATAAAAATATGATGTCGTGGGAATATTTCCCCAATTTATTTAAACCGTATTTGAGGGCAGCAGGTGTTGTGCTTAGTTTTGTTTCCAGGGTAGACAGGGAAACAATCGGAAACACAACAACGTGAAAAGAATGTGTAAAATCCTCATACAAATTGAAACATATAAACCTCAACATTTTATTTCATTTCTATCACGAGCAATGAGGGACTCCACATGTACTTTTTATGAAGAAAAAAAAAAAGTGAATTTAATTGCGAAGGAAGCAGGGAACTAATGATTGTGAGCTTTGGAGAATAGTCGGAATGTTTTTCTTGAAACACAGGACATGCAGAGTTCGCTTCAGTGCATTCATTCGTTACACACGAGGACTTTCAAGACTTAAAGGTTATAAATCATGTTTTTTAAACGGATTTGAACATGAATTTTCTTCTGCTCATGTTTAAACAATAAAAACAAGTTCTGACTTCACGGGAGCAACGCAGAAATCTGCAACATGCCGCTGTCGGACTTCTTGGACAGCCTGAAGGACAACCCTTACTTCGGCGCCGGGTTTGGACTGGTTGGGGTCGGGACCGCGCTGGCCGTGGCCAGAAAGGGAGCCCAGGTGGGGATGATCTTCTTCCGCAGGAATTACATGATCACCCTGGAGGTTCCCAGCAGGGATAAGAGCTACAACTGGCTGCTGAGCTGGATCACAAAGCACGCCAGGCACACGCAGCACCTCAGCGTGGAGACCTCCTACCAGGCTCATGAGAGTGGACGGGTTCACACGCAGTTCGACTTCCACCCGAGCCCTGGGAACCACATCATCTGGTCAGGATGTGCCTCTTTATTTCAAAACATCTGGATAGTTGTGCATGCGTGCTCTCTGTATTAAAAGCAGAACTTGTGTCACAGTGATCCCATGTGGTCTTTAGGTATGGGAAGAAGTGGATCAGAGTGGAGCGGACCAGAGAAAAGCAGATGGTTGATCTTCACACTGGAACTCCGTGGGAGTCCGTCACCTTCACCGCTTTGGGCAGAGACAGACAAATCTTCTTTAATATCTTACAAGAAGGTGTGTGTTCACAGGAAACATCACATATTTGTTTTTTTTTTTTTTTTTTTTTTTTTTTTTTTTTTTTTTTTTTTAGATTTTATGGATTAGGATGTATTTAAAAAAATTGTAAGCAGGACTCCATCTCAGACTGTACAGGCCTGGGTTAGCAGGTCAAAGGGAAAAGGTCACAATAGGACAATAAAGACTGAATTAGTATGGCTTGTTTAGAAAGGCTGCAGATGAAAGTGTCTTCTCTCTAAGACCATTTAAAACAAACACAGCATATCAGTACAAACCTCATACCAACTGTCAGGCACGGAGGTGGAGGGCTGATGGATTGGATTGTTTTGGGCTTCTTACTATCATTCAGTCGACCATAAACTTTGCAGGCCAGAGGATTCCAGAGTCAAATGTGAGGCTTTTGTTTGCTTTAATCTCAATTTGTATTTCCCTCATTTCATCAACTAATGGAGACTAAAGAGATTTTATTTTATTTTTTTACCTTCTCTCATAAAATATTAAACTTCAGATAAACGTATGTTTTATTCAATCAATGTTTTGCAGCAAGGGAGCTTGCCTTGAAGCAGGAGGAAGGAAGAACGGTGATGTACACAGCCATGGGCGCTGAATGGAGGCCGTTTGGGTTTCCACGGCGACGCAGACCTCTGAGCTCTGTGGTCCTGGAGGCCGGCATAGCTGAGAGGATCGTGGATGACGTGAAGGACTTCATTGGAAACCCCAAGTGGTACACAGACCGAGGTAAAGGTTGGAAACAGTAAACCTGCAGTGATTATGCCAGAGCAATTAAAGTTTTTTAAACTGCAAGATGAATCAGTTGGTAGAGCCGCTGCCTCTCAGCGAGAAGGTCGCTGGTTCAAATCCCGGCTGTGGACCTTTCTGGGTGGAGTTGGCATGTTCTCTCCGTGCATGCATGGGTTGTCTCTGTGTAATCTGGTTTCCTACCACAGACCAAAAACATGCATGTTAGGCTGATTGGTGACCACATTGTCCCTAGGTGTGAGTGAGAGAGAGAATGGTTGTTTGTCTTGTTTGTCTCTATGTGTCCCTGTGGTGGACTGGAGACCTGTCCAGGATGTCCCCTGCCTCTCACACAATGACGGCACCAGTGACCTGAAAGGAAAAGTGGGTGAAGATTATGGATGGAAAGAGTTAAATAATGTGCAAATGCTCTGCTTTAACTTTATGGAGGTAAAGGAGCTACCGTATTTTCCGGCCTATAAGTCTTAACTTTTTTGCATATTTTGCATACCCTGTGACTTGTAGGCTGAAGCAACATAGTCATGGATTTTTCCCATATTTATAAACTAATGTTTGGCTGAGATATGACCGTTTTCATTCATTCTGACTGGGGAAAAAAGTGCAGTACCACTTTCAGCCACTTGATGGCAGCAGAGTAGCAGTAGCAGTGTGGCATTCCATTGTAGCATGTAATAAGTAAACGTAGCTATAATGACAAATTCAAAAAAGTTCAAGACAAAAAACAACTGGGCGTTATTTATTATACTTTATTGTTTTTTTTTTTTCTTGAACTTTTTTTAATTTACCATGTCCTGAATGGCTGAGAATCTTCACCAGCTATTAATGACACATTCGGCCTGCCAAAGTCTCCCTACCTTTGTTCTGCTTAATGCTTGGCACAAGTCAAACCAGCCGCACCACCCCGGTGAAATGCAGCTAATTTGACCATTAAAGTGCATTTATTAAGCAAACATTAGACTGAGACACACCTTGGCTATAATTTCAAGCAAACAAATAATTGTTTTAGGCGTTATCTTGTTAAATTTGTACAGCGACTCGTCGGGTGCATGCAATTACTTCCGCATATCGACTTTTGAAATACAGCTGATTGGACCATCAAAGTGCATTTATTAAGCAAATGTTAGACTGAGACACAACTTTACTATAATTTCGAGCAAACAAATTTTAAGTGTTAATCTTGTTAAATTCTTGTAAAAGTCCTCCCGTGCACGCTCCCACAGCCGCCATTTGGCAGCCCATCGATTTTTGGCGCAACACCCGCCCGCATTTCCAGGTTGTCAGAGGTGACACATAATAGATGCAACGCATTTATGTATTTTTCCACTTTATTAGACAAATATGGACTGATGCGACTTATAGGGTGGAGCAATGTGTACGGTGGAAAATACAGTACCGGTACTTTATGTTAGTGAATTATTGACACTTAAGTACAGTGTAATTTGTAGCTAATTGTTTACATATTGCAGTAATTGTGTGAATGTTTATAACGCATTATTGAGATCCATTTTTCTTCCGTACATGTTTCGGCACAGGACTTGTTCTGCAGATTTTGTTCCATTTCAACAATTCATATATCAAAATGTTAATGTTAATTTTTTATGTTAATAAATGTAAAGAATCTGTTAATTTTAGCCTTTTTTCTTCTACTTTTTTTTTGTTGTTGCAAATTTCTGCCTTTTGTGCCTCTTTCTAATAGTTTCAGCTTCATATGCTTCTTTCAGCCTCTTTTTGTCTTGACTTTTTTTTGCTACTCAGCTTTTTTCAGCTCATTTCAGTTTATTTGCTAAATAATTTCAGAAAATTTTGTAATATGATATAATAAGCCTATGCCTCTCTATTTTTACTCATTCTGCTCTATTTCAACTTATTCTACTCATTTCTGCTGGTTTTCTTCTTTTTTCAGCAGATGTCATCTTTTCAAATTCAACTCATTTAACAGTTTATTGATGAAACTTTGTCAGCTTCTTCAGCAGAAATCATCCAACAATTAAATATTCACAGAAAATTCAAATTTCTCTAGTTTTCTTGTTTCCTGCATTGTGGAGGAGTTTCGTCCGATCTTCTGAAAGTAGTTTTCTTTGGATGCAGGGATTCCTTACAGACGGGGGTATCTCCTGTACGGCCCCCCTGGATGTGGAAAGAGCAGCTTTATGTGAGTGTGCCGTCAGTTTACATGTCTCGTCCTTCCTGCTGCGTGCGTGACTTCAGGAACTGGTTTTTGGGTCTGGTTGTGTTTCAGCACGGCGCTGGCGGGGGACTTGGGCTACAGCATCTGCCTGCTGAGTCTGAGCGACCGCACGCTTTCCGACGACCGCCTGAACCACCTGCTGAGCGTGGCGCCGCAGCAAAGTATCGTCCTGCTGGAGGACGTGGACGCTGCCTTCGTGAGTCGAGAGCTGCTTCCCACTGAGAGTGAGTAGCTGGGTTAGTCCTGACAGATCAGGTTACAATACAACTTTATTTATAAAGCACTTTAAAACAACACCGTTGGCCAAAGTGCTGTACACTAACACATAAAAGCATAAAAACTATAAACTCAATAGAAACAATAAAAGTGATGAACTACTAAATCATAAAACAGCAACCAGTAAAAACAATAAAACAAATAATTTAAAATCAGTAAAACCAACATTTCAAGGTGAGTTGAAGGTCAAATATAAAAAAAAAAAAAGAGTCTTAAAAAGAGGAAGTGAGTCAGTTTGTCTGACGTGCAAAGGCACAGCTTGTTCCACAGTTTAGGGGCAGCGACTGAGAACGCTCGGTCACCTCTCAGCCTCCTGTTGGACTTTGGGACGACCAACAGCAGCTGATCTGCTGACCTCAGAGAGCGAGAGGGAACGTACGGCTGGAGATGGTCGGACAGATACTGTGAGA
>JAVCKU010000150.1:2979600-2989643 GCA_032273985.1 Hypsolebias coamazonicus | reverse complement strand
AGGTTAAAAGTAGCAAAAAGCTAGACAAAGGCTAAAAGTAGCAAAAAACTTTATAAAAGGCAACAGTGGTGAAAAGCTAGCAAGCTATAAGTAGCAAAAGGCAAGCCACTAGTTAAATGTAGCAAATGGATGGCTAAAAACTAATATTGAAAATGCTAGCTAAAAGCTAGACGCTAAGGCTAGCTAAATATTAAAAATAAATGAACAATAGGTAAAAAATAAAAGTGGCACAAAAGACCAAACTATAGCAAGTTCACTTGAGCACATGTGAAAAAGAACGTTTTCAAAAAAATTCAAGAAATCTATTTATTTTTGACAAAAATATTCTGCAAATAAAGTTAAATATGTTGAAAAGTATAAAAGTTACAAAAACCAAAAGTCATAACTCCATCTGCTGAAAGAGCTGAACGTTTTGTTATAAAATAGTGTTAAAACAGCACAACTACATAGAAGCATTAAGACACGAAACAATGGAGCGAATGCCAACTCCGTATGGACAGAATAATCCAGAAGAATTGAAATAAACTGACTGGATTCCTCTGCACCAGCTCCTGGTTGTTTGCCACCGCAGTCAGCCAGATGATGGTGATCACGGAGTTCAGAACAAACGAGAAGAAGAGGTTTTTGTGTAGGGTGATCCTCTGGCAACTCAAACTTCTGCAAAAAGACAAAAACAAAAGAGATTTTTCTTCACAGTTCAGGTTAAACCAGAGGTCAGCTGACGGATTTGAAGAGTGAACGTTTGTCATTTTTGAGATGTTTATCTGCACTGCAGTTAAACAGGGAATGCAAGTAAACTTTAATGTTTTTGGTGCAAGATATCCGAGTGAGAAGAAGTTACACTGCATAAACAGAGGTAGGTGGCGTTTTTTTTTTTGGCTTGTCCGAGGCAGCGCAATGTGATGGATCCTGGCGAGTGGAGGGAGCAGTTTTATCCACCACCAATGTTTACCCTACCATTATATAACAAGGTGCGCTGCCCCATCAACAGAACCGAGCTCCCCGCCTACCAACCATCCCACCCCCGTCAGCATCTGTTGATACTGATGTAGCATGGGGCACAATACAAACATGCTAGTAAAAATGCTACTCCACCCTGCTCGCCCCGCCAACCTCCATCGACATTTACCGGCAGCAACGTAGCGATAAACACAGATGTGACCCCTCCACTCCCTCCATCAATAAAATCCGGTAGCAACATAGCACTAAACTAGCGGACCAGCAACACAGACATGACTACAGCAACGTAGCGCTAAGCTAGCAGGCGACACACAAATGTGCCATCACGTCCTCACCCCACCCCCTCGTTGACAGAAGATAAAATATGACGAAATACACAAAATATGACAAAATACACAAATTTAGACAAAATACGACAAAATACGATGAGCGCCCCACCAAGGGAACTGATCCTGGGGAAACACTGACCACCATAAAGGTGGAGTCATGGCTGACCAATGTTGGCCTTGGTCACCATGGTTTGATCTTTGTCCATGCTAATCTTTTGAAGAAACTATACATTTAAGCAATATAAAAACTCAATAGTATAGTTTCCTCAAACAATAGTGATGGTGGGTTTACATAAATGCATTTGGTGGTGGCCATCTTGGATTTTGACATGGCAACACAATTTTTGATTGGGAACTTTCTTAAGCCCGGATGCAGTCACACACCAAAAGGGAAGTCGGTACCTCACTTATTTTTCATTATCTCACAGCACGGATGGACAAAAAGTATTTCCAATTGCCCCTCTTTGCTCTGCGATAGGGGACAAAAAAACGGCTTAAGCCGAGGTGAGGGACTCACTTGAAGTGGAAGAATATAGCAAGGGAGATGAAGAGTGAGATGAGGGACAGTCCGTGGCCGATAAGAGCCAAGTAGAAAAGATTCATGGCCGTCTGGATAGAAAACAAGAACAAGATATTAGTGGATCAGATTTGGTCTTTTGGTCTCTGTGAGGATTAATGCCAGTTTCATGAAGCCACCCACCACTCTGCCTTCGTTGGTGTGCGCGTTGCAGAGGGTGTAGTTGGTCCACGTTCGGTTGCTCTCTGGATGCAGAAACCACTGACCACTGATGGTGCAAATCTTTGTGACCATTTCTGAAAGACAAAAATGTGCATTAAAAAAATGTTTCACAACAAAAACCTTTTGTGCTAATTAATTAAAAGTTTGGTTTAATTTTCTTTCCACCTTGCATTGAACACAATGACCCATTCCTTCACATGGAAGAACAGCCCAAAACATTCCTATGTCAACACATTTAGGAAATTATACCAAAGAAATAAAATTTTCAACGTGCCAGCGAGTCTAAAAATGTCTTTAAAGCCCTTTTTTTTTTTTTGCTGATTGGGGAAAACAAAATGAACAGACCCATGAGTTAACTATAAAGTGCATGTTGCATGAAGGTCTTGTCCTTATTTATACAATTTGGACAGTTTGTGAGCTCATTTAGATTTGGCTGCAAGTCACCTGAAGGGTCGAAATCCTGGAAGTAGTCCGGGCAGTGCTGCTCCGAGATGACTCCTGCTTTGGTGTCGTCCCAGCACAACCAGCCATCCCAGGTGCGATTGCACATGGCCTCTACAACCAGATGGATGTTTCTTAACAGTCGGTGTGTGAAGCATCATCTAACATCTACAGTCTCAGTAAAACTACTTCCTGCTGAATGAATCGGCTAAATGCTACAAACTATTCATCATAAAGCATTGATGCTACCTTGTCTGCTCTGTGTATTGTCTTGCATTATCTTCTGATAGCACTCAAACTGAGCTGTGACGATCTTGTTTCTGGTGACTCCCGCTTCGTGGTAGACGTTGGACGTTTGAGTCTGCTGGCTATCGTTAACCACCATGCTGGCCTTCACCGGAAACTGCAAAGAGGCAGAGTGGAAATAAGAGATGTGGGTCATTAAAGACAAATTAAAACAAAAGACTTGAGATGTAATATGCGAAACCACACAATTAGCACACAATAATAAAACGTAAAAGGCACACAAACGAGTTTTAAAAGAAAAAAATAACATTAATGTCACTGTATTGATTCAGTCGGGATGCATTTTAACAAAATGGGCATAAATGGTGGAAAACCCAACATGCTACATGAAAACTTTCATGTTTCACTGAAGATAACACCCAGAAGCAGCTTTTTTCCGTTTCCCGATATATTTCAAACATAAACTGACTTAAACGATGACTCGTAAGTCTTTAATGGATAGTTAACAGTCTGTAAATATGAACACCATATTGAGTAAAATGTAGATTTCATCCCCACGCATGTGAGTGTTTTCAGAGAAGTGTGCAAGCTTTCTTACCGTTGTTAGACTGCAGAAAATAACTTGCACCACCGTCCAGCGCCATCTGAAGCTGCTCAGCTTCCTGTCAGCCATGTTGTTTTCAGCGAACGGTTCACCAGGTTCAGATCTGAAACAAACAGAGAACAAAACAACTGAATGCACTCCCACATAAAGACCACTTCACACTTCTTATTGCTGCTGAAACAGCGCTGCCATCTGCGTTGATTCAGCTGGTAACAGACTTTAAAATGATAAATCTGTGATAAATCTCAACAAAGACATGTCTAATACGTCTGGGCTGCTGTGGCTGAGTGGTTAGAGGAGTCGTCCTCCAATGGAAGAGTTGGGGGTTTGATTCCACCAGAAGTCACATGCCGAAGTGTCCCTGAGCAAGACACTGAACCCCTCATTGCCTCCAATGTGTATCCCATTGGTGTATGAATGTGATAAAGCTCTGATTAATCTTTATAAAGATATAGTAAAGTGCTGTATAAGTGGGTAAACAAGGGCACAGATTGTGTTGTAAAGTGCTTTGAGTATCTTGATAAGATAGAAAAGTGCTTTAAGTACAGTCCGTAAGTTCCGTTTAATAATAATAAACAAAAAATAAACTAGGCACACAGCTGGATTTAAATTTCCTGGGAACAGACGGATGCATTTTGAGACAACAATCCTGACAGTCTACAGACAGCATGTTCATTTAGGTCAGTTAAAAGCCCCTAAAAATACTTCCTGCTGCCCTTGGGTGAAAATGAACCACAAGCCCTCAGATTTAAAACTCAGGCTTGATTGTGGTTAAAGAATGTATATCCAACCATTCGTGTCTGGCCACTTATCCAAGGTTGCATTGCGAAGGTAAAATATCCAGAGAGGAATCCTACACATTGTCCTGATGCATGCTCAATGACTCAGGTAGATAAATCTAACAAGGTTATCAGGTCCTCTGAACTGAGTCTTCTTTGTTAAACTTTGTTCGTTTCAACAAAGAAGAATCCATCCAGATGACCTGACTCAACCTTGTTAAGCCCTATACATCCTTTTTTTGTGCTCCACCAGGGGACTGGGGTCACCTTTAAGAACTATCTTGTTTTGTTACAACCAAAGCAAGAGCTAAGAACGTCTCGGAACAAAGTCAAGCTCGTTCCTGGTGCTTGTCTTTGGTCCTGGTGTTTATTAACGAGATCTGGAGGTGGAATCGTGGAAGGAAGGGTACACTGTGGGTCTCGTCTCTTCTTTTTGCAGATGATGTGCTTCCACTGCTTCAAGCCATGACCTTTTGTTGATCAGGCTACAGCAGATGCAGGCTATGAAGTTGCATTCAAAGAAAGACTAAGTGATCTGAAGCTGCTCCGAGAAAATATGATGATAGGCAAACGGTTTGTATAGTAACATTGTCATGAATTATGGAAAAACAAGTTGTTCACTGAGGATGTGTTTGTTCAGTCCTGGTCTAGAGGTCTAAAAACCTCCTGATGTGATATCTCTAACAACCAAAGGAGGATGATTATGCCATGTTGCTGCTGCAGACTGGAGATGGCTCCTGTCCAGGCTTATGGTCAAGGACTTGGGGACTGTCAATACATGACTGGGCGTTGACCTCTGGATGAAATTACCTGAAGAATGAGCTGGAAGGAGCAGCGCCTTTAGATTTGATGGGCAGTTGGGAGAGAGAAGAGTTGTTGCAATGGCTGCATTACGATGGCTGAGTTTGCTGATGGTGTAATACCTTTGGGCAGAATCCTCGTCCCCAATGATGATCTGTAAGCCTTTTTCTGGATCATATTCAACTGTCCAAGACTTATCTGTGAAGCATTCAGCCTGGCAAAACAGAATCTCTGCGTAATAACTCAACTTGGTAGACTTTCAAAAAGAACTAGGGCATTCTGCAGTTGAGTGTGATGCCATTGAGAGTCAGCCCCTCTAAGCTTGAGGCCGTAGTTCTCAACTGGGAAAAGGTGGCATACTCCCTCTGGGTCAGGGATGAGTCTGCCTCAAGTGGGGTAGTTCCAGTATTTGGGATTCTTGTTCAGGAGTGAATGTAGGAGGGAGCAATGGAATCTGCAGTAATGAGGTAACAAGTAATAAGTGTCTACTGCTCTGTCTCTGTTCCAAACTTAACCCGTGGTCATAAGGTGACAAAGAACAAGATCCTGGATACAAGCAACTGAAATGAGCTTTCTCTGTAGGGCCAGACTCAGTCTTAGAGACAGAGTGACGAGCTCAGAGTAGAGTCCATGTAGAAAGGATGAAAGAACCCCATAATGGAAAAAAAAAACCTGTTAGAATCAAACCACAGAAGCTCCTGATATAACTCATTTAAGCACAGCTCATAATCTGTCTGCTGCATTTGGTAAATTGATCGTCCTTTGTAGTTGATCACACAACCTGAAACATGACCGGAGCTGTAAAATGTGTTTACACCTTTCCGTTTTAAATGGAGAACTACAGAGAGCTGGTTAGAGTAAAGCTGGAGACCACAAGGATTTCAAAGCTGCTGCATAACACATGAGTCAGGATTCAAACAGAAATACATCCCTCAGGAGGAACTGCTTTCCCTTATTAGTGGCTAACAGTGAGTTTACTCAAGTAGCTGTGGACAGAGCTGAACTGTGGAAACTTTGTGTATTTTTTTAGTTTTTAATACAATTATCATGGGATAAGTCAATATTATTTCCACTGTTGCATTATCTGATAGAAATCAGTTTCTCCTGGAGCACAGGTGCATTCATAAATGGGTAACATAATGGAAAAGCTATACGCTGATGTCTGCCATCGCTTAGGGACCTGAACAATGAATGTTTGTAGTTTTCGAGATGAGTGTTTGTTTTTTTTTTTTGGACTGAAATTAAACAGGGAATGGAAGTAAACTAATGTTTTTGGTGCAAGACATTCAAGTAGAAGAACTGGTAGGTTTATTTTTCTTGTCTGAGGCAGCACAGAGTGACAGATCCTGGTGAGTGGAGTGAGCAATTTTATCCACCAACTAATGCAATGGTTGAGCCAGGGGGGTGGCCAATGGGGGCGTTGGCCCCCATAGGTCAATCTTTGGCCACCCCAATCATTTGAGGAATTTCTATGCTTTTAAACAATATAAAAAGTAGAAAGGATTGTTTCCTCAAATGACAGGATGAGTGACCAGTTTACATATGTATGTATATACATGGTGGTAGCCATCTTGAATTTTGATGTGGCAACGCAATTTTCTAAAGGAAACTTTCTTACACACACACCAAAATGGAAGTCTGTACCTCATTTTACATGCTCACAACATTCAGAACATTTTAGCAGAATATGACACGCAGCACTGAATTTATTCTCAATCTGAAATGAAAAAAAAAAAAGGTTTTGATTAACAAGCAGAACTAGGCCATCCCTTTAAATGTGCAACATGAGAAATCTAATTAAATTTGATGGGAAACAACAGCTAAACGAACCCTGCAACAGGCAGAAAAACAAACAGGAACGACCTAAACGAACAAGTTTTCATTCCAAGCACATGTTTCACCAGCATGTCAAGGATTATACATTTCTGTTGCTCGCATGATCATTAATTTTCTTGCAAAAGCTGATTTTTACAGGCTGGAATACAAATGAGCTCATATAAATTTTATCTGTAGAAGGAGAGGAGCCGCAGCTCATCCTACAGATTAATCCATTTTGTTTCAGAGCACAGAGATTACCAAGCTGCAGTAATTGTAGCTGAGTGCATGAAATTAGATGGAACACAAACAACCCATTAGACTTCACAGGAGGAGTTTTGTGCTCATTTTGTGTTTGAAAAAGACACAGTTTGTGACAAGAGGGCTTCTAATTAGGTTACACTCTTCACAGGCAATCAGAAAAAGGCTAAAATAAAAATAATATGATTACAACAAGCCGTGAAACTCAGGTAAAACCAGATGGGAGTTGATTCTGCAGAAGAAAAATCTCATTCCCCTCATCAAACATGTGTAGACAGACATTTACCCTCCATGACAGAAAGCTCAATAGGATGCCGGATAAATAAATTGCAAACCAATTTAATATATCATCTTTTAATATGCAAAATGTTAAAAGGTGCAACAGACAAATATCCATAATGTGAGCAAACTGACTCAATGCCATCTTTGGATACAAGCGTTTGAACAGTTCTGCAGGTTTACTTAACAACGTTTGCAAAAATATCAAAGACTTATTATCAGTATGAACAATTTTATACGACAAAGAAAGATCACTGTGTTGTGTTAAACGGTGATGGAGTTGGAGAGCCGTTTTGTCCAATCTAGTGATCACTTACTGAAAATGAGAAATGAGGAAGCAAGCGGGGGGCCATTAGCCCGACAATACGTGTCAGCCGGACTTAACCCTGTTTATTTTAACGGGTCGCTGCATGGCTCCATGATCAGAGCATCACCCGAGGGGGCGGGGCTTAGTGAACGAGGGATGGTAAAACATAATCTGCAAATTAGAAACAGCCAGAAAAGGGTCAGCTGCTCCGTCACGCATGGATGCAGATATACAGAAAAATGTTTCACTCACACACGCCCCCCACCCCACCCCCACACACAAAAACACACACACAAACACACACAAACCATCACCCGGCCAAGTTCCCCAGCTGCTTCTTGGTAATGCTCATTCCTGGTGAGCTAGTGGTGCTACAGAGGATGTATCTTGTCATATGGCAGCGAAGAACAGACGTCAAAGAATATTTACTAAAATTATAATTCTCCATGTTTTGTATTTATGTCTGTTGTGAGATTTGCCTTATTGTCCTAGTGAGGCTCCCGTAGGGAGGTTGCTTAGGAGCACGAACAAAAACCGTGCTGGGGATCTGATGAGAGACATGTGTGCACCTGCTGTTTTACAACAATAGCACGTCTCTGTGTGGGTTTGTGCTCTCTGCAAAAGTTGCATGATCCCACTTCTGACACCATGTCATGATAAGAGGCAGGAAGACACAGTATTGCTGGAACATGGGGACGTAAACCGCTAATGCCAACCCACTTGCCCAATGCCCCCTAGCAGAGGATTGATGGCAACTTCATATACAACCCCTCATGCAGGGCGGGTCATCAAATGGTGGACCGTGGTCAAGATCTGCACCCAAATGAAGTCTTATACAGATCAAAATAAGTTATTAAATTGCAGCAGAATTTGTTTTTACTTGCACATCTTTTCTCTCACTTAAGGTAATTTGTTTTGAACGGAACCTTGTTTCCAGCCTTTAGAGTGATCTAAGCCTCTCTCTGCTTCTATCTGCCCAACGGGGGCATAATAGTACACAAATATAATGGTTTGGCATGTAGTTTGACCTTGAAGTCACGAGTCGGCGGGTTTTTGTTACAGCTACATTCAGGGAAACAAAGTATGCAACTAATATTTAGGCACATATTAACAGTTACATACAAGTATAGAGTTAAAGCTTTGGACACTTTGACAACCGTAAATTATACTTGATTATTTTTAAAGCTGGTATAAATAGTTGACAAAGGGAAACTTTTTGTGGTTCTATTCATAGACAGTATATATGAGTACACAGTCTATTCTTTTATTTTCAGCATGTGTTTAAACTAGAGTTTTTGGCATCTTAGCGTGGTCACGTCTGCTGATTTGTTTTTTAATTTGCCCAAGTCTGAATAATTGGAAAGTGGAGGCTTGAACGCTTCAATTAGCTCTGTTTACGTTGCGTAATGAACTCGCTACACACCCTACCGCCGTGGAACAGTGGCAATGTAAACCTCCTTCCACAATTTATTTTTGTTAGTACTCAGTGATCCTGGAAGTAATGCTGCAGAACCCAGTGGGCATTAAAACACAATATCTGTTCATAAACCCATGCACGCAGATTAAATTAGCAGAACATATTTTGAATCTGAGAAGCCAATTCAAGAATTTGAGCCGATGCATTCTTACAACCTATGGTAAGTTTTTATTTCTAATCACAACCTTGATGGGTTAGATAGAACTGGAAACAGAAAAATCTGTATTTTGTTTCCCAGCATCTGCCTTCATGCTGCATGTGTCACCTGGGGGTCCCTGATGGTCCCAAACTGCAGTTACTCTATTATAAAACAAATAAAGACAACGGGTCTTAGGTATTATTATTAATGCAATGACTAAAGAGCAAATACTTCCTGTTTTACAGAGTTGACAGAGCATAGTGGTGACACTCTGCAGTCCAGAGTGCACCTCAGTTTATTTGGGAGGTTGGAATACCTCAGTAGAGAAACAACTTATAAAGGCTTAGTGATGACACATTAACAGAAGCCATAAAGGGTGGAAGAAGAGATAATTGAATGAGTAAACTCCTTTTCTGCACTAGATAATTTATTGTGCTAATTGCACCTAAAAGCTCAGCACTTGACAATCAGCAGAGCTGTGCAAACTGTGGGTGGTCCGCCATCATCTGTAGAAAGTTTCAGCCAGCTGCTTCTTCGTGTAAACGTCTCACAAGACATGACATCACCGCGTCCATCTGCAGGCGTGCACAAAGTCACCCAGCAAAAAGAGTTAAAGCAGAACATCTGCTGCCTTCTCACCTGCTGCCAGAGTCCTGCTCGTTCTTATCAACTCGCTCCGTCCCCGCAGAGGCGCTCAGCTGCCCGTAAACATCCGTACGCAAGCACAGGATGTTCGGCGCCCCACGCTCCATCTTACAAGCAGTTCCACCCAAATGGCATTCGGATGTCCGTTAAACTGGATTATAACTTCATTACTGGTGTGTGTGTGTGTGTGTGTGTGTGTGTGGGGGGGGGGGGGGGGGTAT
>JAVCKU010000150.1:2857303-2870845 GCA_032273985.1 Hypsolebias coamazonicus | reverse complement strand
CTCCACATCATTGCATTCAGTTTTTATTCACAATTTGTTTAGTGTCCCAACTTTTTTGGAATCCAGTTTGTATATATGATTTCTCGTACTAACTCCAAGTGGTGGAAGCTGAAAAAAGAAGAATGTTATGAGAAGGTCAGGGATAAGATTTTAAGGCTCTGGGTGGTAAGAAAGAGCTTCCAAATGACTGGGCTTCTACAGCAATAGAGAGACAGGTAGGAAGGTACTTGGTGTAAACAAGGTGTCACTCTCTTTAACAAAGGGCATTGTATTGACTTCTCAGAGGACTTTGAAAAGGGAGGTTTAGTTAAATTAAATTATACAGTACAGTTGTGATGCACCCACTGTGAGAAGTCATCTGACTGGTTAAAAGTTAAGAGGTGTCAGGTAAATGGAACACCAGCAGTTGTGGAATGGCAGCCAAGGAGAAAGTTGGCTTTGGAGCAGCAGCTGAGCTGGGCAGGTCGTCAAACGGCGGTTGAAAGGAGCTCTCATGACAGGAACAGTCTCATGATAGAGGTGTTGGCTCTGATTCAGTCCAGCTAAGAGACGGAAGAAGTCCTAAAACCTCAAACACCCTGGAGTGACAGGTATGTGCCGAACGGATTGCAGCCCTGAGAAACGACAGCCTTCTTGGGACAGCGGGCCACTAGCTTCCTTCATGCATCCGATGTGGTAATGAAAAATGAACGTCTTCCTTTTGATGAGAGAACCACAAAGCAGTGCCAACTGAGTTTGTTTAGATAATTAATTCACAAATCTGAGATAAACGTACCTATTTTTTAACGTTAAGAGATAAGAACCTTAGTCCAAATTGAATCTATACTCTTTTCTCAAAGTCTCCAGATTTACGTTACTATTCACTTTCTAAAATAATACTATTGGCTCTTCATTCATATTCCATATTTGCCATAATCTTTATTGCCATAATTCAAACTGAAAATAAACAGTTGAGAATTGTATTTAAATTACCAGATTATTTGTGTTTTTCTTTGAGAAGAGGAATTAAGTTCACTACAAGAACTTGTGTATTTATGTGTGTTTGAGGTGAGGCTGGTCCAGGTTACGATAGTGTAAATACCTGTTAAAGGGTGCCCGGACAAGAAGTCCTATATTCCTACACATGTGATGAGATGTATGGGAGGCTGGACACTAAAGAAGGCCAGAAGGATTTGTACTGATTGGTGGGACAAAGAGATCAGGCTTGAAAGGAGGGGTAGCAGGTTAGGCTTGTTAAATTAAGGAATGGCGATATTAAATCCAAACAAGATGGAAAGCAAAAACAATTGGATTTCTGTTCAGTAACTGAAGCTGTTTCACTTCTCATCTGAGGAGCTTTCTCAATTCAAAGAAACAAGGAGTTTGGGGTTCAAATTATAAAGCTGGGGTGTTCTGTAAACTTGCATATTGCAGATTCACACATACAAATTGACTTTTCAACCCTTACAATAGAGGATCCTTAGGGTATTTGTTAGTCTGACCCAGCAGAGGGGCCATTCTGATCACATGTTGGAAATTCCTGATAAATATGAAAATGACTGGGGCCCTGTTTACATGGACATGGTGGGGGGAAACATAGGTTTTTGTTGTATGTTAATTAGAGGAAAAGATCCGTGTTGACACAGACAAATTCTGTGTTTACTTGCATCTGCAGAAATCCCTCCCGCACTCCCGAATCTGCTGTAGTTACCATACCAGGTCATTAGTTGGCGCTGCAAATTGTGTACCTTCACGTAATGCGCATGACTTTTCACACCTGAATACAGTGCCAGCTACAGGTGTTAAGTAAATCTACATATTATTAAACAACCAGAACAAGCCATATGAATGTGAAACATAAAATAAACTGTGGCAGTCACACACACACACACACACACACACACACACACAAAACACTGTTTTGCTACCGTAGTTACACTGTCATTGAGCAAGGCAATAATCCTTAAACTGTTCAGAGGCAGGAAAATTAGGATTGTGGTCCCCAGGTGTCATTAGGTGAACTAGGGCATTGCTTTAAACAGCCTACTTGCTAAGCAAGCATTTCCTTAATGAAATAGTAAAAAGTAATTGTTCTACTTTGGTCATGACTTTGAGACAGTGTTCTTTTTATAAAAAGTGCAGATGTCTGGAGAACCACAGTGGAAATATATATATACTGTATATAAAAAAAAGTATAGAAATTAGAAACTTAATTGGCGTCCTCAGCAAGATATAGATGCAATACAGCGATATTGCTCAAATATAATATTGTGACATTTCAGAGCATTCTGACGGTAATGAAAAATTTGTGATATAACAAAAAAAAATCATAGTTATTCATTTGACAAAATTAACTTAACATGTTGCTTTGCAGTGTTAAATAAAAATTAGAAAAAAAAAGTGTTAATTTTACTGCTATTTATTAAGTAAAGTATTCAGTCTAAATATCTAAAAAAAAAAAAATTACATTGAAAAAATCTGCACAAAATATAGACCAAAATCCACCACAAAAACTAAAGTGCAGGTGTAGTTCCCAAAAAAATAAATAAATAAAATGAAAGCTTAAGATAAAATAAACTGTTAAAATGTCTTGATTCTAAAAAAAAATCTGCAGGACCAGATGAACTTCCACCTTATTTCTTAAGGCTGGCCACTCATATCATCACAGTCCCTGTGACTCACATCTTTAATATGTCCACAGGCCAAAATTCCATTCCAGACACCTGGAAAACAGCCTTTGTTTCTCCTTTGCTGAAGGGAGGTGACCCCACCTCACTGAACAACTATCGACCGATCTCTAAACTCTGTATTTTAACCAAGGTTCTAGAAAAACTGATAAACTCTCAATTCAAAAATTACCAGGACTCGTTTAACATCTTACCTCTCCATCAAGCTGGTTTCAGGAAACAACACAGCACAATGACTGCTTCACAGAAAGTTCTTAATGATGTTGTTGAAGCATTGGATGCTAAAGATTATTGTGCTGCACTTTTCTTAGACCTGTCTAACGCTTTTGACACTGTGGATCCGAACATCTTGTGTCATAAGCTCTCAGAAATCACTCAGATCATACCATTGGTTGATTTTCTAACTATCTTTCTGATCGGAGGCAATGTGTTCAACATAATGGTACTTCATTTACACAATACCAGTGGCCTCCATCTTTGAATTTGGAGGTTTCTGAACCCACCTTCCAGAGTGGAGGTTTTTCGCTGACCGCCCGCTGATAATGTAAACATTTCCCGCTGAGGCTTTGTGTTAAACCACACACACACACGGACAGACAGCATTTCTATCAACATGGCGGCAGACACAATGCTTTCTGAACTATGACTGATGGAATATATTCTTATTCTTGTAGTTAATCTACATCAGATTCTAGCTGCTGTGACCGACAGCTGTGTTAGAAGAGACAAAAGTCGGATCCAGTTCTAATATCGCTGTTTATAAAATGAGCCTGTTGAGGCAGGTGCACACATTGCGCTGCACAGTAACATACTTAAATGTGCTAAGTAATAAGTGTAACAATAATAAACAGTATTTATGTTAGTGTGAGATATATAATGAAGCTATCTGAGCTAAATGAAGCTATGTGGACATTATGTAATTCAAGTTTTGTGATTCAAACAATGTGAAACATGTTGCATGTCATTAAAGTTGAAAATGAAGACATCAGGTTTAATTTTTATTTATTTATTCAACACCATAAATTCTGTCACACAAACACTGATAATTAAACTGAACACACCATTAAAAACATGTTAACTGTAAACTGCATTAATGAACTGGGCTCTGCTCTGTTTTCATCCTGGCTACTGATATCACATTGTTCATCTGGCTCGTTCAGGCTGTCACTCCTTTGATTAAAACATTGAATGGATTAGAAAAAAGAAATGAGGGGAATTTTAAATAAATAGTTCATTCAACATCTCTCTCTTTGACGTCCTCCTGCACTGCACCTGGGCCAAGCTTCGTTCAGAACCGATCCGTCTTTGGTGGGAGGACAGCTTCTCCTCACAAGAAAAATAAAAATAAAAACTAGG
The DNA here is from genome assembly GCA_032273985.1 of Hypsolebias coamazonicus. Lineage (NCBI taxonomy): Eukaryota > Metazoa > Chordata > Actinopteri > Cyprinodontiformes > Rivulidae > Hypsolebias > Hypsolebias coamazonicus. The sequence continues at coordinate 2,866,823 of JAVCKU010000150.1, read as the reverse complement.
TTGTTGTGTGATTGAAGTAAACACAAGCAAACATTAATAAGAACGTTGATTTACCTGCTGTAAATAAGCTACTTATTATCACGGAGTAGAAAGTCCAACATCATCCTCGTCAACTCGGTTCTGGTCTGCTCAGCAACCGGTGTGGAGCTGTTAGATGAAGCAGTCCCGCTTGGCGTCAAATCTGTCGACTTTGTTTTTTTTATTATTATCTTTATTCATTTTATAACAATGAGAGACAACATTTAACATATGTAAAATAAGAAACAAATTAAAGAAAAAAGTATAAAATGAAAGGTAGCAGATGAAGAAAATATCTTATTAGATCTGCTCTCCATTGTCTAATACCAGTAACTATTCAAACAAATTTTTAACAATAACAAAATAAGTAAATAACTCGTTCAAATTTCAATTCAAACATATTACTCATTAAATACATTCGTTTATATTTGTTTAACAATTCGTTTTTAAACAATTTCTTAAATACAAGGATTGATTTAACTTCCTTAACATCTGTCATTAAATTGTTCCATAATTGTACTCCTTGAATTAAGGCAGTTCTTCCCTTCAAGCTAGTTCTAAACTTTTGGTTTTACAAACATATCTTTCCCTTTGAGACTGTAGCAGATTGATCTTTTCACAAAATACAACTGGATATTTGGCGGTAATGTGTTTTTTTGAGCTCTATACATAAGTGACAAAATGTTATGGTCCACCAATTCGTAGAACTTCAGAAGCTTCATTTGAGAAAATAATTCATTTGATGGGTGACAGTGATGTTTTCTTGTTATAATTCTTACAATTCTTTTCTGTAAAACAAAAATAGGCATTGTGATTGATTTACACGCCCTTCCCCAGACATTAATACAATAAATCAAATGTGGCAAAAAAATTGTATTATACAGCAAATACAGTGCTTTGTCGTTTAGAAGATATCTGACTCTATAAAATATTGCAATAGATTTGGATATCTTCGTTTTAACAGAATTTATGTGTTGTTTCCATGATAGATTCTCGTCAATGACAACACCCAAAAATTTTGCCTCCCTAACTCTACAAATCACTGAATCCTCAATTTGAAACGGTACATCAATTGTTTTATTTCTATTACTAAATATCATGTAATTTGTTTTATCCAAGTTTAATGATAATTTGTTAAGTTTAAACCAATTCTGAATTTTTACAAACTCCTTCATCATTGACTTTAATAGTTGTTCAATATTATTACCAGAACAAAAAAAAGTTGTATCATCAGCAAAAAGTATACATTTAAAGAGATCAGACACCTTAATCAAGTCATTTATATACAAGATGAACAACTTCGGACCTAGTACCGATCCCTGAGGAACTCCACATGTAGTAGTACAGTGATCTGATTTCACATCATCCAACTGTACAAACTGTGTCCTGTTTTCTAAATAACTGCAAACCCACTGTTAACAACCCACTGTTTCACTGACTTTAGCACTTAAACACAAAAATGGATACGAAGTGGTCCATTTTATGAATATTGAGCTAAACCTTGGTGTGGTAGTAGCTGAGACTCGTCCTCAACACATACTCTGAGCGCTAACAGAACATAGAAGTTCTTGGATAAAGACTTTGTCACGAAAGGTGGCAGGCGATGTGCATTCCTCCACAGGTTGTTCAGTTTATTTGAAACCTGTTTATTTGGTAAAAATGATCGTACTGCAGCAGTTAACTAAAGGTTTTAAGTGTTTTAACCAACGCTGTGAGACCACTTTATTCTTAGCAAAGAGTTATAACGATAAACTAATCGTAATGTCGTCTGATTCGCTCGTATTTCTCCTCGTGTGTTTAATGGTGGCTATAATGTACGGTGAATTATTGCACAGGTGGTAACTTTGTCTGCAGTTTGTTGCGAGGAGGGTTGTTGAACATTATGGAAGCGAGCAGCAGATCTGAGGTCTTCACAGGTCACCGATGGGCCAGTCCAGATCATACCATTGCTCCTCTTCACTCTTCATTTCCTGCTCGTCAACGGCTTATTACCGCCGTAATGAATCTTCTAGCAGAATATGCATGAACGTGACCTCGAGGGCGCCCAGCTCCTGTAAGCTGATCGTGTTCGTCTCGACTTGGAAGGTGGCACTGATTCAGGTTCCCGGTGTCCTCTGCAGCAGAATGTTCATGACCGTTTGCAGCAGGACCGGTGGACAATCAAGTTAATTCTTGTTGAGATTATTTTGGTTGGTTGGTTGGTTCCTACATGGCTGCACTTGTCCAGAGGCAAAGTGTTTAGATTTATTGGTGCCTTGAGCAACAGTCAGTGTTTTTTATATATAAAGTAAGACTGTATGGACTACTCTTGACCTTTGACCTGGTGGATTCTGTGGTCTTCCACAGTAGGGATCCTCTAAAAAACTGTAGATCATCGTCAGAGAGGCTGATGTTTGATAACAGTATGGATTGTCCCTCTTCTTTGCTGGGTTGGAGCAGACATTCTAAAACCTGTAGACACTTTTCTATGTTGATGGAGACTTTCCAGATGTGTCAGCTGCCCATGCCAGAAGCACTACTGCACCCCCATACCATCAGAGAGGCAGGGTTTTGAACTGTTAGCTAATAACAGGCTGGATAGTCCGTCTCCTTGAATCCGTGGTTTCCAAAGTGAACTTCAGATTTGGACCCGTCTGACCACAGAACAGTTCTGGACTCCATCCACCTCAGTCCATTTGAAATTAGTTCTGGTCCAGAGAAGACGACAGCAGTTCTGGATGGTGTTCCCATCTGGCTTCTTCTTTGTCTGATAGAGCTTTAAGCAGCATTTGCGGACGAACTGTTTACAAGCAATGATACGTGGAAGTGTTCCTGAGCCCAGAACAGAACCAGACCTGGTTTTAACGCAGTGGCGACCATCCAATATTGACTTTCAGCCTCGTCCTTTAAGACTCTTCCAATATGTTGATGACATCATGATCTGTAGATTCAGTTTACCCAAGTTTCCGTTGAGGACCAGTATTTTGAAAAATCGTTCCATTATTTTGAAACACAGTTTTTCGCAGGCTGGTGAGCCCCTGCCCATTTTCACTTCTAAAACCTTATAACCACTTACTTTAATGGTCTTTTGTTGCATCTGGCCGAACTTTTGTAGGTTGCGTTGCTGTCATCAAAGTCTAAATTAACTTGTTTTTGCCCCCCCCAAAAAAGGTCACTTTCTTAGTTTGGATACGGAAGTGAACTCTAACCTAAAATTGGGAAAAATGTTGACAAGAGTTCATTTAAACATGACGTTCGGTAAAAAATGCAATGTCTTTCCTCACAATTTTTTTTTTTCTCCAGCTCCAGTGAAAAGAGATAATACCTAAATGTGGATCTGAAGCAGGAAACCGCTGAGTGTTGTTTTGTTCTGTTTTCAGACAAGTCATGGATGCACACCCCGGAGGCTCTGGCCAAGCACTACATTGCCTACAACGCCAAGGTAAGAATCACCTTCAGACTGCGGCACTCCGCTCCATTTGTTAAATACACTCTGAGGTTTCCGTAAGTGGAGGAAAAGACAACATGCATTTAATTTTGGGAAAGATTTGGCAATTGGTGAGCAGGAGCTGTCAGGAATTTGATCCTGCCTCATTAATCCTCCTGAGCAGCTGTTTCTCCTCGGTGCTGTCGGTTATTTTGAGAATACCGTCTTTATTTTCTCCTAATGGGAGCATCAGGGGGTGTTTGTGCAAAGTGGCTCCTGTCTCCCTCTGAACCTGCAACTTCTTGGGTCCTGATGCGGATGCAACTTGAGCTGTGACTCTCTGTGTGCCGACGGTAATCACGTTGTTACACAAGAGGTCTCTTCAGACTGCCAGCACTTTAAACGAGGAGAGCCTTTTCGTGTCGGCGTCTCTCCCCGCTCAGGCTCTGATCTGTCATCTTCCTTCCTCTGCTTCAGAGATGCTCTGTTGGAACGGAGGTGAAACGTCATCGATGCAGCAAATTCCAAGGTGAAGCAGTGACACGTACATTTGGTGAAATAAAAACAGACGGTCAGCTTTTAATGATGAGATTCCCGACTTGACGTGTCATGGCTGTGCCAGCTGCTGGACTACCGGAGGAATCTGGTTGTTTATGCTCAGGTCTTTCCAGCTTCAAACACCCGGTAATGATAAAGCAAACTGAGCTGAAGCTCACAAGTTGGAGCACAGGAACATGAATGGATTTTAACAAAAGTCATCATCGAACAACTTTTGGAGTCAACCCAATTCAAGATGGCTGCCACAGTTAATCGACGTTAGGCAACACAAAAATGGCAACAATCAGTCAGTTTTACAGATTTTAAGACTTCAAGTTCAAGAATCTTCATTATCCCCAAGGGGAATTTGTTTCACAGTTGGTAGGAACACAGAACGTCCATACTAGACAAGACATTAAAATAACTGTACAGAAATCATTGTTTGTTGAGCAGCCTGATCGCTACAGGGATGAATGAGTTTTTCAGTCTGTTCATCCCACATCTGGGCAGCAGATACCTGCGTCCAGATGGAAGGAACCTGAACTCGCCCTGGAGTGGGTGATCAGGATCTGCCAGAATGAGCCTGGCCTTGCTCACTGACCTCGCCTTGTGTAGGTCAGTGAGGTTCTGTAGGACTATGCCAGCAGTTTTGCTGCACATCCTGACAATACGAGGACTAAGATATAATGTGGTAGTAGCTGAGAGTCACAGTGAAAGGCCATATCTGATCATAAATTCAATTCAATTCAAAAATACTTTATTAATCCCAAAGGGAAATTAAATGTTGTTGTAACTCGTTATTCTTGTTTCATTAGGAGATGTTATAGATGCTGATGGCTGTAGGCAGGAAGGATCTCTTGTAAAGGTGCAGATCTGAAGAAACTGGTCGCAGATGCTGTCCAATCTATTAACCCAGACTTGGCTGGCCTCTGGTTACCCCGGGCTGCAGGAATGCCCGAATGCCGGGTGACTCTTCACTGTAGCCTGCATAGCTCCTCGTCACTGCAGACAGCCAGCTGCAGGTGCCTGGGGGTGGTCCCATCCTTCTGCTGTTACGAGCCGTCTTTCCTGCCAGTTACAGGGTCTCAGTGGTCAAGCACTCAAGCATGGCCATTAGAGAGACGGGAATGCATCCACGGAGCCTCCTTTTCAACTCATTTGAGATTTGGGGCCGTAGTTGAGATATTATTTGAGCTTTTGAGATGTTAATCAGCTGCTGTTGGTTGTAGAAAACTGCCTTGATGCCATGGTTACGCATCATAACAAATGTCCAAACTTAAAAATGTTTCAGTAAAAATTCTTCCAGCTGCACAACCTTCGGAAACAATCATCCAAAAAAAAAAAAAAGTGATTTACATCCATAAAAAAAGAATTAAAGTTTCCAAAAGCAAAATAGAAATGAAAGTAACAGAGCTGCTCCAACATGCAGCCAACATGAGCAGCGCAATTCTAGTATATTTTAATGATAATAATATATAACATAATAATAATACTGTATATAAATAATGTTATTTTTAACATTTGACCAATTATTTTCAAAATAAGATTATCTTGGTGTAACTCTATGGCATGAGGTGGTGAGTGAGATTAATTTCTTCAAAGAAAGTGAGGTCTTTAGTTGTAAAATTAAATACTTGCAGGACACTTCCTGTTATTTATTTCACAAAGTGACATGTTTTTCTGAAGTTTCAATAAAATAAATATGGTATAAACTCCTCGTTTGAAGTTCTGCCTTCACAGCGTTCTTCAGGGCAGGGGATTTTTCTGAAGGTTACCCACTCCACTTTATTTCTGCTTTTTTGCTGCCGTGCAAACATAAACGCTGCCAACAAATTGCACTCGGCGACCCTTGAGCTTTTAAAATCTCTTATATTTTCACCAGAAACTTTGGTTGTGGACCGGAGTAGCAAATGAAGTGGAACATCTCTGTTTTGATTAAAATGAAAATAATCCATTGCAGGGTGGACGAGGTCCGGCTCACCCCGACCATTCAAGCAGAACCCAACCAGTTTGAAGCTGCACCGCTCACATGATCACAGAGGAGCGTGCATCTGCGTTTCACTAACATGGAGCTTCTGGACGTGTTCTCTGCTCTCGACAGTGTTCACAATTTTAAAATCAGAGATTTATTTTTAAATCTGAGGTGAGGTTCAGTTTGACCTTTTTTACTTGATAAAACAGAAAATAAAACAAATGGTAACAAAATTTAAAAAGACAGCATTCCTTGAAGGGATGCGTATCACCCTCCAGCAGTAACTCCAGAGTTTGAAACTAAGATCTTCTGTTGAGAAATGATGGAGTTAAAGCTGTTGAGGATGACTCTCAGCTACCACCACATCAAACTTTAGCTCAGTATGTTTAAAACTGGCTGACTTAAGGGTTTGCTAAGGTTATATTGAATTAGGTTGACTCGAATAGTTAATAATTTGTACGCTCATCAATAACTTTCTGAGATTTCCAGTAAAATCCATCCATTAGGTCATGAAATGAGGTGTTTGCTGTACATGATTGCCCACCTTTAATGGAAATGCACACTTAACTTTCAGCGGGACATGTGTCACAGTTTGTGGAGAATATGGACCCAGGGATGTAGACTGACATGAGAATAAAATCAAATAAATAAATAAAAGATTGAAGTCTTTAATAAAAAAGAAAAAGCAGCAACAACCTACAGAATGAAAAAGAGACATGAAGGAGAACAACAAACCATGACTGATGGAGAACTGCACACTGAGTGGCTGATGAATGGAGTGGAAACACCTGGGGTGAAGACAACTGGGAACATCTAAACAAGTTAAGTCTGGTCCAGAGGATCAGACTTAACTTTTTTAGATTTTTCTACCTGGATTATTCAGCATGCATCAGGGTACATGGGAATAGGTGAGAGTGGGCGGGGCAGGAGCTGAAGGAGACAAAACTGACCGAGGAAGAAGCGGCTGCTACCAGAGGAACGCAGGTCGGGACAGGAATAAACCAAACAAAATGAAAACATTCATTCAACCTTTATTTAGACAGGTTAATCCCAAAAAAGAAAACAGAAAGCACATCCTGTCTACACCGGTGTTCATGCTCAATAAAGCAGGTAAAAAAAAAATCCAATAAAGTTCAGTCAGGTCCTCTGGATGGCTTTTCATCCTTCATCCAAAGGACTTCATCAGCCCTATGAGCCACAAACAAACTCAGTCGCATAAGCAGCACAGTCCCGTTGTGGACTAACCAGTTTGCTGGTGACAAAATGGTTTCTGGGGCCCGCCCTCTCCCCCGTTCACTCCTCTGAGGCAGCCATGGCGAAAGTGGTTCAAAACATCAAAGTTCATGCTCAATAATCTCAATCTAATAATCCAGCTCTTATCACCAGCAAACTGGATGGCCCACAATGTGGGTGTGCTGCTTGTGGGGCTGAGTTTGTTTGTGGCTCCTCGGACTGAAGAAGTCCTTTGGATGACGGATGAAATGTCTCAGCCAAAAAGAAACAGTCCAGATGACCTGACTGCACTTTGTTGGAAATCACTTGCTGTCGTTCTGTTGCCTGTTTGACGTCGTTTTATTAGTTTTTTCTCTGTTGGGTGATCAAAAGAAGACAACACCGTGTTGCATCTCGATTCTAAGACCCTAAAGAGTAAAAATCACTAAACTCTTACCGAGCTGCATGTAAACGTAGAACACGCAAACAGCGAGTGCATGCATTGGGCTTCAGTTTAAAAACCAGTTTGTTTGGATCAGCAGAACTGGAGCTTTTAGCTGCTTGGTGTCAATTTGGCCCAATAAAGAGCCGCTCTTTGACTGAGCCTGCAGGCTGGGGGTGCTGGGGTTGGGGGTGGTGCTGGGGTGGTGCTGGGGTGGGGGCTGCCATCAGGCTTTCATTCTGTCATCTCTATGAACTTATCAGACCTGCCGAAAGGTTGAGTGTGTCGAGTCTGCAAGCAGAGTGGGGAGAGGCGGTTTGTTTTCAGCTGCATGTATCGGCTGATGGATGAGCCTCCTAGCTTGATTTGTCTGGTGAAACGTCCCACAATGCACCAGTCAGAGCAACGCACTGCTCTTTTCTATTCTGGGCAAACATGCGCACGAGTGTGTGGAGAGTCCATTTGTCAGAGCGCAGCAGAGCTGACACTTTCTGTAGACACCCCCCACCCCCGCCCACTGTCCTCGGACTCTTTAGCACAAACTGTTTGATGTTTCTCTCCTTCTTCTGCCAACAAGTTATTAAACATAATAATAATGATAATAATAATAATAATAATAATAATAATAATAATAATAATAATAATAATAATAATAATAATAACTGTATTGGTTCAGACTGAGTTGATTTCAAAATGCTTTTGAACCAATTAGAATTATATTATTTATATTTCGGGTTTGTTTGTTTATTGGCACTTTAATAATAAAACTGATTGAACTGAATTACCTGTCAATAATAATATAGCAGCATAAATTATTACAGGAAATTTCACAAACGCTCAATAAATCAAGAGGAAGCAGAGGTGACAATGAATCAAAATAGATTTGCAGTATTTTTAACATCCAGTGTGTTTTTTGAATAAAATGAAATCTTGTTAAATAGAAATAAAAAGCTGACTGATTTATAAAGTGTGAATACAGAGAATGTTCATCCATCTTGTTTTGGCATGTGGACTGCATCAGGTCAGAGTGGATGAAGGTCATACAGTTAGTCTTTAGTCCCTGTGAGGCTGCACCTCCTGCAGCAGCGCTGCCTTTACAAACAGAATCCACATTAGATGATTCATATGTTACGGACCCTCTGCAGGATGCAGCTTTATAACAAAATGTCCAAGAACTTGTTGTCAAGTTTCCCTTTCATAACAACAAAGTTCATGCACAGTCATCCAGGTACCATAGCACATAATGCTCAGTCAGGTCATCTGGACACTTTATTTTTCTTTCTCCCATTTACTTTACAATATTGTTGTTATTGGTGCAGAAAGCTCTGTTTCATGCCACACCTGCAAGAACTAAAAGAACTGTATAAGAACTACAAGAACTGTATAAGAACTACAAGAACTGTATAAGAACTAAAAGAGCTGTATAAGAACTAAAAGAACTGTATAAGAACTAAAAGAACTGTATAAGAACTAAAAGAAATGTATAAGAACTACAAGAACTGTATAAGAACCAAAAGAACTGTATAAGAACTAAAAGAACTGTATAAGAACTACAAGAACTGTATAAGAACTAAAAGAAATGTATAAGAACTACAAGAACTGTATAAGAACTACAAGAACTGTATAAAAACTACAAGAACAGTATAAGAACTACAAGAACTGTATAAGAACTACAAGAACTGTATAAGAACTACAAAAACTGTTAGAACTACAAGAACTGTATAAGAACTACAAGAACTGTAAGAACTACAAGAACTGTATAAGAACGACAAGAACTGTAAGAACTACAAGAACTGTATAAGAACTACAAGAACTGTATAAGAACTACAAGAACTGTAAGAACTACAAGAACTGTATAAGAACTACAAGAACTGTATAAGAACTACAAGAACTGTATAAGAACTACAAGAACTGTATAAGAACTACAAGAACT
>JAVCKU010000150.1:2836701-2847657 GCA_032273985.1 Hypsolebias coamazonicus | reverse complement strand
AAGCGTCTGGTGAAAATTTTGCCCATTTTTTTTTTTTTTTTTTTTTTTTTTTTTTACTACGGTTCATTTAACCTAATTTACGTGACAAAAATTATAAACAAATCTAACAAGATGGAGTTTATCAAAGTTCATGCTCAATAATCCAGTTTAAAAAAAAATCCAACAAAGTTAAGTCAGGTCCTCCGGATTGTTTCTTTTAGTTGAAACGTTTCATCTTTCATCCACAGGACTTCTTCAGTACGAGGCGCCACAACAAACTCATTCCTATTAACAGCTTACTCACATAGTGGGCCAACCAGTTTTCTGGTGATATGATGGTTTCTGGAATCCGCCCTCTCCCCCGTCGACTCCTCTGAAGCAGCCATGACCAAAGTGGTTCAAAGCATCAGAGTTCATGCTCAATAATCCAGAACTCCAGAAACCATCTTAGCACCATCAAACTGGTTGGCCCACTGTGAGTGTGCTGCTTGTGGGACTGAGTTTGTTGTGGCCCCTCGGACTGATGAAGTCCTTTGGATGAAAGACGGAACGTCTCAACACAAATAAACCGTCCAGAGGACCTGACTGAACTTTGTTGGAAGCTGCAGCTTAGCGTTGCATCTCCAAACTGAGATCACTCTGACTGCTGCAGGTAAGCTACTGACTGCTCATAACGCTCCCTCCAACCCCACTTAAAACTAAAAATGCTGTCATTATAGATCAGATGTCACTGGTCTGGACTGCTGGGGACACAGAACTGCAAGAAAACACAGAAAAAACTGATTCACACTAAACATATTTGCACAAACTCCCAAAAACTTAAGGCCAAATGTTGCGGGAAAGTTGCACAAGTACAAACAAAAAAAGTGCAACAGTGTGAAATTAAAAGGTTGAGATTGGTTCCAGACCCCCGGCAGCTGCAGCCAGTGACAGCTTGATGCACTTTTACATCGCATGTTTGTTTCTGACTCTGAAGTTCTGCGAGGTTCCTCACCTCCTGACATCAGAGCTTCTGTTTCCTGACGAACAGACGCGTCAGCGTTCACTGACCGGCCTCTGCTTCGTCCAACAGGAGGGGTTCAAAATGGGACTAACCTTGGAGGGCACCATCTTCTCCCTGGACCCGCTGGACAGCCGCTGCTGATGCCGAGCAGACAATCCTCGAGTCGGACTTTTAACCCGTTCGTATGAAGAAGTGCCAAAAGCCACTCCGCGGTCGAGCCGAGCCGCCACGCTCGTCGTCTTCTTGGGGATTTGATGCATTTGCATTTAGATTGGTTTTCAGTATTTCAAGGTAAACTCAGAACCATTATAGAAAAGAGCTATTTTTGTACAAGATGTTATGGACGGAGTCGTTTTGAGTACCTTTACTTGCACGGGCAAGATGTAAATAGTGGGGTGAGTCCAACGGTACACAACTTTTCATATGTGTGTTTGTGTAAAGTCGACACATTCCTGTTTGTACGGAGAGCTGAGGAGAAAAATGAAATAAATCTGTATGTTTAACATCCGTTTTATCACACACTAATACAAACTTTGTGTAGTTTATTCAACCAGACTGTTTTTTTTAAATATAATTAACAGCATTTATGTCTGTTTTTGTTTTTAATTTGCATTTTACAAATTGTTTTTTAACGTTTGTTTTTTTCCCATCTGTGCGGAAATATTCACATTATTTTACATTTGGTACCACTGACTTTGCAGTTATTAAAAAAAGTCCTACTGGATGGAAAAAAAAAAAAAAAACACCCATGACTCTGATTATTGCTTTTTATTCAAAACTTTTAATCACAGAAATTAGATAATCTTTGTACGATTTGGCTGTTTGGACTCTCAAAATGATCTGGAATAAATCCTTCAGGATATGAAGCGGAAACAGCAGAACTCTCAAGGTCAAAGGTTTAACTTCTTCCACCAGGTGAGATGGTTTACTTGTGTTTCTGTTAGCAAAATATCTCAAACCATTTGGTAGATTTCAATATGTTCAGGAAGTTATTGATGGAAGCAGGTCTTTGCTTAAAAGTACTTATTGTAAAGTATAAAATCAAACTAAGTTTATCCTGAAATATATCAAACATTGCAGGTACTGATATAATCACAAGCTATTCTGAAATGTGGGTACGCACTCCATGTAAACAAAGCTGCATGGAAGCCTGATTGACCTACACTAGAGGTAGTTTGTGCAGGTAAAGGAATATGTCAGTAAGAGATGTTTAACAGGAAATATGAGAAAATATGCTGCTAAACTTTAAAAAAAGAAAGTGAGATGACTCAATACTGAGGATCAAGCACGGAGGTGGAGCTCCATAAAGGCAGAGCTGTTTAAACTCATTTAAGTTTATAATTTAAACCTCATCTGCAAACTCAACAAATCTAAGTGTAAATATAAAGCATCAACCTGGTCAAACCTCTCGTTCCTCTTCCATTGTCGACCTATTTTCAGTCAACATCCGTTTCTGGTAGTTTGTCATACCTGGTGGCAAATTCTTAAGGAAAAAATTATCACTGATGTGTCTTAAAAAAAAGAGAGAAGACGATTAAAATTTGGTTTGTGCTTTATATATTTTAACCAGTCTTTATGACCTTGCAATGAGTGGCTTTACATTTTGGAGTCAAAAGTAGGATGCAGTTATAAAAGTTTGTTGGAGAATGACTGGTGTGAAGGGGGTTAACTTATGAAATTCTAACGTACGTCAAACTATTTTCTCTGATAAGGGAAATATCAAAACATGGACGGAGCTGACTTTTAGAAAATCCAGATGAAGCACTTTAAGTAAAGATGCTGGCCTTTGTAAAACAACAACAACAGCCTAATGATGAAACATAAATTATAACTGTAAGGCTCTATAGATTTCAGAGCTCTGAGATCAAAAAATGTTTCCTTGCATTCTAACTGTTGTCCAGCAGGGGGCGGTGCAGCGGCTTTAACAGTCCAGCAGCAGCTAATAGCAGAAGAAGAGCCGGTTTGTTTTGTTGCTTCAGGGCAGCTGGATGGTCATGCTGGAACCCCGTCCAGCGGTTTTAAATGGAGCCGTGTGAAGAACTGACCGACTTCGATAAGGGTCAGGTGGTCATGGCCAGAGAAATGGGGGTGAGTGTCTCGGAAACGGCCAGGCTGGTGGGCTGCTCCCGGGCCGCGGTGATCGGCGCCTACCGGCAGTGGTACGAGGAGGGACTGAGGCTCCGGGCGGGCAGACCCAGAACCATCGACCCGAGAGAGCTGGAGGATGAGTCCGGGTCCGAGAGTGAGAAGGAAGCAGGAGGAGGAGGAGGTGCAGCAGCAGAGGACGAAACAAATGACGGTGAGGAAGAGAAGAACGACCCGGAAGGACAAAACTGCGGACCGGATGTTTCCATGTAACCAACCGGAAGTCGAGGCTGGAGCTCATATCTGCTGGGTCCGGCCCTCCATTTAAACGAACTAATTAGTTCCTGTTAAAAAATAAAAGCACACCTCAGATAATTTCTCAGGTGTTTATACTCACCCTGCTGCTTTATGCGCGTATATTAGTTTTCCAATATGTTTGGTTGAGATTAAGTCAAACTTCTTGTGCAGGAGGAGTAGGCGGGGCTTAAAGCTCAACATGCTAATGCACTGACTCTGGTTCCAAAACTACAACATGGCAGCTTCCAAAAAGCAGCTCCTGCTGGCTTGTAGGGACAGCTGGTTCTCATGTCATGGCTGAAAACAGGACTGGAAGGAGCTGTGGTTTTTGTCTCTTTCAAAGGTGAGCAATAATGTTTTTGTCTCAGTGAAAAAGTCAGATTGATTGACAACTATATCATTTTCAATTCAAGATGGCTGTTTCAGCTGTGAGCAAATGTTTCACTTATTCTAAACTAAAAAGTATGTGACATGAAGTGATGAATCTATGAAATATTAAATATTCTTACAATTATAATGTATATACAATACATCTTCCTTGTTTGCTTGTTAAAGTGTTAAAATGCTTAAATGTTTTGAAATAAATTAATTAAGCGATTACGTGATTTTAGTGTTGAGTCACATTATTAACAGAGTTCACTTTTGGCACAGCATTAAACGTGACACTAGAAACATGGTTTGGCCTCGTGTTGTTCCTCCTCACTCGATGTTTGAAGGAGCACACCTTTTATTAATCACAGCTGCACAGGTGCAATCAATTAGGGAAGTCACATGATGCACAATAAGCCAATAAAAATAAGCCAATTAAAAAAAAAAAAAATTAAACACATGAGAGCATCACAAGACAAAAACATTCATAATGTCATCAACACATATTTTTACTGTTGGGCTCGAGTTAACATTAACAGTTTGTAATTTTGCGTTGATCTGATGTGTCTAACAATGTCTAATAAATTCAGCCGGCTCAAGATTTTTTTATAGCCCTCCTCTTCTTAAAAACGCTTATACAGCTTGAAGTAAAGTTAAAGTTTAGAACTAAACAGAATGAAAGATCTGTTATTAAGCAATGCGAACATTTTGTGCTAAATGATAAAAAAAATGTTGAAGAAGCTGAAACCAAGTCGATTAAATAAGCACGATGTTGGTCAAGGCGCCATCAAGAGCCATCCTTAGAAATGTGCTAAAACATAGTACTTTTATTTCTTCTCATATTCATTTTAAACATAAATGTATACAAGCATTTTAAATCTATCAAACAAAAAACATGTTAAAACAACAAGAGCTCCACCAGTCTTCTATGTGGTTTCACATTGACTTGTAGAAGTCCTGCGTGCTGTTATTTAGTTTAGAGTTCTAATGGTTTTCTAGTTCTCCGGGTTTCTTTATTTGTGTAGTTGCACTGAATTCATGAAGCTGGACTGAGACATGTGGCTGTGAAGTTCTGAGCTGATGATATAATTTAATTTTTCCCAGGCAAGCTTTTTTTTTTTCCAGTATTATCATGAACAATATGATATGGTCCAGCCTTAGGTACAAGTACTTCGTTACTGTACTTAAGTACATTTTTCATGCGTCTAAACTTGAACAAGAAATTCTTGCTGCAATATTAAAATGTGTCAGTTCATGGATGTTAGGAGACAAGAGATGTCTCCAAATGTCTCGACACTCGGGTCCAAGTTTTGAAAATGGTGTCAGGAAGTTAAAATATTGTTCACTATTGACCATTTACCAGGTTGACTAGACAGTATTTTAACTAGAGTTGATGACAAACGAGTTAAAATGATCAGAGCCTCTTTGTTAGGTGTGTCTAATGCTCCTTTTTTAGACAACTTTTACTTAAATGTTTTTACTGCAGTTAAAACGACACATTGGTTTTGTTTTGTGTTAAATCAAAACTTTCAAAGATCTAATCATTCCTCTTTCTTTTTTTACTTAATAACATTTAACTCTGCATGTCATCCCTGAAAATCTACAGGTCCAAGTGTGAACTGTGTCACAATAAAACGTGCACTATCTGCAGCATTGTTCATTAAAACAACACTATTAATGTACAGTATTACAGAAAATATGCATATGGTAGGCACACTTAATGATATTGTAGACCATTGCATCTAGCAAGTACTTTTACTTTTAATACTGTAAGTATTTTTAAAAGGAAGTACTTGTTTACTTTTACTTCTGTAAAAATGTTAATGTGGTACTTCTACTTTTACTAGAGTACATTTTTGTCTGTTTTATTTGTACTTTTTCTTAAGTGCAGTGCTTGAGTATTTTCTCCATCACTGGTTTTAAAGGCACAGTGGAAAGTGTTGCTTTGTGGAAGAACCAGTAAGAACACCAGCAACTCAGGCTCACTCCACAAGAGGGCAGTTTAACTTTAAATAAAACAGCAGCTTGGAGTTTTGTTTCTTAAAGTCATGAGCTCTGAACCAACGTGAAGTGGAGCTCATCATCTGTTTGTCATCTGGCAGTCACATCTAATTAAAGCAACATTCCATGAGGGAATGCTTATCACCCGCCGTGTTGCAGGTTTAAACAAATATCTTGCACCACTTGTTTGCACTCAGCGTTTGTGATGGGAATGGTTCTGAGCTACTACCACACTTCATTTTATCTCCACATCTGTAAAAATGACTATTAATTGGCTGTGGTGGCCATCTTGATTGGGAATAGTCCCACAGTTTAATCAGCTGTAGATGTTCATTTAATAATAAATTGCAGTTTTACTAAGATCCATCTTTTGCTTCCTTTCTGTCTGTTTTAACTGTTCGAGTGCTGAAAACAAAACAACTCTGATTTACAAAGAAGACATCTTTGTTTAGGACTTTTTGCATTAACATGAACAAAACCACCGATTAAAAGACTAACACTTGGACTCAAACCTACTGCCTCAGGTTAATGAGACACCACAACACTGACCACTGAGCTACCGTGGCCCCTTGACAATTTGTGCTAATTTAGCTTTTTATTTATGGAATCCTGCACCTCATTTAAAAACAAATACAATGATTTTTTTTTTTTTTTTGTCATTTTGATACATTTTTAACATATTTAACTCTACAGTATTTACAAATCTATTTCCTCACTGAGATACACTGACATCTGCGCTTCCTTCAAAAACATTGATTTCTTAAATGCTTCAGCTGTTTTTTAATGCTTTTGATGTTTACTTACTGTTCTGCTACTTTTGCATACCTTGTAGCTACTTTTAATTAACATTCTTCTGCTCTTAGCTTTTAGATAGTTTTTTATTTTATATTTTTTAGCTTTTTGCTAACCTTGTATCACATTTAGCTATTAGCAAAACCTTTTGCTACCTTTACCTTCTAGTCCTCCTGCTGCCCTTCTGGCTCAATTTGTCTAAACACCATAAGACCTTGTGGTTCATTTTGACCCAAGGGCAGCAGGAGGGCTAGCTAGCCCTTTGATACATTTAGCTTTTTGATACATTTAGCTTATAGCTAGGATTTTTAATTTTTTTTTTTTTAACTTTTAGCGAATGTTCTGCTACTTTTAGCTTTGTGTTTTTCTGCTTTGTCCTCTAGCTGGCCTTTTGCTACTTTTAGCCAGCCTTACTTGTAGTTTTCAGCTCGTGCTTTGCTTTTTTTAAATTTTAACCAACCTATTTTAGCTCCTTCAGCTGTTTTGTGTGCAGTGACTGAGCGCTC
This sequence comes from Hypsolebias coamazonicus, assembly GCA_032273985.1. Lineage (NCBI taxonomy): Eukaryota > Metazoa > Chordata > Actinopteri > Cyprinodontiformes > Rivulidae > Hypsolebias > Hypsolebias coamazonicus. The sequence goes on along the minus strand of JAVCKU010000150.1, from coordinate 2,840,625 downwards.
GGCGTTCATGCTGCAGTTAGACTACAGCGTCAGCTCGTGGTGTTTAGCGTCCAGCTGCTCTGCTGTTCTGGAGTTTAATGGAGGCTGATTAGTTTGTTTTCTGATTTCCTGCCTGATAAGCGAGTCACAGCGTGTCCATTTTTATACGTCCTCACACCTCTTCATGGCTTTTTTTTTTTCCCCTGTCACCTGGATGATGTTCCTCTGCTGCTTCACAGCTGCTTTTAAATTAAAACCTAATGAGGATTTTTGTGTCTCATTAGAATAATTATTTGCAGTATTTCAGGTTGACTCACGTTTTTGGGTCCAGGCTCTTACATGATGTTGAGCTGCCTAAAAAATAAAAAAAACTCCAACTTTTATATCTGCACAGATTTTAATGAACCTTCAACCTCAACAATTTATTCATGTTTGGAGCCAACACAGTTCAAAATGGCCTCCGCAGCTGTAACTGTAACACAAACATTGTTAAAAAGCTGATTTCTGATTTCCTGCATTTTTAATGGAAACATTTTACCAAAGGCCTTTAAAACAGCTTAAAAACCATCTGAAAATTTAAAGCTAAGAAAGATTTTAAATTTTCACCTTAAAATTACAAGAGAAAACAGAAAAATATAACACGGATAAAACAAATTCAAAAAGACTTTGTAGCTGTTAAAACTACAGACTGTCGTGGGAACAATCAGGACATTAGAGTGAAACTTCTTTGTGTGTGTGTTGTTTCATTTTCATCACAGACTAATACTGCTCGCTGGAAGGGAGTGAAGCGCCTCAGAGTTTAATCGACTCCTCACCTGAAAGAGTTATTGAGAAGTTCAAACTTTGTTTTTGCAACTTTAAAGTCAACAGATGTTTACGTGAACTCGGCACTAACTTGCAGTTTAAAACACAATAAAAAAAAACGATGATTATAGACGAATACCAGACTTAAATGATCATTACATGTATTATTGTTACTGTCACCTCTTATCATTATTTGTGACTCTACATTGTATTTTTATCTTAAGATGATAGTCACAGGGGTTCTACTTTTTGGATTGCACTTTATTTATTAATTATTTACTTAAATTTGTGTTTATTTTCCTTATCATTTTTAATAGTTGTTTGAATTCATACATTTATAGGAAACTACTAATTCTATTATTATTATTATTTTATAAATAAGAAGTGATAGGAATAAGAGCGCATGAGAAGGGATGGGCTAAATGTACCGTATTTTTCCACCGTACACGTTGCACCACCCAATAAGTTACATCAATTCAGATATGTCTAATGAAGTGGGGAAAAAACATAAATAAATCGCTTCGCCGTATAAGTTGCAACTCGTATACGTCACTGCTGACAACCTGGAAATGTGGGCCGGTGTGTATCAATTGGCTGCCAATTGGCGGCCAGGGGAGCGTGCACGGGAGGACTTTAACAAGAATTTAACAAGATTAACACTTAAAAGCAATTATTTGTTTTGCTCAAAATTATAGCAAATGTGTTTCTCAGTCTAACTTTTCCTTAATAAATGCACTTTGACGGTCAAATCAGCTGAATTACAAAAGCCGATATGCAGAAGCGGGAGCACGCAGAGGGGCGAATCGATGTGCATTTCTTTGAAACTGAAGAAGATAACCACCTAAAAACAATTATTTGTTTGCTCGAAATTCTAGTAAAGGTGTGTCTCAGTCTAACATTTCCTTAATAAATGCACTTAAATGGTCAAATCAGTTGCTCCATGCATGAGCCCGAAGCTGGACGATGGTGGCAGGCTACAGCAAGCCTTCTTTCGGCTTCTCCCTTCGTCAGGGGTCGCCACAGCGAACTGTCACACAAAAACTTGGCAATGGTTTTTTACGCCGGGTGCCCTTCCTGACAACCACTGAGCTACCACAGCCCTCTGTGTGGATCAGAGAGCTGCTATTTAAGGTGCCCGGGGAAGCAGATGGTGTGGGTTAAGGGCCTTGCTCAAGGGCCCAGAGTGGGGCAAATGAGGGTGGAGACAGGTGCGACTGCTTCACTTATGCCACTCACATTGTTGATGTTGTTGGTACCGGGGCTTGAACTGGCGATCTTCTGCTCACAAGCTCACCTTTTCTAACCTCTGCGCCACCACTTCCTGGGCTATGGCAAGCCTATTGTGTCATTAATAGCTACTTTTACCTAGTATATGACACCACGGCATGCTATTCTGCTTGTGCCATATTGCGTCTGAAAATGGTAGCGTTCAATATATTCCATGTCAGAATGAATTAAAACGGTCATATCTCAGCCAAAAACTGGGTTATAAATATGGAAGAAGAAAAAGTTGCTTTGGTGTATAAGTCGCAGGGCATGCAAATTATGCAAAATAAAATAAATAAAAAAACTGACTTTTAGGCCAAAAAATATAGTATGTGTATACTTCTGCCCACTCCTTTGAGCATATAGCAATATTGTGTACAGGTAGTCCTCGGGTTACGACGGTCTCGTCTTATGACGTTACGACGCATCTCCCTTATTCAAGTTACGTGGTTACGTCGGGTTTACGTCAGTTTTACGTCAGTTTTACGACGTTAAACGTTGTAGTGCGGTGGCGCAGCGGCGGAAGAGGACGGCGTCACTAGCATCCCAGTAGGCCATTAGCCCTTCGTTAGCCCTTCATTATGGATCCCAAAACGCAAGGAGGACTCTTCTGATGGCAGTGCATCGAGGAAAAGGAAGACCATCACCATGGACTTACGTCAAAAATCAGTTTACGCGCTTGGTAAAACAGGTACGTCACATTTATTTACGTACGTTCAGACTTACGTCAAATTCGGTTTACGACGCTGCGTGAGAATGGAGCTACGTCGTAAGTCGAGGACTACCTGTATTAGTAAACATTTCTGTTTTCTATTGTTATGTTAAATAAATTTAGGAAAGAAAAATAACATTATTCTGTTTTACATTAATGTGTGACAGACTCTTCCTCTCAGCACGTAGCTGCAGAAGCTGCTTTCACAGCTCAGCTTGAATGAGGCAACTGCTCTGGTTCTAGTGCCAGATGTTTTTTTGTTTTCTTTACTCCTACCACACCCCTGCTGCTCAGGCAGACACGGTGCTGAACATCAGCCACGAAACTACGTAATAAAACCATTTGAATGTGTTTTATTTGATAAATTAGCAGAGGGTGGAACTGGAGCGAGCCAGGGGGTACGAGCTGCTCCTGAAATGGAGTTTATTCCTCCTCCTTGACATGCAGCAAACATCCCAGCCTGAACCCAGCACAGTCTTTCATCACATGTTGGGGGAAATGGAATATTTTTAACTGCGACAAGTCCAGACGTCAGAGAAACACTAATTTATCGGAGCTAAACTGATTCATTCTTTCAGATGGAAAACCGAGCCGAACGTGTTGAGTTTTCATGCATGTAGACGACCTTCCTTTATGTCATACCAATACCGGTAGCCTCCTTTCTGTTTTAAAGGGGGACAAGAAGCTGAATCTGCTCCACCGTTGTCCTTTTTTAAAAGAAGCTTCTGAAGCTGAGCCTTGAAACTTCAACATCGTGATTTAAACACAGAATTATGTCTGATGAAAGACTTAGAATACAAACAGTGTGAAGTGCAGTAGATTAAAGACCAACAACAATACAAACCACTGAACATGTTTACAGAGATGATTACTGGTGTTTTTATTTTATTTTGATGCTGTAGTAGAATCAAGATCCAGGCCCGACATTTCAGAGTAGAGAAAAGTTTAGATGTTTTAAAACAACTCACGAGTAGCAGATGTCTTTAAATGCACTCTGGTTTGATTCAAGGACCAGTGGATGTTGGGGGAAAAAAGAAAGAAAAGTCAAAAGTTGTTTGATTTAGTAAGTTTACTCACTAACAAAGATCTTTAAAGGTCCACTGACATGATATTTGAACTTTGCATAAAATGGCACAACATATATATCTTGTATCATTCAACTA
>JAVCKU010000150.1:2754930-2766876 GCA_032273985.1 Hypsolebias coamazonicus | reverse complement strand
TGAGTTCCGACTTACGTTAAAATCGGGTTACGAACGGTTTGTAGGTACGGAACCCGTTCGTAAGTCGAGGACTACCTTTATTTGTCAAATAAAGTCGATCAGCAGCTCAAGGTCAGAAAAATACATTTAATTAAAAACTATAAAATCTAACTTATTCACAAACTATTTCCTGGGTAAAGCTTTAAAATACAGAGCACCTGAAACAAAACAACACAATTAAGTCACATTCACCTCCACTCGTATGGACGAGGTAGATGGCAAAATCATCGGGGCTGTTTTCAATCTTGAACTTGTTCAGGAGAACTCGGAGTACCTGAGGTGTGGTCATGCAGCTGTTGATTCGAACATTGGTGACTGAACCGAACGCAGGTGTGAACACTGCTGTCTGGGGAAAAAAAAAGAAATAAATCACATGAATATAATATCCATCTGTGCAAAGCCAAACACTGGTTTAAACTAACATAATCACTTCAAAAGAAGCAGATAAACTGTCTGCTGAAGCTGCCACCTTATGGTTATAGAAGTGACCGTTGATGGAGAATCGGTGGCGTCGGATTTTTCTCTGGTCGCTCGGACTCCTTCGCTGACCTCGTCTTAAAATTCCAGCATCGCTCTTCGTCCTGAGAAGCTGAGCGGAGCTCTCACTGTCCTCTATCGTTAAAAAAAAAAAAAAAATTGACTTTAAATTATTATTAGTTATTGTCAGCATCATACATATTTACAGTTCCTGTTGTTGATGTCCAACGTATCATATACAGTAATGAGGTAAATATTATGTTAATGTTGACAATTTTCTGAATTTATTTGTGACTTTAAATATAAACACGACTTGTAATGAAAATATAAATGAACTTTTTTTTTTTTTTTACATATTTTAACAAACACACAAAAACAATGACTCTACTGAGCATAAATCTTACATCCATCCATCAATCCAGCCATTACATTTAAACCCACGCATGCACAGAGAGAACATGCAAACTCCACCCAGAAAGGCCCCCCAGCTAAGATTTGATCCAGCAACCTTTTCACTGAGGAAACAGCTCTACCAACTGAGCCAAGGTGCCATCCTAAATCTTACATTTCATCTGAAAATAAAACAAGTTTAAATAAATTTCAACATGTTTTTAGTTAAGATTTCTTGATTATGAAAGTTCCAAGTTTAGGGATGAGAGTTCATGTTGTCTCTAAAATCTGATTAAAATGAGCTTGATTGAGTTTTAGAGCTAAATTGTTTAATTTAACTATCTATTTAACTAAATTTATACTCGTAAATTACACTTTAAACAATGTAAAGTATTTATTTCTTGTCAGATAAGACAAGAAATAAATAAAGTATGATTGTGTCATTTTGCAGATAGACTACTGATTTGTGCTGTTTAATAAACATGAGAGATATAAAATAAATGTTTTTACTCGTAGAGTCCTCAGGGCCACTCACCGTCTGTGTGTTCTTCAGTCTCATCGTTGTCCTCAGGTGGCATCACCTGCACAGTGGGTGGAGTCTGTGCCATCTGCTGACCCTCTGTGTTGTTGGGGGAACTGCACATGAAAAGCCCAAGATGAAAAAAAAAATCCAATTCAAGAAAATCAAGAAAATACGACAAAACTGTACACAGCCCAACTATTAACTGCAGCCCCAAGTATAAAACATTAAATTATTTATTGATGATAAAACATTTTATTTTATTTACTGTATATTGAAAGTTTTGAATGTAAATAAGAGGTTTCAGTGCAGGAATACAGAAACTTTACCTTTGAGCTATTATTGCAGTTGTCACAGTCACTGATAGAAATATTTAATCTGCTAGGTACAAACAGTTTATAAACCACTTTACAGTTATGAATGTAAAAAAAACTGCTGCTAAATTACAGCTTGTGATAACTGTTTGTGGTTGCAGATTATGTCTGTTGTTAAAATACCTACTCTCTGTGACATTGTGAAAACATTCACTGTCAATATGGATGAAGATTTTAAACTCAGCTTTATTTTAGTCTTTTCCTTGTCCTGTTCAATGAGAGCTGCCTACAACATCTTTCTTTCTCATATCATTTCTGCTGCCTTCATACATCTACAACATGCGCTCCCAGGACATTATTACATGCAGTGTCCCCTCAGTGCAGACTGAACTTGGCAAAAAGGCCTTCTCCTACTCTGCTCCTGTTTCCTGGAATATCTTGCAAAAAGATCTGAAGCTCTCGACCTTGACCTCTCTAAGTGACTTCAAACATTCGCTAAGTTCATGACAAAAATCAAAGCAGACATGTTCCTGTTTTTAGTACTTTACATCGCTTTATAATGTAGCTGTTTGTTGTTTTGTTTTTATATAACTTTTATTTACTTTTCATTTTATATGCTTTTATGATTGTTCTTTGTTTAAAACCGGTCTCTCTTGTAAAAGAGTCCTCGCAACTCAATGAGACTAACCTGCAAAAATAAAGGTTGGATGAATGAAAATCCTTGTGCGGTTTCACCTATGAGTGAACCTCTGAGGTCTCTTGGAGGTATGTTCAGCTCAGATGGACATTCTTTTTATTCTTAAGAAATATTTTACACCAATCCATCCATAATCGTTAACTGCTTCTTCCTCTTCGGGTCAAGGGGGTCACTGGTGCTCGTGTGCGAAAGGCAGGGTACACCCTGGACCAGTCCATCACAGGGACACATAGAGACAAACAAGACAAACAATAATTCACTGTCTCTCACCTAGGGACAATCTAGTCCCCAGTCAGTCTAACATGCACGTTTTTGGTCTGTGGGAGGAAACTGGAGTATCTGGAGAAAAATCATGCATGCAAAGAGAGAACATGCAAACTCCACCCAGAAAGGCTATGCCCCAGGATTTGAACCGGAGTGACCTGCTCACTGAGAGGCGGCAGCTCTACCAACTGTGCCACTGTGCCAACATTTGAAACTGTATATCTTTGATACCCAGATATATTCAGAGTTATTGGATGATCTGGTTTCTGTGTGATTTTTATTTCACTTTATATATTCACATGAACAATGAAAATTAGTCAAGATGTGCAATCTGGCCAGATTGCTTGAGATCTTGGTCACCCTCCTGCTGCCCTTGGGTCACAATGACCCCAAGGTGGGTCACAAGCAAATCCTTGGCATGCAAATTGACGGGTGGTGTGCATTCTTTCAAGGAATGCTGCTTTCATGGAAGGAACGTTTTGAGTTTTACTCTTTGAATTTTGAATTTTGTGCTCTGAGTAGTCGTTGAATTTGAATTCATCCTTCAGATTTCTCCCTGATTTTCTAAGCTGTGATCTCTGCTGTCCACTACATGCAGACAGGTCATGGTGCCGCCACACGCTCCATCCTTTGAAAACCTTTAACATGTTTCTTAACACTTGTGCTCTCAGTTAACGCACTGTAGCAAATGTAATTTGATACGTTTAGAAATGAAGCTAACGTAAAATTGAAAGCAGTAAATAAAAAGTTGAATCGCAAAAATAACACATCCTCAGGTTTCCCACCCTTCAGTGTGCAGGAGCGTGGGGGTGTGCGTGCATACCTGCATATGGTATACACAGAAGCATATCATGCGTGAGTGGAGCCCTGAAGATTGGGAGGCCTTTCCCTCTCAGGCATAATTTACAACCTGAGAGTTCTGTTTCAGCTCTAATTACACTTGCACACACACACTCACACACACCTACACAGCCTCTGGCAGGAGGTGAGATAGCCAAAAAACTCCTTAGTCAGCACAAAAATCCTCCATCAGATGTGACTCCTTGCAAGTCTGAACTCCGCTGACTAATCCTCTGCTCCCGTCTTCTTGTTTTCTGATGGAACGTGTCACGACTCCTAATAAATGTAGGATTACCTCCACAATCATCAGGTTCAGGCCTTCGTCTGCCCCAAGTCTCCGTGTCTGCTCTGAATTACCTCGTTAGGTCCATGTTTATGTTGTATCCCCACTCTGTTTAGAGGAGATTTGTGCAATCTGTGCTGTAAGCTCAGTCTCAGAAACCTCAGTGGGCTGGATGCAGCGCTGTGCCGGTCCTCGCTGTCGCCATAGTAATTACAGACATCGTAATACCTGACAGTTTAGCATAGCATTAGTCACATGAGGTATGAGAGGCACAGGATGCCCCGAGGATACGAAAAACATTATCCTCTAATTCCAGGATTAAGACAAGGGCCTCGTAAAAAAAAAAGAGACTGCTTATTAAAGCAACTTGTAATTAAAGAAGAGAAATATGAGTATTTTAGAAAACAATACTTGTTTGTGTCTGACAGACATCTGTTCATTAGCAAGTGTTGAATGATGATGGTTTTAAAAAGCTGATGTCTTCTTTGCACAGTTGCATTAGATAAAAGCTTGCATAAGTTGTTGTTTTGTTTTTATTGCAGAGGGACACGAGACTGGAATGTCACCCACCAGGAGACCTCTCCTTGACGCTCGGTTCTGGCAGGAGCTGGCCCGGAAGCAGCACCAGACTGAGCTCAAAACCAAAATGAAGGAGGATCGAGTCCAGAAAGAATCGCAGGTCAGGACAAAGAATTATTTATCTGTAACAAGCTATTGAGGAGTTAACAGCTTTACAACATTTGTTTTAACTTTGCTGTTAATCTTCAATCAATGCAACTTTATCTATAAATCATATTCCATGAAGACAAAATTAACAGAAATACAAAACAACAAAAAAAGCAAAAAAAATTTTTTTTCAAAATTTTAAACAGCCCAATCTAAATTAAAACAGCAAAACATTCTATAAGGACAAAAACTGATAGCACAAACATGTAAGACTGAAGAACCTGAGGAAATTTTTATGTAAATGAGGAGAGACCAGAGACTGGTACCCAGCGATTAATAATCAACATTTGTGCATCTGAGTTCTGAATTAGCTGCAGCTGATACATACTCAGAGTTATAGACTTTTATTCTTGTAGTTATATTCTACTCAGAGTTATACTCATCTATACTCAGAGGTATATTATTTTATTTTCTCATCTACCCTCTTCTATTCTTATAGTTATGTTATTCTATATTCAGTATTATACTCATCTATACTCAGTTATAGTCTTATTGTCTCAGTTAACCTCTTTTCTTAGTATAGTTGTGTTCTTCTATACTCAGAGTTGTACTCATATATACGCAGAGTTATAGTCATCTATACTCAGAGTTGTACTTCTCTATACTCAGAGTTATACTCATCTATACTCAGAGTTATAGTCATGTATACTCAGAGTTATACTCATCTATACTCAGTTATAGTCTTTTATTGTCTCAGCTATCCTCTTCTATTCTTATATATGTGTTATTCTATGCTCAGTTATACTGATCTATACTCAGAGTTATATTCTGTTATTTTGTCAGTTAACCTCTTTTTTCTTTTAGTTGTGTTATTCTATCCTCAGAGTTATACTTCTCTATACTCAGAGTTATAGTCTTTTATTGTCTTAGCTAGCCTCTTCTATTCTTATAGTTGTGTTATTCTATACTCAGTTATACTCCTATATACTCAGAGTTATAGTCTTATTGTCTCAGTTAACCACTTTTTTCCTTATACAAAGTAGTTGTGTTCTTCTATACTCAGAATTATACTAATCTATTACTATACTAATCTATACTCAGAGTTATACTCTTCTATACTCTGAGTTATAGTCTTTTATTGTCTCAGCTATCCTCTTCTATTCTTATATTTGTGCTATATTATACTCAGTTTTACTGATCTATACTCAGAGTTATAGTCGTTTATTGTCTCAGTTAACCTCTTTTTTTCTTATAGTTGTGTTCTTCTATACTCAGAGTTATAATCATCTACTCTCAGAGTTAGTCATCTGTACTCAGAGTTATAGTAATTTATTGTTTCAGTTACCCTCTCCTATTCTTGTAGTTGTGTTCTTCTATACTCTGAATTATAATCATCTGTGCTCAGAGTTATTCTCTTCAGTTATCACTTATGCTTTTCCATACTCAGAATTATTATCTTCTATACTCATATTTCTAGTCTACCATTCTCATAGGTAAAGTATTTTATCATCATTTCTGTTCGTCTATTATCAGTTTTAGTCTTTTTTACTTAGACCACTGAGCCAGAGCAGCCTCTGCTCAGAAACACACCTGATGGACCTAAAATTTGTATAAGACATGAACTTTGTCCCCACAACCTTTGTAACCATGCAGGTAAAATAACAAGTAGATCCTGTTTCAGTTCTAAGGTTTTGTCTAGTCATCTGATCCAGTACAAATGTGCAAATCAAGTAAATCCATTTTTTAAATACGCAAAAATAGTTGGTATTTTAACAAAAACTAAACTAAACGGTTTTAAAAGCTGATTACAATGTAATGTTTCTATGTTTGCAGGGGAATTATCTGCTGATCCAATGGGTTGGTGTGTGTTAACACAATGCCATGGTGTAAAGACAATAGCAGTGGCTCCTAGAGAATCAGCTGTTACTGCCCATGAATCCGGGAAGGGTCAAAGGTCGTTTTAAAATACTCTTGAGTCTATTATTCCTCAAAGAGAAATATTATTCACAAGTGGAAAACATTTAAGACTGCCAGTCATCTCAGGAGTGCGCATCCGAGCAAACTCGCCCCGAAGGTCATGTTATGCTCAGAGAAATTATCTCCCTCTCAGACTCTGCAGGCTTCAGTCCGCAGGTTAAAGGTCAAAGGTCATTGCAGGACAGTTGAGAGTTTCACTAGAACGCCCCTTCTCTCTAAAAGAGAATATGGCAGAATGACCAAAGTTTGTGAAGTTTCATCTGAACAAACTACAGGACTTCTGGGACAAAACCAGGCCAAAGTAGAGATGTTTACCCAGAATGCACAGCAGCATATTAGGACAAATCCAAACACAGAATCTCAGCACAGACAACTCATAAGAATAGGCATTTCATGCAAAAAAAAAAAAAAAGGAAAAAGGTCTATTGGAATTTGTTGCCTACACAAAAAATAGTTTCCATAAAGAATTGATGATATTACTGTAATAATAAAAATGATTTCTCACCAGCTCAGAGGGACAAAAATTGAAACAAAAATGGTGAAAAATTACATTTTAAAACATTTAAATGTGTATATGTAGTACTTATTTTTTTACTCGTTGGTTGTTTTAAATAACACTGCCAATCTCTGATACAGTGATTCATGCATGGTGGTGGAGGACTAATGGTTCGGGCGCCTGTCAGTCACTGAGTGGACCAGGACCTCCTCTGTAGACCAAAGGGTTCTAAAATCAGATGAGTCCATTTATGTGACAGCTGAAGATTGGACCAAACTGGGACCAACAGGTCAATGATCCCAAATACAGCAGCTAGTCTACAACAGAACGGGTCAGAAAGAACAGAACCAAGGGGCTATGAAGCAACAATGGAAAGAAGAATGGGCCAAGATTCATCCACAACCATGTCAGATACCGGTACTCATAAGGTACTGCAGAACTTATTGTGGATTTTTGGCAGTTTTTATCTACAAAGTACTTACTCTTAAAGCCAACCACTTGTATTTTTTAACAATCACTCAACATTTCAGTCAAAACAGAAACAAATGTTTGAATACCCTCAGTGTGATGGCATGCAAGCAAAGATAGTCCATTTTATGCAAACAACCCTCTGTCCTAGGGAGGGGAGTAATGCAAACAATACATGTGCCCATTTTCTCCCTCATTTAATGTACTTGCTTGTAACAAAATAAAAGCAAGAAAGATAATATGTTGGACAGTACAATGCAAATGTCTGATCATTAGGAGCAACAAAGGAGCGAGGGGAGTAGAAGTAGTCGAGCAGCTGGATGAAGGAAGGAACTTCAGAGGGCGGGGGTCGGGCGTGAATGCACATCGATGTGGGTGGTCGTGTGAGACCATGAAACTGAATAAACACGTGAGCTTCGGACTAGAAGTTGGGCCACACTGTATTTACATATGTTCCAATAAACCAACAGATTGTCAGCCAATCAGAGCCAAACACAACGTAAGGATTCATGTCAACTAATGGAGAAGCTAATGTTTTTCTCAGTAACTTTGATTGGTAAAATAGTTCTAGATTTTTCACCAGATAACTCTCGATTCCATTAAAATTGTGTCAGAAACATTAAAACAGCTTACATACTGTATCTGAAATACACTGTTGAGATGAATCAATAGCAGTGGCCGAGCTAGACATTTATCCAAGTACCGTAGTTGTATAAACATGGGTGAGGCTTTTTTCAGGGTAGCATATACGAATACAACTTTATTTATTCATTTTTCTTTATAAAGCACATTAAAAACCAAACTGCTGGCCAAAGAACTGCACACCAATAAAAAATTGTGTATACAAGACTGAGATTACTTCCTTTACATTAACCGCATGATGCACAAATAGGAAATACTTTCAGCAAACTCAAGCAGGAGCTCTATGCGTAAAACACACTGGATGTTTTATTTAACAAACATTGGACATTAATTTTTTTTTTTAATTTATAAAAATAATAAGTAAACCACTAATTAAGCCTTTGTTTATTTTATTTTAATATGTGTTTTATTTACTTTGTATGTGTATCTTTTAGTGGCCATGCAGTGACTTGACAATCAACTTGGGTGGCACCTCATCAGTTTCCAGGGATGGCAAGTGCCACCCCAGCCCCCCCTTTGGTGCCACCCCTGATCAATAGCAGCTAAATCTCTTCAGAGTCTCGCTGAACTCTATGAGGGACAAACCTTTAATTTCCCAAAGGAGTGTTTGTCTGCATGTCATATATTATTACATTTCTTCAAAAACATGTTTAAAAAGTATACAAAAATGATTAAAAACTTTGTAAGTTTAAGTATTGAATACAGCATTTATGAAATGGTTAACTGTAATTTAATCGCATCAACACACACCACAGCTTACTGTCAATGTTTCTAAAGCAACAATGTTGATATATTTCCTGCAACTTTTCTTTAACTACACGACAGTTTCAGATGTAGCCCAAGGAAAAACTTTTAATTTTATTTTATTTTCTACCTTTCAACCCGACCCCCAGAAAGTAATTTTATGATCCATCCAGTGAATTCTGTGGACATGAATGGCCCAGATGCCAAATGTGAAACAACCAAAACCGTTTGAGAATATGACGGGGTGGAAGATATGCAGAAATAAATGAGCTGTAGATACAGTGTTATGCCAATGCATATGGAGCTCAGTTAAACAATTTCTAGTTTTTTTTTTTAATGTTTTTATTAGAATCAAATTAAGGATAAACTGAGGAACTTCTGGCAGTGGAAAAGACCTAATTTCAAATTATTACAACACAGGAAAATAGTGAGATCGGTGGAAGTCGATGAGAGATTGAGTGAGGACAAAACTTATTTAAAGTGAAAGACAGACTGGGTGAAAGACAACACAAATGCCAAATTTTCATGCATAAACTCTCTACATATGAAGTGTAAAGACTGGTCATGCACCCAGTTTGTTTTTGTGAGACTGCTCAAAAAGTTAGACGTGAAATCAATAAACTTTGGTAAAATCTCCATAAACTATCAAACTTAAACTGTCTTTCTTCTTCTTCTTCTTCTTTCGGCTTTTTCCTCTTCTGGGGTCACCACAGTGAGTTCTCTTCCTCCATCTCACTCTGTCCTCTGCATCCTCTGTTCTCACTCCAACTACCTCCATGTCCTCTCTAACTGCATCCGTATATCTCCTCTTTGTCTTTTTCTTGGCAGCTGCATTTCTAACATCCTTCTACCACTGTTCCTTCTCTGGACATGTCCAAACCATCTCAGTCTGGCATCTCTAACTTTATCTCCCAGGTGTTCAACCTGTGCTGTACCTCTGATGATCTCATTCCTAATCTTATCCATCACTCCTAAGGAGAACCTCAACATCTTCATTTCAGCCACTTCCAGTTCTTTCTCCTGTCTTTTCGCCAATGCTGCTGTCTCCAGACCATGCAATATCAAACGTAAACTGTGTTAATGTAAAAGCTGATAAAGATTTCACATCATATCCAAATGTTTGTTACTTTGGATTATGTCTATGTCTGAGCTGTAGAGCTCCAAAAACAGCTGGCTTTTACATTTAGTTTCACCAAAATCTCATTACTGTCTTTGTAACTATGTTTTCTGTTTTCTTGCTTATTTTGTCTCCATTGTATTATGCACTGCGATTCACTAGCAAAGCACACTTCTCATTCTGGTATGAGTTTTTTAAGTTTACGGGAGAAGATGTGAATGTAAAAGTGTTCCCAAAAATTAATGGACAACTACAGTACTTATAAGTACTCCAGTGTTTACACACAAGGACCCTGAATTTGGGTGTGAGGGCTTCGTCAGCCCTGAACCTGAATGTTGCACGCACTCACGTGTTGTTTTCTTTAAAACTTCATTATAAAGCATCAAAATGTGGCAGGAGTCAAAGACCGAAGGTGAAAGAGAGACTCAGAGAGAGAACTTTTCATTCATACGTTCAGATGTCAGATAAGGTTGGTGGCGAACTCTGTCCTCTCTGAGTCTTTTCTCTCATCCTCAGCCAACTAATCATATGACCGGACCTCTTTGATCCCAGTGGCAGGCTGATAACCAGCCTCTGTGTGCGCTACAATGTCCACATGAATACAATGTGTGCACTATATATGCATTAAAGTGCATGTGCATAGCTGGTGCCTGTGTGTGGTCATGGCCACCTGCTGTGTTAAACAGTCCAGTCACTCATGTTCCACTCCACAGGACTCACATCAGACATACCGACTCAACGTTCTGCCTGACCAAGAGCGCCTTGCAAAATCTGAGTCATAATAGTGATCTCTGAGGCATTTTTACACAACACAAACTTAGCCTTCATCTTGTCAAACTAAACCACACTTTCATACTTTAAATGTGAGTTGCAATAATTGTTTGATTCTTTGTCATGTCAGAGTGCCTGTCACCAGGAGCTGGACCAGGTCTTAGAGGAGATCTCCAAAATGACCTCTGAGGACAACAGAGGCCCTCTGGAGGACCTGTATGGGCTCAAATTTCCAAACTGTGACAGAGATGGGCTGTACAACCTCAAACAGGTGAACCACAGACAGAGAACTGATATGACATTGCACATGTGATAATATTGTATAGCTTAAAAGTAAATGGCATCCAAGAAACACTTTGTAAGTAAGTAATCTCTGATCCACACAGTCACAAATATACATAAAAGCTCAAATTTATTTATACAGCTCCTCACTAATATTTGATCATATGTCTCTTGTCTCAGACATGCTGTCTCCATGAACAAGTATCTGGTACAACTCTGTCAATGTTTTTACCACTCTTCCTCATTGCAGAGTTATTAGGGTTTATTTAAATTGATTTTCTACATGGACCAGGCTTTTAATCTATTCATGCATCCATCCATTATCTTCCTCTTGTTCTGGATTTGGGTCTCGAGGGTAGAAGTTTGAGTAGGGAGGTCCAGATAGCTCTTTCTTCAGCCACCTCTTCCAGCTTTTCTGGACCCCAAGGCATTCCCAGAGCAGCTGAGAGACAGGGTGCGTTCACACCAGCCCTGTTTAGTCCGCTTTAATCCAACTCTAGTCTGTTTACGTAGAAAGTCCGGTTGGGGAGATATGAATGCACAATCAAACTCTGATACGGACCTAAAAAGCAAACTCTGGTCTGCCTAAAAACCTAGGTCTCGATTTGGTTGAAGTGAATTCTGGCGTGGTTCATATGCAGTGTGAATGCAAGTGGACCAGAGACCGCTCCAAAAGCAGGAAGTGGACTACAGCGCAGGGCAAAGAAACACGTGTTTCTTTTTCATCATATGAAGCTGTCAGCCACCTTGTGTGAAAAACAACATTCTCCATGGTCTTCTGCCTCATCTTCTGCTCATGCTGAGTACATTGTTGAAAATTGACAAAACAGAAATCCTAAAACAGCTAAAATTTGATGCCACTCCGTTTTTGTTTTTATTTCCAGAAGAAGAAGAAGAAAAAAAGTTGAAGAAGGGTCTTCTTCAGAGGGTTTTGTGTTGTTTCCTTCAGTAGTTCTTGG
>JAVCKU010000150.1:2637167-2652926 GCA_032273985.1 Hypsolebias coamazonicus | reverse complement strand
AGATAGATAGATAGATAGATAGATAGATAGATAGATAGATAGATAGATAGATAGATAGATAGATAGATAGATAGATCGATCGATCTATGTGGGAGTAAGAATAGATTGTGTGACATTATTTATATGAACATCATTCGTCCATCCCTCCATGAATCATCTTTACACGCTTCTTCTTTTATGGGATTTGGGGGTCACTGATGCCCATATCCAGCAGTCACTGTGCAAGAGGCAGAGGACACCTGGACAGGTCTCCAGTCCATCAGAGGGACACCTGGACAGGTCTCCACTCTATCACAGGGACACCTGGACAGGTCTCCCGTCCATCAGAGGGACACCTGGACAGGTCTCCAGTTTATCACAGGGACACCTGGACAGGTCCCCAGTCTATCAGAGGGATGCATAGAGACCAACGAGACAAACAGCCATTCATTCACTCTCTCTCTCACCTAGGGACAAGTAGAGTTATGAACATCAACATGGATTCATTCTCTGTGGAGTTCCTCTTTGATTTGGGAATATTTGTTCCCAAAGTCAGAAATAACGATATTTGGACGAATGGAGGACATGAGTTGAAAGTTAAATGACAAAGTGATACTCTAAGATCTATACGTTTGCCATTTATATTATATGTCATTTACCGAGTGTGGAATGACTCGTCTTCATATTTCTTTTGAAAATCTGTTGTCTCCTGATTTTTGATTGTCTTTTGGAGCCAAACATGTTATTAGACCAGATTTGCAGTCACTGCTGGTGGCTACAGTCTAAAGTGAGAACCCTGAGGGGACGCTGGTGAAAAATATTTTTAAAGTAGAATTGTGAAAGGAAAAATGTTGCAAATGAAGGTGGATCTTTATTCTGATTTAAATACATTTGGCTCTTTATACATGTTTGTGCATGTATATGTGTAGATGTGGGTATACAGTATATATATATATATTTTTTTTTTCTTTTATGTTTTGTGGTCTTTCGTTCTATCTTTTCTTTCTTTCTATCCTAATAAAAAAAAATCATAATAATGGTGTGAAGAGGATGGCTGTAAGGTGAGAAGAGAGGCCATGGAAAAAGGAAAAAAAAAGACATTTGTCTCACAAGGCTACAGAGGATTATCTGATGCCCACAAAGTAGTTTCTTGCACCCACAAGAAACCACCAGTGAATACTGAATACCCATGAATCTGTTTCCCTAACATGTGATATGTCCCACCCTGACAAAAAGCATGTTATTTTATTTTATTCCACCAGTGTTCCTTTAGAGACTCTCAGTATCGCACTGGGCTGCAAAAGCTGGCGACTAATTCCAGTTTCCATTTCCAGAATGTCTCAGAACATTTGTGAAGGTCTCTGTGGATTGCTGGGCCTTGTGTATGATGTGCAAGATTTTTGAACGTTTTATACACGCCTGCATGACAAGTGTCCTCGTAAAATCCTTGCATGTGTGTTGGACTTGTGTTTGGAGGAAGGACAAAGTGTCTCAGCAAAACAAAACTGTCCAGATGACCAGATTGTTGGATTTTTACCTGGATTGTGGAACGTGAACTTTGGTAACGTCTTAAACTCTTCACAATTAAATTTCTATAATAACAAACCACTAAATCTGTATTTTTTGGTGATTTATATCCTGGTCAGTTGTAGCCTAAAAATACCAATGACACACCAACACTAATAATCCAGTAAAAGCCCTGCTCCCACACCCCTGGTGGAACATGTTCTGTGTCCTAACCTGTGAAAACAAGCTGGAGGCCTGAAGCTCGGCACCAAGCGTCTGTCATGAAGCGTTCATTGTCAGACACGGATGTCAGTCTTCCAGCTCATTGATTGCAAAATCATGATGCTACGGGGCATCTCTAACAATAAACTTCCTACTACGTGGGCTTCCTCAGCACGCTAATATTAATCGTGTACAGAGTGTCCATGGGTGAATTTGTTGATTGTTTCAGTCCCCTCCCTCACACAATGCTCTCCTCTGCACCATATTTCAATGGACTCATTCACACACACAGAGATATATGTACAAACACACACATCTGAGCAGAGCAGTGACCTCGGGGCAGGGTACACCCCGTCACCACACTGACACCACCTCCTTCTGTCCACGCACACACAAACACCACCCCCACCAACACTTGATTGATTTAGATTGATTGCTCCCAGCGTTGTGTTTGGTCTCGAGCCAGACCGAGTCACGGACACGCTGCACCGATAATGTTGACTTCATTTGACTCCTTGACATCGCTGTTGTCTTTTTCAAACTCGGTGTTTTTTCCCACTGTCACCAAACTTCCTCTTCACTCCCCTTCACCCGCTCTCTATCTTTCGCCTACTATCTTCACTTCACAGGTTGTTTTTTTTTCATTCCTCCTGCAGCTATTCTTAGATGGGAGCAGCGTGCAGAAACCATCTCTACCTCACGAACAAAACTCCTTGAGGAAAGAATGATCAGAATACAGGTGCGTCCCTCAAAACAGAGAAGTCCATCCCCAACAGTGCCTGTTCTGCAGCTCATCGATGGGCCTTTCAAGGGTTAATGTGCTCCAACTGAAACAGAAGATCCAACCAGTCTTCTAAAGAGTGATCCCCCTGCATGAAAAAACAACATTTTGTTATTTTAACAAAACATTTTCTTTATGTTTGATATTCATTCTAAAGTTTAAAACAGTCTGTAAGTTGTTTTTTAATGTTTTACATTTTTCTTCTGCTGCTTCTGCACACACACTTTGAGCAGGCATGCACTGGATAAAAAACAACTTTACAATGAAGCACATCAATCTGTGGAAGGAACCACGTGAGTCTGGTCGGCTGCACACGAAGGCCTTCGGCATCTCTGTGCCCTGGAGCCAAGACCTTCTGGATCTCAGTCCAGGTTGTGACTGTCTGATGTCGCTGATGAATTTATTGATCTGAAGGAGTCACAAGAAAGACTTTGTTAGTTTGAATCAGTGATTTGTGATCATTCAGCGTGACAAGATCAGTGGTTGATTTAATTCTTCATCCATCCATCCATCCATCCATCCATCCATCCATCCATCCATCCATCCATCTCTCACTGTCTGAAAGGTGGGGGACACCCTGAACAGGTCTCAGGTCCATCACAGGGACACATAGAGACAAACAACCATTCACTCTCTCTCTCTCACACCTAGAGACAGTTCAGAGTTACCATCAGTCTAACATGCATGTTTTTGGTCTGTGGGAGGAAACTGGAGAACCTGGAGAAAACCCACCAATGCACAGAGAGAACATGCAAACTCCACCCAGAAAGACCCCCGACCGGGATTTTTGAACCGGCATTCTTCTCATCGAGAGGCGGCAGCTCTACCAACTGTGCCACCGTGCTGCCCTTGTCAAGCGCCACCTACAATAAAGCTGAAAGTTAACATGTTTCAAAGACTTCCTCGTGCGGTGCGTCTGCTGCCATCTTTTCCCAGCCATGAGCTCCACGGCTGTGTCCAGGGTCCACAGCTACTGACAGGAGCACCAGCGATTGAGCGTGCGTTCCATCCGTTGTTGGATCTCCGACTGTTTTTAGTGATGTGATTCTGCAGCATGAAATCATAGTCTGGCATTTATTAAATCGTACGTTCTGCACTGTGTCACTGGCTGCGCAGCGTGATGTGGACAAGTGGGGGCAGGAGTCTTCAGGCACCTCACAATTTGATCTGATTACAGTTCAGGGCTCTGCAGTGGTTTATGAAACAAATACAGCTGCATTTTGATGCACTAAACTGCACGACAAAACTAACTCCATTGAAACAAGATGGTGGGAACTAAAAGAACAGAAGAAGTGAAAAATGATAAGACATCCCTGCAGAACATGTTCACGGTAAAACATTTAAAGCTGGTTAAGTTTGCAGATGAAAGTCCACCTGCTGCCTTAAAGACACGATAACTCAACTTGAGCTTTGTATCAACAGAAATGAAGGTTGAAAAAACTGATTGCACTCCGTTGTTGTTGTCATCTCAACAATGTTTTAAGTTGTCAACGTATATTGAACTTTTTATCACTTCCTGTCTCAACTTGATACTTTGAGTTAAATAAACAATTGTTTACAGTGCAAAAAAAAAATTTAATCACTTGTTTCAACTTAAAACTATGAGTTAAAATAATGAAATATTAAACATCATGAATATAATACACTTTTCTTAGCTATTTGAACAAACATACATTTCTGCATGATTATAACTCAATTTTCAGTAGGAACGTAGACCAACTGGTAAAAAGAGAGTGTCGTCTTACAGCTCAGGTCCGTCTTCACCACAACGGACCAGCACAGAGTCCACAATACTGCAGATGCTGCACCAATTGTCTGTCAATCTCACGCTCCATTCTACTCTCACTCCTGAACAAATGGGCAAACTCCCATGACCCCTCGAGGACCCTAGTGAGGGTAAAGAGCTGATCCAGTGTTCCAAGACCAGGATGGAAACTGCATTGTTCCTCCTGGATCTGAGGTTCTACCAACGATCAGACTCTCTTCTCCAGTTCCCCCGAATAGACCTTACCAGGGAGGCTAAGGAGAGGGATGCCCCTGTAATTGGAGGACACCCTCCTGTTCCCCTTGTTGAAGAGGGGAACCACCACCCCAGTCTGCCGATCTGCCCCAGATGTCCATGTGATGTTGCAAAGGTGTGTCAACCAAGACAGCTCCACAACATCCAGAGCCTTAAGGAGATCAGGGCGAATCTCATCCACCCCTGGATCTCTACCTCCATGGAGCTTTTTAATGACCTCGGTGACCTCAGCCACAGTCATGGACAGACCAACCCTGAAGTCCCCCGACTCATCTTCCACCATGGAAGACGTGCCGGTGAGAATGAGAAGGTCCGAGAAGGATTCCATGATACATGATACATTACATGATATTTATAAGTTAAGTTGTATGTCCCGATGTTTTGTCCATGTGCATATGTGTAGTACAGGATATGTAGCTACAGTCTTACATCACACATCCCGATGACCTGGAGGAATCATCTGAAAAGCACAGGAGACTAAGAAAGACAGAATAGTTTTGTTTTCTTCTGCGTTTGTTCAGCTGTAGGAGCAGCTGTGAGTATCCATGGCATGTGACGATCATGCTCTGTCGTGGCTCCAAAGCTTGCCACATTACATAGTATCTCACTGGGCTGTGTTGGAGAGTAGTTAGCAACTCAAAATAGCAAAATAATAATAATAATAATAAAAACGTGCTCGTTCCATTGCAGTTCCTCTGGATCCTGAGGGTTTGCAACAAAGTGGTACATGAGTCATGCAGATGTTTTGTGTGGCCAGTTTTTGAAAACAAATGTGTATTTTTGTGTTCAAGGATTGGAAAATTATTTTGTTACCCACCTCCACCCACATCATACTGTGTGCTGCATGAGTTTCGAGACATCCTGGAGACGTCCTCGTGGACGCCGTTCACTAACAGCTCGCTGCCAACAGTCGCAGCCCAGCGAGAGTCTGCTCTTTCAGGTGGAAACGTGCACAACTTGGTGGCTTCTGTGAAACTCATTTTCTGTTTAACGTCATAGAAGATGGAAAACTTCCAAACACGACTTGCATTGCAGAAGGTGCCATTTGTGTTTCTCTGCTGTGCACGGACCACGTCTTTGTTTTATTTCTTAACAGGACAACAACATTCAGCAACAGTCAGTTTATGACGTTTCTAAATTGAACCACAATATTACTTGTCCACACTGTAAAAAAATATATTATAACCAACCCGTTTGTACAAGTTTTGATGAGTTTTAAGATCACACCTTGTGAGCCGGACTTCGAGGGCAAAGTAGCCAAAGTGTGGCTAAAGGTCAGACAAACTGTTGAACCGTCCTCGACTCTGCTACATATTCACTCTGATGTGGTGTCACAGATTGTAAAACTTCTTTAGTCATGAGGACAAAACAAGATTTCAGGAACCCAAGAACGGTGCAAATTATATCTTTCATTTGTAAGTATTTTAAAATGTCTTTAAAGCATGCACACAATTAATGCACGCTTTATTAGCTGATATTTACCGATGACTGTGAAGATGTTTTAGTACTCAGTCAGAAATGTAGAAAGCTGACATTTAAATGATGCAAATCCTTTTTATTCCCAGTAATCACAGTGGCTTACCTGAATTACGGGAGCAACTTCAAGTTAATGAACTGGAAACACATTTTTATAAAAGTAAACTAAATATTTTTTCTCCAAAAAAAAAAAAAATGTGTGGAAACATCACGAGTCACAACTTAATGTTTCACCATTGCACTTTAAAGCATGCAGAGCATGTGCATTTAAAAGAATCACTGCATGAATACTGGAGCCTGATGATTCTCTTGAACTTTTCAAGCTTATAATGACGCTCATCGTGACCAAGTGATTTATTTTGTTTTGTCAGTTGCTGTTTAGAACCTGATGATAATCTTTGAGAAAAGATGACAATAATCTCATAACCTAATGAGAAAATGTCCTCTCAGAATGCCAGTGCTAGAAAACATTTACCCGCTTCTTTCCGGTTCAGCATCAGCGCATCAATCAGGGATTAGAAATTAATTACTGGGATGTGAGATTGAGTCAGAAACAGCTCTGCTTCTGTTGTGCTGCTGTGTGCGAGGACACGGCTAACAAAATCAAACCATCCCAGGAAAGAAGAAACAGGCTCAACTTCAGCGATCCTTGGCTTAATTCTCATTGAAGCCCCAAATTGACATGTCTCCCTTATGATCTTGACATATTATTAAGATTTAATGGTGGAATTATGATCATTAAAACAACATGACTGATACAGGGGGCAGATGATGAGCTATTCATTTAACCTACTCTTCCTGTAATAATATTGAAACAGACAGTCTGCCAGTTATTAGATCATAATTAGCTGGTGCAATCTGTACGGGATCTGAGGAAATGACGCCAAGTTAGCGACACGGCGCGGCGCAGCTCGCTCTGCGTTCAGCCTGAGAGGGCCTAGCAGACATCGGCTGTCTTGCTGCGCATTAAAACAGCCTTTTTTAGTCGTTTTCATGAGAGAAACTAACTGCACGAGCCCATGTTTGAACAGAGGAGAATATAATGAGCCAGATGGTTGTTAATGAAAATAACCAACACTGGTGTTGTTGGTGCCACACAAATATGAGGCTTGTTTATGTGTGGGTGCCTTCAGCGATCCATTAAAATCAAGAAAAGAGCTTTATCTCTTTATAATTTGATCTTTGTTCCCTTACAAGTAGTGGAGACGCAGCTCTGCAGTCGTCAAACATGCAGCTACCACACCCTGGCTTTCTTATTTCGATTCAGTGTGTGTGCACTCGTGCCAGTTTAGCAAGGCAAAAATGTGCACCCTCAGCTGTTTCACCCTTTGCTCAGAGAGGGAAGTGAAAACACACCACTATCGGCGTCCCTCTCTTCTGGCTCCCCCCTCCGGCATTTCTGCAGGTAGCGTTCGCCAAAGTCGTCCCATTAATAAGCAACATATTTGGTTTGCGATGTGAAATGTATTATCTCGGGCCCGCAACACAGAGACGCAAGACGTATGGTCGGGGCAGAATTATTCAGAGGAGTGGGAGAGGTGTCGTGCCGCCCCGGGGCGACCAACATGCTTTGGGTGGGTGAGAACGTGGAGCTGTGAACGTGGAGCTCGCCGTCTCTGACGCCCCAGGTGAGCGGAGAGCTCAGATCCTGCAAGTAGGCTTCATTCTGCTCACCGCTGCGTGGATTGTTTACCTCATAAAGGCTGAAGCTCACTCCAGAAGATCCTGTTTGAACAGTTGCATAAGAAAAATAAACATGTATAAATAAAAAGTGTTCTTTTGGTTATGTTTTTATATACCATATTTTCTGGACTATAAGACGCAATGTCAGTGAACGGGTCTGTTTTCATACATAAGGCGCACTGGATTATAAGGTGCAGTAAGCAAAACTAAAACATTTTGACAGATTCTTGAGTGCTGTGTACCACTTAAATTCTTTCAACGTCAGTAAGCACAACAAGAATTGAAAATACATAAAGCGCACCAGATTTTAAGGCTCACTGTTGATAAAAAAATAAAACTAAAAATCAGGGATTTTAATTGTGCCTTATATTCCAAAAAATATGGTAACATTTATTTATTCAGTTTAGTCTCATTGAGTCACAAGGACTCATTTACAAGAGACGTGTTTTAGACAGACAACATATAAAGTACAGACAATAATATACAACAATGAAAAGCAATTAAAATAAAAATAGTGCTATGAAAACACTGTTGCTGTTAGCAGTGTGGTCCTGTTAGCAGCATGTTGTTGTTAGCAGTGTGGACCTGTTAGCAGTGTGGTCCTGTTAGCAGCATGGTGCTGTTAGCAGTGTGGTTCTGTTAGCAGCATGGTGCTGTTAGCAGTGTGGTCCTGTTAGCAGCATGTTGTTGTTAGCAGCATGGTTCTGTTAGCAGCATGGTTCTGTTAGCAGCATGATGCTGTTAGCAGTGTGGACCTGTTAGCAGTGTGGTCCTGTTAGCAGCATGGTGCTGTTAGCAGTGTGGACCTGTTAGCAGTGTGGTCCTGTTAGCAGTGTGGTCCTGTTAGCAGCATGGTGCTGTTAGCAGTGTGGTCTTGTTAGCAGCATGGTACTGTTAGCAGTGTGGTCCTGTTAGCAGCATAGTCCTGTTAGTAGTGTGGTCCTGTTTGCAGCATGGCAGCTACTGTTGGCAGTGTGGTTCTGTTAGCAGCATGGTCCTGTTAGCAACACAATACTTTTAGCTGTCTGGTCCTGTTAGCAGCATGGTACTTTTTGCAGCATGATGATCATGTTAGCAGCACAATGCTGTTAGCAGTGTGGAACTGTTAAAAGCTTGACTCTGCAAGCATTGTGGTCCTGTTAGCAGGGTGGTCCTGTTAGCAGCATGGTGCTTTTAGCAGTGTGGTTCTGTTAGCAGCTTGGTCCTGTTACCATCATGATCCTGTGAGCAGCATGATGCCGTTAGTAGTGTGGTCCTGCTAGCAGTATGGTCCTGTTAGCAGCACAATCCTGTTAGCAGTTATCTTCACATTAGGTAACTGTATGAGGACACCATCTAGCTCCTCATAGCAAAACGTAAAACTTCATTCTTTACAGTACTCAAAGGTGATTGTGGTCATGATTTCACAGCTGCCTCGTGAGCCAGTCAGGAGGCTGTAAACTCTGTGAGCTCAGCTGAGAGAATGTGAGCATAAATAGTTGAGGTGGATTGGAGAGGTATACCTTAGGTCTGTGGAGGCTGTAAAGTGTGGTTTATATTCTTCTCCTGCATCACTGCAGAATCATTCAACTCCGCTTATGAACGCATTTTGCAATCAAGAAATGTCCACGCCTCTCTCTCTCTCAGTGGGATTGGTTTACTGTTGGGTGCAATCTTCCTGTAAGATTTGTTCATTACGAGCACACACATTCGCATGCTTGAATAGTGCATACGGCGGAGGATACACAGCATCCTCATAATGACAACCCCTCAGCCACTGACACCCCACACATCAGAGAAAAGCCTGCCATCTTTAAGAGAGACACATGTGTTTTAGTGAAGCACTGAGGGAGACTTCTGAAGAGCTCATTTAACATAAAAGTGTCATATCTGAGCCTTGTTCCTCTTGAGGGACTCTGCTCTGCTGCAATAAATGTTTTTCATGTGTGTGAACAGGGGCAACAGTCCCAATACAGAGACATATGCCCTATTATGATGGTTACAAGAGGGTGTCAGTGTGCAAACACATCCCTGTAAGAACGTGATCATTAGGCTTGGCAGGCAGCTCAGGAAATGACTGTTTGAAAGTGAAATAATCCAACATTACACTAAAGGGATGTATTATGCAGCTGCCCTCAGAATGGAAATGCAGAGCTTCAGTGATCCTTCTGCACAAACAAATGCTCTGTGTGGACAACGTTTGCTAAAAGGCACGAGTCAAAACACGGCAGCTGCGGTCAAAACACACTTTTCTGTAAATTGCGCTCAGCTCAGAAACTCGCGCACGTTTGTATTTGCATGCATGCTGCTTTGATTGATTTGTATACAGATGTTTCATTATGTCTGCTGTAAACAGATGGAAATATTGATTAAAGCAAAAGAAGTGTGGTTCAGAGAGAATGAATCAAGCAAGAAATGTGTTTGTCAGAAACCCATCAAAACACTCTAATCTAATGGGAGTTAGATGCAGAGAAAAAGTAGGATGAATACAGATTAGTTGGTTTAAAAAGCTGACTGAAAAGGCTGCTAATTGATGAAGCATGAAAACCTTGCGGGCTTACACAGTTTTCTGTGTATTTGCAGGTAATTCCACTTGAATGTGCTTAGACAACATGTTGTTAGCTCTGCTTTGACTCAGACAGCTCCTCTATAAAGACCTTCCTGTGATCATCGTGTCACTTCATCTTCACCTGTTCACCTTCTGCTTTTACATTCTTACAAATGTGTTCACTCCCTGGGTAATCGTTCTGTGTTGCTGCCTTACAACATGGAATTCAATAGTTTTTATTTGATGGTAGTTCATGTGCACAAATATGCCAGATCAATGCAGATAAATTGAGGGAAACATCTTTTTAATAAGGCTAAAATAAACTTAAGTGAAAAGAAGTGCACACAGTATTAGTCCCCTTTGCTTTAAAGCCTGACCTGAAGCCCCATATTCACCTAAATAAGATGATATCGGTACATATCCACATTTTCTGATGGTCGGAAAGATCAACATATCCAAGTTTCAAAGGCCACTACCAAGAAAAAGGCAGCATGAAGACCAAGGATTGGTCAGGATCAGGGTTGAATTCTAGAAATATATCCCAAACACTGAGCATCTCACAGAGCTCTAACAAATCCATCCATCCATCCATCCATCCATCCATCCATCCATCCATCCATCCATCCATCCATCCATCCATCCATCCATCCATTTTCTTGACCCACTATTACCTTTCAGGTTCTGGTGTTAATCTCCAGTGGTTATTGTGCGAGAGACAGGGTTACTCCTTCAATAGATGACAAGTCCCAAAACAACTCAAATATCTAAAAGTTTACAAACTGGGGTTTTTCCTCATCTTTGGAAGTTGTAACAACTGCAAGCTTCCAACCCTTTTCTGATATTTTTGCACAAGTTTGAGCCACAGTTAACCAGCAACCAGTTAAGTTTAGGTTTGTTGAGCTTGAGCTCTTCACAAACTCCATCGCCGAGGACACAAAAATTACTCTCCTGCATCTGATGATCTGCACCAGCTGCAAACATCTGCTGGTCTAAATGAGCTTTTGGACACATACCAGCTACGACCAATTGTTTCTGCAAGCAGCAGTGACCTACGGGAGGTCCAGCAACAGGAGCTGTCATCTGGATGTTCTGAGGGTTCTACTTGTGTGTTAAGGGATCATCTTCTGCGCTCCCTGACTTGAACCTTGGACCAGACTGAATGTCTTGAACAGGTGGGACAAGTTAATGTCTCAGTCAGACCTGTCCTTTGTATTGTTTGGTCGCTATGTTTTGTGTTCATAATATTTCATAATTTAGTTGTTATTCTTGGTTGGTAATAATAATAATCAGACTTACTCCCATGACAGCACTTTGTTCTTTACATTTATATTGTAATTTAACCTCAATAAATTGTTAGCTTCCCCTTTTCCTAATCCATTTATGGTTGATAATAATAAATTTAATTCATATTTTGGAAACTGAACATCATGAGTCATCACTTTAATCATGCATGTAAATCAATCCCTAATATGTTCTAAGTGTGTTTGTGCGTCAGTTTCTCACGTGTCATTTCTGAGTCTTTACCTAGCTGAGGATTCCTTTAAGTAACAAGCAGGAACCGATCTAACCCTAACTTCCAATATTGTTTGTCTTCTTCTTCTTCTTCTGGCTTTTCCCTCTTCAGGGGTCTCCACAGCGAGTCATCCTCCTCCATAGCTGTCCTCTGCATCCTCTGTCCTCACTCCAACGACCTCCATGTCCTCTCTAACTGCATCCATGAATCTCCTCTTTGTCTGTTTCCTGGCAGCTGCATTTCTAACATCCTTTTACCAGTATACCCACTGTCCCTCCTCTGGACATGTCCAAACCATCTCTGTCTGGTCTCTCTAACTTTATATCCCAGTTGTTCAACCTGTGCTGTACCTCTGATGATCTCATTCCTAATCTTATCCATCCTTATCACTCCTGGAGAACTTCAACATCTTAATTTCTGCCACTTCCAGTTCTGTCTCCAGACCATACAACATAGCTGGTGTCACTTCTCTTTTGTAAACTTTTCCTTTGACCTTTGCTGACACCCTTTTGTCACAAATCACTCTTGAACTTTTTCTCCATCCACTCCATTCTGCCTGGACCCTTTTCTTCACTTCTTTACCAGGCTCCTGAACAGTCAACCCTACGTATTTGAAGTCCTGCACCTTGGTGACCTATCCTCCCAGCCACATTTCTGTTAATGCATCTGTGACACATGCCATTAGGATAAACCAGGCTATAGAACAGCTCCACCCTTCCAACTGCATTCTCCTACGGCAGATTTTGGCAGGAATACAGTCTGCTCTGCAACAATCATTTCTGAACAGTTGACCTGACTCCCAAATCCCCCCTCCGATATCCGTCTGGGGGGATGTGGTGGAAAAACAAGTCCAATCCACGGAGGCTCCATCTCACAACCCACAGGACTTAAAGGATCTGCTTGGCACGTTCTGATGCCCGATAGCAATGAACAACCCTAAGAGGTCTTTCAGAGTCCATGCCCTGACAGGTCAGAGCTGTTTTGGTTTGGGTTGATGTTGCTGCGTACAAGGGCATTGTGGTTTGTTTTGGCTCAGTCTGAGACACAATCTCCCCAAGGAACCCACTCCTTTTCAAAGAACCTTAGTTAATCAGTATATTCATTTCTGTGTGTTTTTTAACTGGAAACAAAAAAGAAAGTCTTTCCTGCATCTGCCACAAAGCCAGCGGTTTAGCAGCATTAGCCTATATGTTGTTTCAAGAATCCCTTGGCGACACACCTTCAAATACATTCCTCGGTCTTTATTTTTAACGGTATCGACATTTCTGAGAGTGAACGATGGGAGAGAGAGCGTATTGTCGGTATCTCCCCAGCAGCTCTGGAGCCATGCCAGAAAAACAAGAGCCCGACAGAGAAGAATTGGCGGGCGTGGAGCAAAAATTACTCATCAGTCTCAGGTATTTCTATTAATACCCTCCAATGGTGTTGCAGCGGAGCGGTGGAGACATGTCCGTCATTGTTTGGGCTGTCTTCGTGCAGCTTTAGAGGAATCCAGGGCAGGAGGTGTACCTTGGGGCAAGACGTGGATTCGTCTGACACCTCTGAGTGAAACTTGTCTGTTTGTGTTCTATCTGCACATCTCGCTCGTCTCCATTGTGAAGTTTTATGTTTTGGTCCCTTATTTTGGTGATAATCCCAGTACGCATTAGGATATAGAGTCAATGTTTATATTTAATTTAGACATTTCTTTAACCATTTGGCAAAGACAAACAGCGCCAAGAAAGTGCAACACTGTCACATGAAAATATTAACCTTTTTTGAGTTTCTATTCATGGTTAATGTGTCTTTTTTTTAAATCAATAATGTATATTTTTATACATACACAAAAATTTTGATGACAATGTTCCTAGACTTGTTGGTCCCCCTATGCTATTAGGGCTTAGTGTATTTGTAGTTAACGTTTTTCTAAGTTCATATCTTAGAACTTATTACTGTTTTTCTTTTGCATTTTATTGTTGGATGTAACTGGGACCCTGTGTACACAATTTCATTCCACCACACGTACCACATGTGGTGCGAATGACAAATAAAGCAACTCTGACTCTGACTCTGTGGGGGCTTCTTGAGGCCATGCAGGGGGGACTTTTAGTTATGAATGTTATTCATAGCTTTAATTGAAAAAAAAGCTATTACAGCAGTGACATTTCAGAGTTGTCTTTATTAAAGGATTAAAGTATTTAAAGTCTTACTGTTATTAAAGCTGATGCAATTACAGTACTGTAATTTTAGTGTCGAGTTTTGTGAAACGCTTCATTTAAGATCCAAGCACCTTGAAAACATGACATACTTTAAAAGCTTCCCTATGAGCCGTGAAACATTGTATTTATACAGTCCAGCCTCAGTTGCAGAAAGAAATGGGTTTGAATAAGTCTGAAATTTAAAAAAAATAATAATAATAATACGTCAGAGAGGCAGTTTGTTTTGTCAAGATGAACACGTAGAACGCAATGATTCAATTTCTATCCAGAAGCACACGGCCGTGTCAAGCTAATGCCTGATAACAAGCGGTTCTGCGCTGCTCTGACAGCTTTTGCCTTGAGGCTTGCAAGTTTCATAAGCATGATCGCTGAAATGGGCGAATGGATGATGAATGTTTGTGGAGCTAAGTATCAGCAACCGTTGCTATTGTGGATTCTTATTCTATCTGTGAAAGAACAAACCCATGCAACCTTTCTAAAAGTTCATTATTTCATCAGTGGTTGTCTGTTTGTTTAAGACCTTGATGCGCCTGGATTAATACTGTATGTTAATCGTTAACATGCATGGTATCTTTGGCTCTACTTGGAGCTTCAAACTGCCTCTCAGCAGCTGCAGGCAACACTAAGATTTAAAGCTGGTGCTCAATGTGAACAAGAAAACCTGTTTATATTGTTTAACTGAACTAAATTCCAGAGCCTAATAACGCTGGCATTAATGAAAGAGAATGGTTCTTTAAATATTTGATGGTGGATTTTATTTTAAAGTGCATATTGTTAGTAAAAAAATAGGGCTTGTTTTAATTTATCAATCAGGAAATAAGTTGTTCAGGCTACACTTTGACATGTTCCTGACTGTGGTGACACTAATTAAATGCTGCTTCTTCTGCACTTCGTTGTCTGGATTCCGTGTCTTGTAGTTCTTTGTTTCATAAATGTTTTGTATAGAACATCACTGTGTGTTTTATAATGTAAAATGATCAAAACAAACTAAAGAGAAACTCACCGCACTGTATTCTGTAATGCACTCATTAAAATCCTGACAAAACTGACATGTTTGAGGATTCTGTAGTGTTAGGGTTAGGGTTAGTTAGCGCTATCTGAATACAATCGGACTGCTCAGAGTGCATTGAAATACCAGGTCTGAACAGTTTTGAAAAGTTCTCCATCTTGACTGAACGCAACAATCAATTTGTTGCTCGGTTTGTAGAACTGTGCAACTGGAGACAATAGTTAGACATGCTGTAATTTTATTTGTCCAACAAAAGGAAGCTGAATCTTAACTAAATTTGTTGTCTCACCCACAACTGAGTTGAATGGCGTCTGTAGAGGATGTATAAGATGCTAAACAGAAGAACAGAAATGTCCCCAAACCAGAACCCTGAGGAACTCCACACTATATCAACATGAGATGATTAATTTCTGTCTGAAATATAAATTAACCAAAAGGAGCATCTGAAATCCTCATCCTATAATGAACCCTTGTGGAATGGTTGAATCAGAGAGTCAGACTTTCTTTATTTGTCATTCGCACCACATGCGGTACATGTGGTGGAGCGAAATTTTGTACTCAGGGTCCCAGTTACATCAAACGATAAAATGTAAAAGAAAAACAGTAATAAGAGTGAAGATATGAACTTAAAAAAAATTTTAAAAATACGCTCGGCACTAATAGCATAAAAACAATACGCCGAACAGCAGCACGAACATGAGTCTGTGTGAGCAGATGAGTAAGAATGAACACAGCAACATGAAACAGATCAGCAGCAACAAAATGTGATTTTTTTTTTCACAGTGATTATTCTGGTTAGAGATTCATGAGTCTAACAGCCTCAGGGTAGAAGCTGTTCCTCAGTC
>JAVCKU010000150.1:2557792-2568297 GCA_032273985.1 Hypsolebias coamazonicus | reverse complement strand
GTGTGTGTGTGTGTGTGTGTGTGTGTGTGTCTTTTAAGAAGTTTATCAGCTGCTCCTTGTTGTAAAAAAACACCTTGTTGCCATGGTTACGCATTATAACAAAAGTTATATACGTATACATATATTTCCAGTAGCAGGTTGTTGTAAACTGCACTGAAAGTATTAAAATATTACTTGAGCACATTTGTAGCTCTGTAGTACATTAAGACATTAAAATTGATTGTGAGTAAAATATTAGAACTAAAATTGGGTTGTTTTAAATAAATAATTTATATAGCTCTCGAAACCAACTAGAGAAATTGCATTTCCTGCAAACATGCAGTGTGTGAATGCTTATTGCAGAAGAACTTGCTGAGAAACAGATGAAATTAGCTAAAACAACATTCTGAAATGTAGCTGAAATGAAAAAACAAGCCTAAATTAGCATACAAAAGCGTAAAAAACACATATTTACCAAATTAGATTTAAATAAGCAGAAATGAGCACATAAATTAGGAAATTAGATTAAAAGGCTGCAATTAGCAACAAAAACATAGCTTAACAGTAGCTGAAAAGGCAGAAAGAAACTTAAGCTACCACAGGAAGCAGAAAAAAAAATATGAGTTAAAAAAAAATGTGGAATTAGCTGAAAAGGCTAAAATTATCATCAAGAGCTAAATCGTGGCTGAAAGAGCAGAAAAAGCTGAAACTAGCAGAATTTGTTAAGAGCGTAAGAAGCTGAAATCAGCATAAAGAAGTTAATTAGGCAGCAAGTAGAAGAAAAAATTAGCTTGAAATTTTTGAATTTATATGAAAACAACTGAAATTAACTAAGAAATGCTAAAACAGCTGACGAAGCAGCTGAAAGTAGCTGCAAAGTGTTTAAATTTGCACAAGGAAGCTGAAAGAAGCTAAAGCAGAACAAAATGTGGAAGGAGCAGGAAAAGGTTGTAAATTGATCTAAAAATTTGAAGGATGTAAAATGAGCTCAATTAATTTTCTATGAGAAAAAAAAAAAAAAACGACAGAAAAGGCTTAATATTTTTAAACGCTAAAGTTGCACCAATACCAAAAGTCAAAGCACCTTCTGAATAAACTGAATGTTTTCATATATGATTTGTTGAAGTAGAAC
Organism: Hypsolebias coamazonicus; assembly: GCA_032273985.1. Classification (NCBI taxonomy): domain Eukaryota; kingdom Metazoa; phylum Chordata; class Actinopteri; order Cyprinodontiformes; family Rivulidae; genus Hypsolebias; species Hypsolebias coamazonicus. The sequence goes on along the minus strand of JAVCKU010000150.1, from coordinate 2,567,186 downwards.
AAAAATTGTGGAACGAGGAAGATGCTGAAAAACGCGCGGGAGAAAAATGGATCACAATAGTGTGAACGCTTCATAAGAGTTCACACAAATAGTTTCATATTCTACCGTTTACCTGTGGTCGGGTTGTGGAGGCCACAGGTACAGGAGAGAAACTTAGACCTCCCTCTCCACAGCCACACTCTCCAGCTCCTTGAGACATTCTCAGACCAGGAAGGATCTATAATCCCTCCAGAGTTTTGGGTCAGCCCACCCTGGGGTCTCTTCCCAGTGGGACATGCCCAGAAAACCTCCAAAGGGGGGCGTCCAGGAGGCATCCTAACCATACGAACCACCTCAGCTGACTCCTTGTGATTCAGGAGAGCTCTACTCCAAGCTCCCGCCAGATCTTGGAACTCCTCACCCTGTCTCTGAGGCTGAGCACAACCACTCTACGAAGGAAGCTCATTTCAGCCACTTGGACCCAGGTTCTGATTCTTTCTGTCCTGATCCAAACCTCATGACCACAGGTGAGTGTTGGCACATAGACGGGCCAGTAAATCCAGAGCTTTGCCTTTCAACTCAGCGCCTCCATTACTGAGGATGAGGCCCCGATCCAATGACCCATCTCCTGCTCCACCACCACTCAGGAACAAGACAGCTCTCCACCTCCTTGTGGGCCCACCACCTGGGAGGAGAACCAGTGTTGGGTGCAATGAAAGACAAGGTCACGTTCTGGTTCCGCTTTCTTGTGCAAATTTAAACTTTGTTTCAGCTACTTTTGGCTGTTTTTTTTTTTTTTTCAGCTGTTTTGATATCCTTTCAGATTCTTTCTGCTAACTACAACATTTTTGTGTTTCTTCTGACACATTTCTGCTAATTCCAGCATGTTTATGCTCCTTTCAGCTGATTTATGCATTTCACCTATTTCCTGCTATTTCAGCTACTATTTAGCTGGTTTTGCTCATTTTAGCTTTTTCTGCTAATTCCACATACTGCAATAAATTAAACTTTTTTCTGCCTAATTTAGAAAAAAAAAGTGTTCTCTCCACTTTCTTGTAATTTAAGCTTCTTTCTGCTTTTTTGGCTACTTCTCAGTTTTTTGTTTTTTGTTTTTCTCTGTTTGTTTTTTTGTTTTTGGTAGTTTCAGCTTTTTTTTTCTTTTTTTTTTTTCAGATAAATTTTTTGTGTTCATTTCTGCTTCTTTCAGCAAATGTGTGTTATTTCTGGGGTGTTTTCTTCTACTTAAAGCTTGTTCTACCTTTTCAGCTACTTTTTGGCTTTTTAAAAACTAATTTCAGCTGTTTACAGATAAATTTAAGATTTTTGTGGTAATTTCTTCTCCTTTCAGCCTCATTAACTTCTTTCTGCTAATTTCAGCTTGTTATGTTCATTTTGAGGTTTTTTTCCTGTTATTTCAACTATTTTATAGATGTTTGTACTAAATGTAGCTTTATCAGCTAATTCCACATTTTTAGCTCACTTCCTTCTAGTTTAAGCTTCTTCCTCTCTTTTCAGCTACTTATCAGCTATTATTTTGTTGTTGCTACTTTTAGCTTTTTTTTAGCTAATTTTCTCATTTCTGCACTCATTTCTGTAGGTTTAAACCTAATTCACCAAATATGTGTTCTTTCTGTTTTCGTCTGCTAATTTAGGTTTGTTCTTCCATTTCAGCTACATTTCAGCATGTTTTTAGCTAATTTCAGCTGTTTTTCAGCAAGTTCTTCAGCAATAAGAATTCACACTGCATTTTTGCAGGAAATGCAATTTCTCTAATTAGCTGTTGATATGAAAATTAGCCAAATGCTACTGAATGCAGCTGTTATGGAAAACAACAGGAATATGTGATCAAGTCTTTTTTTCATGTATAATTTTGATGTTGCGAAACTTTGTACAGTATTTTAATAATAATAATTATAATAGTGTGTTGTGTATTGTCATCATTGTATGTTCCTATACCTTGGCAAAATTGGCTCTCTGCTTTTAACCCATCCACCACCAGGTGGAGCAGTGGGCAGCTATGGAAAGTGCCCGGGGAGTAACTGGGGATAAGGTGTCCTGCTCAGAGACACCAAGAGATGTGCAATGACCTGGGATTAAAACCAGGACCTTCGGATCCCGAGTCAGCTGCCCTGCACCATTTTGTATTTTATTATAATATTTCTGCAAATTTATCTTTTCCAGCAAAAGAAATTTAAGTCTAGTTTTAGGATTAAACATCTTCAGTTCATGTATATAAAACCCATTGATTTACTCATGACATGACTATTAAACCTGATATTTCTTGGACAATCATCATAACCTAACCCCAGCTTTGTTTATGCTGTCAGTGTAACACACAATACTTCCTCGTGACATCACAGGAATGCCGCGTGTTTATGTTTCAAAGCAAAAGAACAACCATTATCATTACACAATCAGACGTTCTGCTGCAGGACGAGGATGGAGCGGGGGAGTGTTGGAACAGAGCTGCCGTTCAGCTCCCTGTGGTCACTTTTTCCTAAGTGAAGAAATGTCAGAACCGTTTACTCCTTTGGATATCTCACCAGTTTGTGTAGAAAACCTAAAAACTTTCCTTTCAGCTGTTTAAAACAAGTCAAACTGTCATAATTTGCCTGTGTGTTTTCAGTCTTTTCAGCTTACAAACAGAACAACAATGCATGTTCTTCAAGGAAGCAAACCCAGGTAGTTACCACCACCCCACCCCCGCCACAAAACTAGCACGCCATAAAGAATAATTGCAGGTCACATATGAGCAGACCACCATTACAGACTTCCAACACGGCTCAAACACAGCCTGGCTGACTTCAAATGAGACTTAACTGCACCCAGCCACATCAGGCTGCTCTCAACAAAAAGCATTTTTGCTGGATGAAAGAGCCTGCTACTGTCCAAGCGGGGCTGTGGAAAATTTACTCATGTGAGTATTTTTCCATCATCAGTCTTGCATGTTTTGAAAAGCCAGAGATGTGAAACCACCGCACTGTAGATTTCCTCTTCAGAGCCATGTTTTGTCACTTCTTTGCACTTTTTCAGCTCAAACCTGCAACCTTGTCGGGTTACGTTCATAAAAGGTCATCTGCATCAATCCGAAGGTTGAACCTTCCGGTCGCCCCGAACCGCTGGCTTTGTTCAGGAATTAATGAGTCTCAACTTCTGCAGCTGATTTAGCCTTTTCCTCTGCGGTCCTTTCATATGCTCGGTGGGGCCTTGGATCTCGCCCAGTGCAGGAAGCAGAGCTTTTTGTGTTCATCTTTCATGTGATTCCAGGCAACAGGGGAAGAACAGGACACATACAGAAAAAAAAACATATTCCAGGGAAGTAGTTCATTACTTGGATTTGATGTCATAGATTTCTGACCTCTGGAGCTGTTGAAAATCTTTGCTCCTTGACTGTTCTGGTGCTTTGTCAATCACATCCGGTATCTACATTTAACCCTTATCGATCAGATGTGTGGAAGCTTAAATCCTCACCCATTATTGGATAGTTCAGTCCAGTGGTGTAGTCTACATTTTTGTAGTGGGTATACTGTGCTTAGAAACCAAAGTACACCAGTTAGTACAATGTAATCGTCCTTTTATTTTGATTTTTTTAAGCATATTGAACATTTCCAAATTTCTCTGAAGCTTAAATTTCAATAAATGTACAACAAACTTTGTACAACAGTTTGCTTTGTATTAAAAACCTGTTTCAGAATTTATAAAACAGTATCAAAGCAAAACATGTTCAAGTATTAAGTGGTAAGTACAGAAGTATTAATTACACAATAATTCCATGGATAAGCGAATGCAATAAACAAGTGCTGTATACAGATAGATTGTTACGGAAGCATTCAACTGTCGTTTAACGTATCAATGGCATGTGCCTGATGGTGTGTCATGTAACATTGGGCAGTTTTAAGTGGGTATACTGAAATTCTCAAGCTTTTCTAGTAGGTATACTCTGTATTCCCACGTATCGCGTAGACTACACCACTGGTTCAGTCAACTTTTGAAATATCTAGATTCATCCAGTGGCATGGAGAAAGAGGCAGAAGACTTCATCCAGACTAGGTTAATGGTTAGCAAAAGGAGTACCAGTTTGTTGTTTTCCAGTATCACAGTTCTTTCTCAGAAGTAGGATACAAGTATGAAAGACCTCTACATTAGCTAAAATAAAATCTTGGCACTTTTCGTTTGTTGTTGTTTTCTCCACCAAGCAACCTCAAATATAGACCGTGCGCATACAGACGGTGCTGAGCCTGCTGAATGTATCGGATCAGCATGTTGGAATGAAACATTCAGCAGTCATGCAAACTTCTTTGAGAATCGCCATCTTATCACAGTGGAGAAGCTTATGTGCACACTGGTCATGGCTGACAGGCCAAAGAACATTTTTATGATACTCGTATGGACAGAAGACGGCAAGGAGCTCGATGTTCCACGTCTGGATGTGAGTTACAGAGGTCCCACCATGAATTTAGTCTTCCACCCTGCTATTTATTAAAAGTAGACAGTTTTCTTGATATTTCCAATGTTTGTCCCATCGGTGTATGAATGTGATTAAGCACTGATTAGTCTCTTTAGAATGATGTGTTCAATTAGCTTTGCAAAGATCTAATTTGTAGTAGAGTGCTGATGAATGAGTAACAGAGGGTACAGATTGTGTTGTAAAGCACTTTGAGTGTCTTGATAAGATAGAAAGGCGCTATATAAGTACAGTTCATTTACCATTATTCACTTCTGGTTTTGTGAACTGAGGGCAAAGTGACTTGAAGACCCCTGACCAGTTGATCTTTGTTGGCTATTAAGAAGTTTCAGCTCTAAATGACAGAACTAGATTCTCTGAATCCTCTTTGTTCACTCACTCTAACCCTCAAACAAACCTTTTTCCTTTTTTCCTTGAGACCTGTAACGATAATCCCAGATGTGGCCTGCCAATTGAACCCAAATTCACTCTGGGAACCAGACTTTAGTTTCAAGTTTCATGACACCAACAGATGATGGGCTGCTCATTCTGAGGTGGAAGATGTGCGTAGACTTTTAAAGAACAGAGCGCAGGAGGGCTTGGGGTGCTGGAGAAAATCTCTCCATCTGCAGGACTTGGAGCGTGTTTCACATTAGGAACACTGCGTATTTCTATTTTCAATCAAGAAGATTGTCAGGAGTTCAGGCTGTATGAAGCCAGCGAGACCGCAGACTAAAAATACATGCACAAAGCTGGGGATGTGCACTCATTGCATGTGGCCAAATGATTTTGTGTGGATCTGTACCATCAACAGGCCGGGTGTTTACATGGTCATGCATCACATTAACCCAGTGGGTCCCTGTCCACACTGGATACGAGTAAATCTAGAAAAACAAAACACGTTGGACAGAAATTAAAGGATGTGTCTCTATACAGTCTCGTACAGCTGAGGCAAAAGCTGTCCACATTTTCTGGTGTGAGTTGGACCGCTCCGAGGTCCAGGGCTGCCTCTTCTCTCTGGTCCGGTTTGTTTCAGGACCTTAAGATGCCGTTGTCTCTGGTTTTGGAACCTCATGGTGTCTTTAAACCTCTGCCTTTAGTGATTTGCAGCTAAGTGTGGCTTGACTGGAATAAGTCCACTTGAAACATCCACCAACTGGACCCATCTAACTGTAAGCAAGCAAAAGAATTTCAAAACTAAAGAGATTTAATACCACTTGTTCTGAAAATTGACGGAGTAAATGAACTCTTTGTGTGTCTGCTTTGGAGTAACAAGATTAAGTTGTCCAGCTTTACCAGCTGCTCAATGGAGACCCTTTGACAGCTGTCTAAGTGGTATTTAAGGGAGCTGAAGGGCAGAGAATGCTAAGTGCAAGCCATGAAATTAAAACAATGAGCCAAAAGCCGTATGAATAGACATTTCATGGAAATCTGATGAAAAATGGACAGAACATATGAAATAAAACATTTTGTTCATGTGTTCACATAACTTGTAGAACAAACTGTTTCTTAAACTCCAGTCTTCAGTCATCTTTGGCCCTTCTCCCAGATATCTGTGAAGTGCCAAAGCACATCCATTTTTCCATCTCCCTCTTGGCTGTTCTCTCTTTAACACTATTTTAACACCACCTATGACTTTTTTCACTTATTTCACCAGCACCACCTCCCGTTTGGCTTGATGCTCTGCTAGTATTGGTCAAAATATCTGTTGGACAGTAAAGAAGTGTTGCCATCAGCTTCTTTATTAAGTACCGAACAGGTCATATGTGCAGTGAAATATGTCCTGTTCTTTTTAAGACAAATGTGCCAATATAAACTGGAATAATTCCCTGGAGAATGGTTCCACATGTTAATGGATCAGTCAACGGTGGTATCTGTGCAGGAAGTTCCTGTCCTCTGCAATAGGCTTTGCATGAACGATTTTTTTTGTTTCACTTTCACAGCAGGGATCAAATGCGTCTGTCCTCGATTGACAAAACTTCTGTTCACACACAAACGCTGACTCGCTCGGAAGCAGAGGTCGATGTCTACACATGGATGTGTGTTTGTGTGGAACACACAGGAGAATAAGTGAAGGAATTAAAAGGAAAATGTTCCCATGGAAGAGCTGCGAGCTCCGCGATGCCCTCAGTTTGTTTGGTTGCTCCTGTCAAGTTAATGAGGTGAGTGAGTGAGGGCAGCCCGGTGGATGCAGAGGTCAGCCAAGAGCCAGAGCTGCCTGCCAGGCTGCTGTTCTGCAGGCTGGAGCCGAGGACCGCAGCTCTGCTCGCAGGAACAGCCCCCCTGCTGCAGCTTGGCACCCGGCACGCCCGACTGCCTCTCATTAACCAACGTAGCGTGGCAAGAAATTGTTCTCACTCATTCAAAATGTGGGTGCATTTGTATGTAAAATCTTTCTTCTTATTTATTAAATCTTGAAATTTTAAAAACTTTGCACATTTAAATCCACACAAGTTTTGTTTTGAGTTCAGGGAAACAGTCAATCATTCATTCAACCTTTATTCAGGCAGGTTAATTCCATTGAGCCTCGAGGACTCATTCACAAGAGGATTTTTGGCGTTCTCTTGAAGCTCTTTTTCCGCGCTTTGTATGAACAATATGTGGGTCAGAAAAAAACGTTTTGTAAATTGGTGCAGGCAGTAAGAGTTAGAACAGGCTCGCGCTAAAAGTAGACACACAGTCAGAAGTTTGAATACCCATGATGGGCATGAATGCATTTTTAATTTGGTGCATATTAAAATCCGCTCTAGATGGCAGCTCTCTGCTCCACACAGAGGACTGTGGTAGCTCATGGCCTGTGGTTTTGGCAGGAAGGACAACCGGTGCAAAAACAATCGCCAAGTTTTCGTGCAAGTTAGTTTGCTGTGCCGACCCGAGGATGGGAGCAGCCCAAGGATGAAAACATATATACATGTGTGAATTAACAAGACCTAATGTTTTAAAAAAAAAGTCGTCATGTAAATTACAAAACCTTTATAAATAAGTCACTTTACTTTATAAAACTCATCCTCTTGTATTCAAGGCTGTTTGAGTTGTGATTACCCTGATGTCATGTCTTAGCCTCCCCAAGACAGGGTGCAATATGAATAAAGGCCCCCAAATACTTGGGCGTATTTCACTCGGCGGAGGTCCACGCACACTCGAGGTGGACTCAAGATGGACTCAACACGGACTTGAAGTGGACGTCTGCTGGCAATGTCCATGGAAAGATAATTTTTTTTACAACCTTGTATGCGTACTCTGTGTCGCACAATAAACTGCCCGGCGATGGACTGTTTTATATGCGACACCAACACGCTCTCTGTGCAGTTGCAAGGACGCACAGCACGACCACTGCTCTCTGTGCAGCACTGACAGGTGTCCAGCCGCTACCCTGGGGGTGAAGGAATGAGGCTAAGCACCCAACTAGCTCATCGAACTTGCTACAATCCATTAGAAAACCTTCTAAATGTTTCTCGCTGTCCATCGTCTTCATGTCCTTCACCAATGTATAAAATTCTCCTTCTTCATCCGTGGTCTGGTTTAATGGTCTTTTCTTCTTTTTTTATTTGCCAAGAGGCAAGCGATCTCTTCCTCCTTGTCCGTTGACGCCATAACAGAAATTGTGAGCTCCTGCTTCCTGGAATATCTTACAAAAAGATCTAAGGCTCTCGACCTTGACTTCTCTAAATGGCTTTAAGAATCTGTTGGAATCCTGGCAAGAACCAATGCAGACGTGTTCCTGTTTTTAGTTTTCTACATTTGCCTTATAATCTATCTGTTTTGCTACTTTTGCATCTTTTTTAACTTGTTAAAAAAATTCTGTATGCCTCTCTTATGATTGTCTATTGTTGATTGTCAAAGGAAAGTCTATTGTCGCTGTTGTCATCATCCTTACTTTGTAGCCAGGTCTCTCTTGTAAATGAGTCCTCTAGGCTCAATGGGATTAACCTGCCTAAATAAAGGTTGAATGAACAATTAAGGAATTTGTCACAAGAGAATTAGAATCATGGCTAATCGGGAGGGTCTGGAGATTGTCTGGTGGGCCGATCTGATGTGTGGGTTGCAGGACCTGTGCTCCAATTTTTTGTTTTTGTTTGATTTTTTTTTAAGAACATTTTATTAACAACATATAAACACAGACGACTGCTGCCGCTGCTGCTCCTGGGTGCTGCCCTGCCTCTGCCCAGGGCCACTGGTAGCTTTGGCTGGCAGTTTTCTTTTTGTTTGTCAATCCAGTAGGCGTGTCAGCAAGTGACCAATCCGCTGCCTCAATTTGTCCCAAAGGTAAACGCCCCTTACCTGCAGAGCTGGGCTGCAGCCCATCAGGGTGTACGCTCGAGTATGAAATCTCAACTGTCTGCGAACAGTGAGCGTGGAGTCCGTGCAGCTCACAGAGTACGCACAGTACGTTCGAGTATGTGGGAGCCTTTTAGTCACTTTTCGTGTGTTTGTGTTTTACCTCTTGTTTCGTTTCATGGTCAGTTTCATAAGCTGCGTTGCATTTGGTTATCGTTCTATTTGGTGATTAGGGGGAAATGTAAATCATTCTTTGATAGCTCACATCAACTCGCTCATTGTTGCCAACGTTTACAATGTTCAAGTGTCTTACAGTGCCTGCCAAGCAGAGTTAAAGCAGACATTGTGGTGCAAGCTGTTTGAACAGGTGTGCTGACACATTCTTTGAGCCTCAGGAAGGTAAGTCCATCGAGGATCTCCTCTGGATACAGTTCAATTCAGTTCATTTGTATAGCGCCAAATCGCAACAGAAGTCATCTCAGGGCACTGAACAGAAACATTCACATACATATCAAGTCAGTTAATAAAGTTGTTTATCTAAGGCACATATGTCAAAGTACTGGCCCGCGGGCCAGATCCGGCCCGCGAATTAATTATCTCTGGCCCCCTGGATGACATTTCATTATTATTAGAAACGGCCCGCAGTCCACAGCCGCCCGCTGGTGTTTTGCACGCACCAACACTACATTCCCC
>JAVCKU010000150.1:2546510-2557692 GCA_032273985.1 Hypsolebias coamazonicus | reverse complement strand
TGATTTATGCCAAGAACTTAGCAGATGTAAAGCTATTTAATATTTTATTTAATTAATTTATTCATTCATTTAAGAGATGAAATAAAACAAATTAATCAAAAAGAAAACATTGAATGAAAAGAGTGCAGAAAGAAGAAAAAAATTCTCATATCACCCCCTTATAATAAATATTGAACCAGTCCGGCCCTTGGCTTGTAGCAATTTTGTTTTTGTGGCCCTCGGTGTATTTGACTTTGACGCTACTGATCTAAGGAGTCTACAGATTGCTTTGAGTTTTCACTTCATCGCAGCCTCCCATCCTAAGCTAGCGCAGACCTGCAACAGAGAGCTGGAATTGCAGACCGTGCATCTCCATATCGGAGCTCTTGAGCTTGATGAGGGTTCACCCGTCTTCTGTTTCACAAACACCTCAAAGCACACCACTCTGCTTCTGTAGAGAGGTGTTGGTGTCCATGTTACATAAGACTGAGGGAGGCTCTTATTTCACTGCGTCAGAGGTCATATCCACTGCGTTGTTGGTATGAAGAGTCCTGGTCCTCGCTGGTTCATTCAACCTTTATTTATACAAGTTGGTGTCAATGAGCCATTAGGACTCATTTACACGATAGAACTGTTTTTAACAAAGAACACAGATGAGGTACAGAAAACAATAGACAATCATATAAAAAGCATATAAAATGAAAAGTAAATGGAAGAAATTGTACAAAAACAAAACAATTAATATGCAATATTGCTTAATATTATTCACCCTCATCTTCCTATGCTATGTTGCCTGCTTCAACCTTCTTATAATCCTTCTCCAAAGCTGCCATGTCCCCCCGAGCCTCTGAGAACTCCCTCTCCTCCATCCCCTCCCCCACATACCAGTGGACAAAGGCCCTTTTGGCATACATCAGGTCAAACTTGTGGCCTAATCAAGCCCAGGCCTCTGTGATGGTCGTGGTGTTGCTTAGCATGCACAAGGCCCTCTGGACCTTGGCCAGGTCTCCACCAGAAACCACAGTGTGCGGCCGGTAGTTGATGCCCACCTTGAAACCAGTGGGACACCAATCCACAAACAGGATGCTGCTTTTGTTTTTAATGTTGGCGATGGCAGCGTTGACGTCTTTGGGCACCACGTTGCCATGGTACAGAAGGCAGCAGGCCATGTACTTGCCGCGGTGGCGGTCACGTTTCACCAGCTGATTGGCAGGCTCAGAGCAGGTGTTCGTGATCTCAGACACAGTCAGCAGCTCATGGTGCATCTTCTCAGCTGAGATGACGGAGGCATAGGTTGCCAGGGGGAAGTGGATTCGAGGATACGGCACCAGGTTTGTAACTGTGAGATCCACATTCAGGGGCACTATCAAAGCAAAAAGAGGCCGTGTGTCAGGGTTTCAGACAGGTCAGGCAGGAAAGAACCCAGCATTGCAGGCAAGAGTCAGGTCTCGAGGATATAAAAAAAATAAATTATCTTTAATAATAATGAATCAAAAGGCTGACATGGCAGCAACTTACAAAAACAGAGAACAGGAATCAGTACAGGCTGGCAGGACAAGACAGGGTAGACCCAACGACGACACCACGAAGGACAAGACTCACAGACAGACTTATATACACAGACAAGACAGGATGTAATTACAAACAGCTGGAAACACAGGGAGGAATTAATCAAGAATAATGAGACAACACAAGGGTGCACAGACAAGGGAAGCCCACAAGATGGTGTCATCCCTACATCGTGATAGAGGACATGCTATGGCTGATAAGCCTATTCAGGTTGGTGTAGGTGGGACGCATCTAAGTTTCTTCAGCAAATGTCATAGATGGCTTCGTTGTCCACAAAGAAGGCACAGTCTGAGTGCTCCAGGGTGGTGTGGGTGGTCAGGAGAGAGTTGTAGGGCTCCACCTCAGCAGTGGAGTGGAGAGCAAACTTATCGAAAACACTCAAGAAATGTGTCTATTGAGCAAAATATACATTGAGACTCTGTATCTTGTATGTTTGTAAAACAAGTGTGCATTGAAATGTGGAAGTTAACTGTAGCAAGCATTTATAGCTAATTTAATAATGCTGAGTTAAGTTACTTGTAGCTGACTGAACTTAGCCAACACAAAAATGGCTAACTTGTTGTTGTTGTTTTTTTACAGATGTTGAGATTAAAATTGGTGTGGTACCAGATGAGCCAACCCCAAGGTTTTGAGAACAAATTGATGTTTGGGATCTATGTTTAAATCTTGAAAGGCAGCAGCCAATGTGCATTCCTTCGATTACTTTTTAAACCGCAGTCCGTGTGGGTGAATGCCTGAAAGTGTATTTACGATATAGTCCCTGAAGAGTTTCAGATGTTTGTTTAATCTAAATAAGCCGAATCACCCTTTGACCTTCAGTAAAACATCTCATCCCGCAACTTGCTCTGGATCTCTTTAAATAAAGCTTTCAGGATTTTTGCCTCGAAGCTGAAAATGAGTCGCCACACCTGCTGGATGCTGCAGCTGTGTTTGGGACACTGAGACCATACAAATGGAAAGAAGTCAAAGGCCGTCACCTCTGCTCTGGTCCAATACCCCCACCCACATCCACCCACCTCACCCTTCATGCTCCTTTAACCTTCAAGGTGGCGTGGCTTCACCATCAACACATTTCAGCACAGTTGCAAGCGTGCTGATTTGGTGCAAGGGCTCAGTTTTGAGGAACAAATGTGGGCTGCATGTGATGTGAACAATTAGAGCTGTCAGAACATTACCTCAGATGGTAGTTTAATAAAATACAATATATATATACAATATAATCTGTTATAAACTACAATGATGAATTTTAACTTTATAATCCCATTTGTCCCCAGTGCAATTCTCTCTGCATGAAGTACTTTAAGAAAGGTGATGAATAAGGGGATGGGGTGAGGGGGCTCCTGCTAATGTAATGCAACCCTCTAAGGATCGGCTGTTGTTTAAGCTGGAAGCTGAGCCAGCAGGTGGTTTGGGGTCATGTTGGGGTCTCTCTCTTTTTTTGCAGTACAAGTGCAAACGTGACAATGACGCCTGTTTTCACTATTAAAAGCAGAATCGTTCCTCATGTGGGTTCAGATGGTTGGTGCCATGAGGAGCTGTTGCCTTCAGTATCTGTGATTGGAACACAGTAAATCCCTTAGTGGGACATTTCCTGTCAGTATCGCTGTTCTTTTGTTATTATCCCCTTGTTTCAATTAAAGTGACGTAACGAGCCAACCGTACTCAGCATCGTAACAGCTCACGAGTGCAACATTGTGAAATTAGGAACCAGACCGACGTGGTGACAGAACCAGACACATGCACTGGCGTGCGACGAACACAGGAAGTGGATAACGAAAGAAAGAGGAATTCGATACAAGCAATTGTTTACAGTTGCCATGATCCCAGTCCGGCCCGTCTACGCAGACATACACATCCCGATGGTCCCACCAGGAAAATGCATCTGCCAGCCAAGATCCGGCCTGAGCGGGAGAACACTTTCCCAGACATATCAGTGACGTACAAATGTGAGCAAACACACACACACTCTCACAAACTGGTGTTGTGTCCGTCAGTGTTTATGCATGTTTGTTTAACCAGCAGGTCCTCGGGGAGCCTGCGGTGATCCGGTAAATCATGGAACCTCAGAAGGCTCAGAGCGATGCCGTTCTGCTGCATCATGAAGGTGCATTTGATGAATTGCTGCATAACTTGTACCTTTTCTGATCCGTCGCGGCTTCAGTTTGATTTTACTCCTATTCTCAGTTGGAGTCAAGGTTCGGAGACCATATGTTAGTCACCCACCTGCACACTGACACTGACAAGATGTCACAACAATCTCCAACACCTCAGACCCCCGACCTAACCTTAGCCAACCCCCACCCCAACCCAGCTGACCCCTCGCGACCCCTGCAGCCATCTGCTAAAGGGCGATGAGGGGGCCTGAGGTGGGGCCGTGGGGGGGAAGAGGTTCAGGCGATGGAGCGTCTGTAGCTCTGAACACAAAAAAGAAATCTCTTAAACTGATTTTTGTTGATATGTTATTTTAGCATATGAATAAAGTTTGCAAATTCATTCTTAAGTCAGTCAAACATCATTTTATTTAATTTATTTAAAGCTAGCATTCTTTGAAGGAATGCATATCACCCTCTGAGTTACATTTCAATGTTTTAAACAGCTCTCAGATCAGATTATGTCGTGCGAAGGAATCTCAACCACTTCCACACCTATTTTGAGTTGAAGCTATTTTTGTTTGCTAAGCGTGATCAGCTGTGGTGGCCGTTTTGAAATGGGTTGGAAGTTGCTCTAAAACGTAATATTTTGCTAACACAGACAAACATACAGAGATGTAGAAAAGCATTTGCCCCCTTACAGACTTTATTTGTCAAGCCGTAATTTTTCAGCTCATCAAGCAAACGTTCACATCAGACAAAAATAACCTGAGTATGCGGGGGTGGGGGGTGGGGGGTGGGGGGTGTGGGGGTGTTATTATTATTATTATGGGAAAAATGTTCAAACCAACTTGGCTCTGTATGGAAACAAAGCAATTCTTGTTAAATAGTGAACTGACTGTGACTAACAACATTTTTTTAAGTTAATTTCAAGTTGATCAGCCACTCAGGCCTAATTACTGACAGACCTGTAGAATAAAAACACGACGTAAACAGAGCTGTTGTCCACAAATGGAGCGAACATGGAACAGTGATGAACCTTCCCACCAAAATAACTCTTGAGTATCTAACAAGGTTGAGTCTGGTCCTCTGGACGGATTCTTCTTTGTTGAAACGTTTCGTCTTTTATCCAAAAGACTTCTTCAGTCTGAGGCGCTGCAACAAACTCTGTCTTATAAGCAGCACCTTCTCATAGTGGATCAACCAGTTTGTTGATGACATCCAGAACTAGCTGTTCACTTGTAAAAAGGAGGACCATCAGCCTAACGACTGATCGTTAGTGCCCTCTTGCTATCCACAGAGGGCTGAGTGATGCAATAACAGCACTGTAAGACGTGGACAGTTGAACACAGAGGCTTCCACCCATGTTCAACGACGGACGGGTTCTCTCCACAAAGATGGCTTCTCAAACCAATGTTCCTCTCGATCAAGGATGCACACCTCATCCCTGAAAGAGTGACCGCTGTCCTGCAGATGAATGTAAACTGTGGAGTCCTGGCTTGATGATGTTGCTCTTCTGTGCTGGGCCATCCTTTTGGCCAGTGGCTGTTTAGTCCCCCCAGTTTATGACTGATCACAGTCCCATTGCAGCACCTCAGACTGAAGAAGTCCTTTGGATAAAAGACGAAATGTTTCACCAAAGAAGGATCCGCCCAAAGCACCTGACTCAACCTTGTTAGATGATCACAGTCCTCCTTTCACATAGTTCTGGGTTGATTTAAAGCCTTTTCTTTTTTCGTTTTATAGACAGATACTTTGTTAATCCCAGGGGGAAATTTGAGGCATCCAGTAGCATGTTCAAATCACTGTATACAGAAAAAGTCACGTGAAATAATCAAAAACGAAGCAGAATACACACATTTAGAAAATAGAAAATATGCACAAGGTAGTAGGGAGTACAACATTCGTGGTTAATCTATTTTACACACATCTAAGCAGACATACACATATGTATATACATGTACATGCAAATACACATACGTAAGTGTCCGGGGTGCCACAGATTTACAAGGCTCTATTTTTACAGAACTGGGAGGAGTTGAGCAGTTCGATGACTTGAGGGACGATGGACCTCCTGAATCTGTCCATGGAGCAGGGCTGAGACGGCAGACTACCACTGAAGGAGCTCTGCTTCATGATGGCACCGTGCAGCGGATGGTCAGAATTGTCCATGATGGACAGCAGCTTACTTCTCTGCCACCGATGTGAGGGCCTGCAGCTCTGTTCCCAGCACCGAACCAGCTTTCCTCACCAGCCTGTCGAGTCGTCCCACATCTCTCCTCTTAATGCTCCTCAACACACAACAGCACAGAAGAGGGCACTGGCTACCACAGACTGGTAGAACATCAGCAGTGGTTTCCTGCAGATACTGAAGAACCCAAGGCTCCTCAGGAAGTAGAGCCTGCTCTGATCCTTCCTGCGTGTTCACTAACCTGTCATCCTGTATGCCCAGATATTTGTTGGTCCTGACCACCTCCACATCGACCCCCTCGATTGAGACTGGCTTCAGGGTATAGGCCCAGACCTTCTGAAGTCCTAGCATCTCCATATAAACGTCCATATAAATGAAACAATCACCTAAAACTCTTCTTTTAGTCAGGTTATCTTTGGTCCCACAACTGTTTGTTGAGCTCAGACATGTGACTAATAAAGCAGAAACAGAAGAAAGCTTTTTTTTTTTTCTTGGAATCACAAACCCCAACAACACAAATCCAGCCACAGTTTTTTTTTTTTTTTTAAGCTGGCTCAGTTAACCTGGTTTTCCACTCCATCTGTAAAGATTGTAATATGAAATGGCATGAGTTGGAAAATAAAAGGAGCCAATAAATCTCTCATATAATGCTCCTTTCCAACTTTAAATGCACAACTCACGAAGCGGTCCGAACCAAACGCACGAGCAGGAATCTGAGCTGCCAATTTATTTGTGGCCAGAGGCCGTTTCTGCTGCTAAAAAGCTGCGCGTTTAGGGCTGCACTTGTTCAGCTTTAGAGAACGAGCAAATAAAAGTGAAACACGTGGATCAGATGTATCAGACCCTATCAGCAGTCAGATGTCATCTCCCCTTGCGGCCTTTTTCCTGTGTCTACACAAATGGACCAGTCTGTTTCTCCCAGAGTCTGACCTCTGACCTGATTTGTACTGGAGCTTTTTTGGAATGGGAGAATGAGAAGATGTGTGGTCCAGCATGAATCTCAGACAATATTTTACCCACAGATACATTTTCATTGTTATGCTGATGATGTACAATTATATTTGTTTGTGAAACCTAATGAATCCAATCAGCAACTTAGACTACAAGCATGTCTTAAAGACATAAAAACATGGATGACCTTAAGTTTTCTGCTTTTGAATACAGACAAGACCGAGGCTTTGGTTTTTGGATGTGAGCATCTTAAATAATGAATACATTTTTCAGTCTTTCACCAACTCTGGATGGCATTAATCTGGCCTTCAGTTCTAATGTTAAAAATCTTGGTGTTATTTTTGATCAGGAGGTCATGTCTTTTAACCCACACATTAAAAACATTATAGAACCACTAAAATTGGAAACATCTTGTGTAAAAATGATGCAGAAAAACTGATTCATGCATTTGTCACATCTAGACTGGACTATTGCAGTGGTTTTGTTATCTGGGTGTCCAAATACTTCTTTAAAACGTCTTCATTTGATCCAAAATGCTGCCGGAGTCTTAACTGGAGTTAGTGGGAGAGCTCATATCTCTCCAGTTTTAGCCTCTCTCCACTGGCTCCTTGTCAAATCCAGAATTGAATTCAAAATCTTACTTCTAACCTATTTTCTTATATATATATTATATGACCTATTCTAACCTATATATTCTAAGCAAAATGGGAGGCAGAACTTTCAGTTATCAGGCTCCTCTCTTGTGGAACCAACTTCCAGTTCATGTCTGTAAAATTGTCCAGTTTTAAGACTGGGCTTAAGACTGTACCTTTTGATAAATCCTATAGTTAGTGTTGTCTTGTTATGCTGTCATTGGCTTAGACTACTAGAGGACAACATTTCTTAAAATGAATTGTTACAAATGAATAGTTTTCATTTGAAATCATTTTGATCCTAACATGTGGTTCTGTCATTGTGTATCTGTTCCAGCCGGTCAAAGCAGATGGCCGCTTGTCCTGAGCCTGGTTCTGCTGGAGGTTTCTTCCTCATGAGGGAGTTTTTCCTTTCCACTGTTGCCTTTATGGTTACACAGGAGAAGAGTCTGCAACAAAGACTCCAAGTCTGCTCCTCAGATAAATAATGTTATTAACTTACTTTTATGTATTTGAACGTTTCTGTTTGGTGCCCTGAGACGACTTCTGTTGTAAATAAACTGAACTGGATTAAATTCTGCAGGTTGTGTAAGTAAGTCAGCAGCAAACAGTATGATCTTTACTGATTTATTTATTTATTTATTTGCCTAAACCTGCAGCATTTGTGGTGAGAAGATGGTTATAGTTTTAGCTGAGAGAATACTTCATCTTTTAGGGTTCAGTCTTCACAACTAGTCGACATCTCGTTCAGGTTGGATTGGTGCTGCTTGTGTCCGACAGTCTTCAAATCAAACCAGAGATTCTCCGTTGGGTTGAGGTCTGGCTGGACCAGTCCAGAACCTTTAACAGGTTCTCCTTAAACCAGTGGAGTGTTGCCTCAGCAGTGGGTTTGCACTCATTGTCCTGCTGGGAAGGTGGCCCTCCTTTCCAGTCTAAAATATTTGGAACAGGTTCTTGGTCCATTTTTCCTTTAATTCAGTGAGTTTTCCTGATCCTGCTGGTGAAAACGATCCCCACATTGTGAAGCTTCCACCACTGTGCTTCACTGTGGGGGTGATGTTCTCAGTATGAGGTGTTTGAACCACACATACTGTTGTCATTTAGTAATTTCAAAACTTTAATTTTAGGCTTATCTGACCACAACACCCATAAACCCAGCTCTGTGCAGTTTATAGGGGTCCAATGGGCAGATCTTAGCTCTGTGAAGGTTATCTCTGCATGCCTGAATGTTTCTCTGATTAATCCCCTCCTCACCTGCTCTGTCAGTTTTATATGGATGACCTTACTAAAGGGTTTAATGGAGCTCCACTGGACGTTCAGGAGCTTGAGATGTCAGTCTGGTCATAACCCCGATCTTAACTTTTCTACAACTTGATCTCTTCGTTGATGTTTTTTTTGTTTGTTTGTTTTGCTTGTTTGTTTGCTTGTTTGTTTGTTTTCTTTTTTGGTGGTGACCTTTTCTGCTTAGAGGTTTTTCTCAGAGATGGATCATGTATGATTAGTAATGTCAAAATGTTGAAAAAAAAAAAAAAAAGTCTTGTTCTTGACAATGATAAGACTTCCAGCTCTGACCCAGATCACACCATTTAGACCTAAAGGTAATGGCTGCAAAGTCATAAAGGTTAGATTAAAAGAATAACGACTGAGAAACTAAACCTTCACATTTGTTTCCATACTGATGGTTAATGAGGCTTTTAAATAAAAATGTGTGACAGGATGTCATCTGTTGGGTGTTTGTTACCGTGAAAACAGCCAAAGTGACTGAGTTTAGGAGAGGCTTTGCAGAAACTGTGCTTGAATGCTGAACTACGTCTTAATGGCGCTACAGCCCAATATTCATTCTTGATAATTGTCATTTTCATTCTTTTTGTGTGTGTGTTGCATTAAGCAGCAGGTTCACTCTTACATTTCCACCTAAACATCTTCTCCAGGACTTGTCCAATTCTGCCGTATTTGTTTACATACACAGTCTAGTTAAAGGTCAGACACGTGACTGAGGCGTACTTTGCAATGAGTACTTTTAAGCAAAACACTTTGACTAACACTTGGCAGTTGTGTCTGCACACACACAAAAAAAAAAGTCCTCTCAGATTACAGCAGAGGAATCATTTGTCTTCCCCTGTGGTGCAGAGCAGTTTGTGCAACTTAAACAACTTGTGGTCCTAGATGCAGTTTGGATAATGACATCCATCAGACGAGAAGCGGCGCGGTTAACGTTGGCGTGAAACCAATCAAACCGAGTTCAGGCCGACCTCTAAAACAAAGAGGCCACAATTTGATTCTCAAAGACACTGTTTGAGTTTTGATCCGGGCCAAACTAGAGTGTGGAAAAAGGGCGTCCAAATCACACAACACCAAAACAAAAGCCAGATTATCCAATCTTTCTGTACCCAAAAACACAGCGGCTCCCCCGTCTTGTCATCCTGACTCCCTGTGGAGATACAAATTACCATTTTCCAGAACCACAATTCTGTCCTATGGTGTGAGGAGAAGCTTCCTGAGAGGAAGCATTATGCAGGACTTCCAGTGGTGATGTTACATTTTCCCATGAACTAAAGCTGAACTTCATTTTGCTCTTTAACAATGTTAACGGATCCCTGAAGAACAAGGCGTTGCTCTGCAGGAACATTTTAGAGAAACAGGCCCAAAAACTTAAAACGGCCGCAGAAATAATCCAGTGACCGGCCGGTTGGAAATCTTTAGGAACATTTTTCTTAAATCAGCTTTAGATGCAAGATATGTATGTTTTTAAAACTAAATAATAGTGAAATCATTAACTGCTCCTTCGAATTGAGAAAGCTCTTCGGAATGAAGAGCGAAACGTCTTCTTGCTACAAATAAAGTCCAGTTGTTTCTGTATTGAACTTTTTTTGATTTTTATCATGTCCTGGATGACTGAGAATCTTCACCAGCACAAAGCAGATATGTTCCTGTTTTTAGTTTTCTACATTTGCCTTATAATCTGTGTTGCTGCTTTAACATCTTTTTTAACTTGTTAAAAAAATGTATGCGCCTCTTATGATTGTCTGTTGTCGCTGTTGTCATTATTCTTTGTTGAAACCAGGTCTCTTTTGTAAATGAGTCCTCGAGGCTCAGTGGGACTAACCTGCCTAAATAAAGTTGAATGAATGGTGAGAAAGTAACAACTGTTGGTGCAATTATTCGACAATGGAAGAAACACACGATGGCCGTCGGTCTTCCTCAGTGTGGGGCTGCATGCAAGATCTCGCCTTGTGGGGTAAGGTTGATTCTGAGAAATGTCTGGAATCAGCCCAGAACTACCGTACACAAGAAGATCTGGTCAATGACCTGAAGAGAGCTGGGACCACATTCTCAAAGGGGACCATTAGTAACACACTACACCATCATGGTTTAAGTTCCTGCAGGGCACACAAGTTCCCCCTGCTCACGCCAGCACATGTCCAGGCCCGTTTGAAGTTCACCAATGATGGGAGAAGGTCTTGTGGTCAGATGAGCCCAAAATAGCTTTATGGTATCAACTCCACTTGCAGTATTTGGAGGAAGAAGGGTGAGTACAACCCCACAAACAGTTGTGAAGGATTGGGGTGGAAATATCAAACTTTGGTGTTGCTTTTATGCAAAGGTGACAGGACGACTGCACCACATTTAAGGGTGGATGGATGAGGTCATGCACCACGAAATTTTGGCTAACAACCTCCTTCCCTCAGTAAGAACACTGAAGATGGATCATGGCTGGGTCTTCCAGCATGACACTGACCCCAAACACACAGCCAGGACAACTAAGCAGT
>JAVCKU010000150.1:2494282-2507106 GCA_032273985.1 Hypsolebias coamazonicus | reverse complement strand
GACAGCAGAGATAGACACATCATCAAGTCTTCCAAGTCGATGAGATATCCAGCTGTGTGCATGCCAGCAGGGCAAATCGGCTCGCCTACAGCCTGTCTTCTCTTTGAAGAAATGTTATCAGTTGTGTTGAGGGACCAACTGGTCAAATGAGTCCATAATTATGGTTCAGAAGATTTTGTAGAAGAGAGGCTCAGAAGCTGTTTCACAGACAGACAAGGCAGCAAAGCGGCGAGGGAGGGGAAGCGTCCGACCTCGGCAGAAGCAAGTGGTGATGTAATAATTAGTGTCATTGACTGTGACGTAATTAATTGTGAAGATTTCCCATTTTAAACAGGATTTTTCTACGACCTTGCACTAAAACAATTAAAATTGTTTTCAAACTATTTGCTACAAAACCAGTTTGTTGAAATTTGGCGATTTAAAAATTTATCTTTTTTTTTTTACGATTTTAATTTAAAAATTTTATCAATTCTTCATAGTGACTCTTTACCAGCACAGGTCACAAATGAGACAAAACTTGTGTTCAGCAAGCTGTGAAGTTTTCTGTTTTGCCTCAGATGTCGAGTCACGCTGAACCAGAGGTTCTCCTGGAGAAAGTGGGCGGAGCCGGCTTGATCACCATGAACAGACCCAAAGTCCTCAACGCCCTCAACCTGACCATGATCAGACAAATGTACCCTCAATTAAAGGTGAAACTCATGCACCGTTTTTAAAGATACCAGAAGATTTAATAATTATTCATCCGGAAAAAGAACAGTTTGAACAAATCATTAAAACAACTGATGAAGTTTATGGCAACTCCCAAGTTATTTTAGTGTCTGATTGTAACTTTTTATGTTTTATCTTCTCACTTTGTTTCTAGAAATGGGAGCAGGACGATGATACGGACTTGGTGATTATTAAAGGAACGGGAGGAAAAGCTTTTTGTGCCGGTGGAGACATCAGAGGTGAGAACAGTCGTCTCACAGATCAGGATTCTTCGACGTGTCTCTTTAACTCGTTTGTTTTCTCCTAGCCGTCACAGAGGCAGGGAAAGTTGGCGGTTCTCTGGCGCAGGACTTTTTTCGTGAGGAATATATTCTGAACAACGCTATAGGTAAGCTTTTTTTAATGTTAATCAATAGCTTTTATAATAAACCTTATGTGCTTTGGTAGGTTGCACAATCAAATTTTTTTGTCCTTTAAGGAGCCTACAGGAAGCCATTTGTTGCTATTATTGATGGGATAACAATGGGAGGGGTGAGTGTGACATTCCTCATTAAATATTTATCTTTTCACTTAATTTGTGAAGTCATAATTATCTTTAATTTACTTTGAGGTGTTGTGAGTTTTAGCAGCAGGTGTCAGCAGAGAGCTGCTGTTTCCTGCTGCCAGTAGAAAAAAAGATGGATTCTGATTGGAGGAATTCTTTTTTTTTATGTTTTATGTTTACTGTAACCGATGCAGAAACATTAAAACATGTCGGTTTTCTGTGACGTTTTGCTGCCTTGTCACTCATTTACTGTTTGTGAACGTAACATTTTTAATGAATATTGTTTATTTGTTCATTGAAGTGTTTACCTTGGCTTTATGAATCGTTCCGGGCATAAAAAGGCTCCTAAACTCAAGAGGAACCAGAGTTTGTCGACACATAACCAACAAATGAGCAAAAATATCAAATCGAAACTGGATGAAATTAGATCTTTGGTTAAATTTGTTTCCTTTTCGTTTGCTGGATTTTTGAAAAACAACAAAATTGAGGCCGTTTATGGAAAATAGCATTTTAGCTCAGACAGGGTGACATTTGAGAGCACACTTCTTACCGTGCCAAGTTACAGTCGTAAAAAGGTTCTAGGGTTTAATGATGGGGACGCAGTAAACGGATCTGGTTGTGGATCCACACCCTGCAGTTCACACGTACAACCAGCTGACACTGGGTTTTATCTCTTTCATTCACAGTTTGTTTGGTCTTAGAACTGGTTTGTGGCCCTTCAGCGAGTTCAGTCTGTGAGAGTAACCTTTGACTGGACCGTGGCAGCACTTTGGTTCTGTTCTTTCTGACCCGTTCTATGATGTGTTTAAGATCATGGTTCTGTTGGACCCAGTTTGGTCCAAGCTTCAACTGTTGGACTGACGGACTCATGTTTGACTCCAGAACCCTTTGGTCTACAGAGGAGTTCCTGGTCCACATCAGTGACCGACAGGAGCACAAACCATCAACCCTCCACCACCGTGCTGACAGCTGGGAGGAGCGGTTTGCTGCAGTGCATTCTGGGTAAACATCTGTCCTCTGGTCTGGTTCTCATCCAGAAGTCCTGTGCTTCCTTCAGACGAAATTTTCCAATCTTAAGTCATACTGCCATGTTGATTTTAGAGTGGAGGCCATGACCTTTGACCTTTAAACCTATTAACTGAGGCCTATAGAGTCTGAGAAGGAGCTCGCTGCATGGTCTGACCTTCAGGGTGAATCTGCTGAGAAGCCTGGCAGCTGTCTTGTCTCTCTGTAGAACGATGCACTACAAATGGATTTGAAATGACCTTTGACCTTTTCCAGTTTGATGGGCAGCAACAGCTTCTTCTCTAAGGTCATTGCTGATATCTTTCCATCTTGGTGTTGTGCTAATACACACCTGTATGCTCTAGAGCAGAGGTGGTCCCACTGATTATGATCTGCAGCTCCTGGCTGATCCTGGACCTCTGAGATCTTGTGGAAGCTGCGAGATTGGATAAACTTTTTATTTTATATTTTTTAGCTAACAGCTCCTTTAAAAACAGTTAAATAATTTAAAGCCGTGACCGTTGTTGAAATATTTGCCCTGCTTTTTGTTATTTGATTTTTCTGAACTTAAAGCATCTGAAGTCCTTTGTCACGTCGGTCCAGAGGGGACACTGTTGTTGATTCCAAGCAGGTGAATCAGTCCAGGTCTAAATATGGAAGAACTCAAGAGTCCCTGTTCCTGGATCAGCTCGGAGCAGAACTCCCACACGGAGCGAAAATTCTTCAAGTTAGTCTGAACAAATCATCACAGAAGGTCTCTGATGAGGTGGACTCGTTTCATGACTGCAGTTAGGAGGCTCAGAAACCTGCTCCTGCAGGTTTGATGATGTGAACTCAGCTCCAGGCCCCCCCTCCGGTACCAGAACCCTGTTTTTATGGACCCACCACGTCATGAGGCCGTGCCAGACTCCAGAGCCGTCCAGACATCGTTCTGAAAATACAACAGAGGTGGAATTTCAAACAGGCGGCACTTTGTCTCTTCACACCATCTGTCCAACCATATGTCCATCCATCCAACCATATGTCCATCCATCCAACCATATGTCCGTCCATCCAACCATATGTCCATCCAACCATGTGCCTATCCAACCATGTCCATCCAACCATATGTCCATCCATCCAACTATGTCCATCTGTCCAACCATATGTCATCCATCCAACCACATGTCCATCCATACAACCATGTGTCCATCCATACAAACATATGTCCATTTATCCAACTATATGTCCATCCGTACAACTATATGTCCATCCATCCAATCATATGTCCATCCATACAACCATATGTTCATCCATCAACCATAAGTCCATCCATACAACCTTATGTCCGTCCATTCACTCAACCATATGTCCATCCAACTGTATGTCCATCCATTCATCCAACCATATATTCATACATCCAACCATTCAACCATATGTAGATCCAACCAAATGCCCATTTATCATCATCCAACCATATATCCATCCATACAACCGGATGTCCATGCATATGCTCATCCATCCATATGGCATCTAGCCATTTGTCCATCCATGCAGCTATCCATCCATCTGCATATTCATTCATTCATTTATCCATCTTTTCAGATTCAGATATTCTTTATTGTCATTCGCACCACATGTGGTACATGTGGTGGAGCGAAATTATATACACAGGATCCCAGAAATTATATACACAGGATCCCAGTTACATCCAACAATAAAATGTAAAAGAAAAACAGCCATAAGATCTAAGATATGAACTAAGAAAAACATCAACTAAAAATACACTAAGCACTAATAGCATAAAAACAATAAACGCAATACGCCGAACAGCAGCACGAATATGAGTCTGTGTGAGCAGATGAGCACGCATGAACACAGCAACATGAAACAGATCAGCAGCAACATGAAAAAGATCAGCAGCAACATGATGTGATTTTTCACAGTGATTATTTTTCGTCCTTCCATTCATTATTTTATTTTCAGTCATCTGTTTGTCCATCACTCCACCCATCCACCAACCAATTCCCCCATCTTTTCATTTATCAATCGGTTTATTGCTGTTGTTAGGCGTATTGTTTCTGTACTATTAGCGCTTATTGTATTCTTAGTTTAGCATATTTCTTAGTTCATATCTTCGATCTTATGACTGTTTTTCTTTACATTTTATACTTTTTTGGATGTAGCTGGGACCATGTGTACACAGTTTTGTTCCACCATATGTACCACATGTTGGTGCGTATGACAAATAAAGAAACTCTGACTTTGACTTCATTTATCCATCCATCCAGATCTTGCTCTCTCCAGCTTCTTCTGGAGGCTCTGAAGAAGTTCTATAATAATATAGAATAATAATCTAATAATCCTTCTGGGAGCGGTGGCACAGAGGTTAGAGAAAGTGGGCCTGTGATTGGAAAATCACCAGCTCAACTCCCGGTACCGACAACATCAAAATGTGGGTGGGAAAGGTGAAGCACCCACACCTGCCTCCACCCTCATGTCCCCACTCTGGGCCCTTGTGCAAGGCCCTTAAACCCACCATCTGCTCCCTAAATAGCAGCTCTCTGCTCCACACAGAGGGCTGTGGTAGCTTGGTGGTCTGTGCCGTGGTTGTGTCAGGAAGGACATCTGGTATAAGAATAATTGCCACGTCTTCGTGCGACTTATTTCGTTGTGGCGACTTCTGAAGAAGAGAGCAGCTGAAAAAAAAAAATTAATAATAATCCTTCTCGTGATGCTTCACATGTTTTCAGTAGGAGACCCACTGAAAGGAAAACGCAAAAAAATTAAGAATGGATAAAAATTTTTGATCAAGATTTAAATTAACTTTTTCATTTTATTTTTTCATTCAACCTTTATTTATACAGGTTAATCCCATTGAGTTTTGTAGTTAGTCTTTAAAATTTGCTTTCAGAGTTTTAGCTCTTGCTCGTTTTGTTTGTAGCAGATGAACCTGTCAGGTTGTTATTTTAATCTGCGTCACTTCAGTTCTTTTTAATTTTCCTAAAAGAAGCCAAATCACAACAACACTTTATGAGAAGGTGCACGTTTTACTGTGAGGACAAAAGTCCTTGTAGTCCATAAAATAAACACTTCGTTTTGAGCTGTTGACAAAGTGTTTTTAAATCCAACACGCCGACACCGCTCACAGCTTTAATGAAAAACTCAACAACACACATTTATGAAGACAGATTGGTTATTAAACGTTGTTTTTGCAGCACACCTGATTTATTTTAAGGAGTTCACAGCAAGAAACACAAACCAGGAAGATAAATCGATGTAGTAAACAAATAATAAAAAATTTAAAAATATGAAAATTTGTTTTACGACATTTAAAACTAGGCACAGACTCAGTGAGCTCTTAAGAGCGAAGGGTTCTGGTTTATTTTGTCGATGCAAAGTCAATTTTACTTTTCAAGATATTTAACTTTGTTTGCAAAAATGAAAATACTAAGGTCTAAAAACATTTTCTGCTTTTGAGGTTTTGATTTTTTTACGTCTCAAGCTCCTCTTTTCAGCTGTCTTTTTTTTTTTTTTTTTTTACCTTTTGGCTTTTTGCTAATATTTAGCTAATTTTAGCTTCTAGCTAAGGTTTTGCTACTTCTAGCTTTTTTTTTTTTTTTTTACTTTTACCTAGCGTTGTGCTACTTTTACCGAATGTTCTGATATGTTTTATTTTCTAAGTTTTATTTTCTCTGTTTTTAATTCTTTTAGATTCCATTTGGCTTTTTGGGTTTTTTATTTTTCAGCTTTTCCTTTTCAGCTCGTCTTTTGTTATATTTAGCTATTGTTTTACTTCTTTTAGTTTTTAGCTAGCAATTTGCTGCTTTTGGTTACTTATTTTGTTACTCATGTTTTGTTTTGGTTTGTTTAGCTTTTAGGCAGCGTTTTGCTACTTTTATCTTGCATTTTCTTTTTGCTGTTTTTTGCTACCTTCAGCTTATGTTTTGCTGGTGTTAGCTATTTGATAGCATTTTACTAGTTTTGGTTGGTGTTTTACCACATTTAGTTTTTGACTAGCATTATACAATTTATAACTACCGGTAATGTTTTGCTTGCCACCTTCAGCTTATGCTTTGTTACTTTTAGCTTTTAGATTGTTTTTTTTAGTCATTTTAGCTTTTAATTAGCTTCAATAGTAAGCATTTGCTACATTTTAGCTTATGTTTTGTTGCTTTTTAGCTACCATTTTGCTACTATTAGCCAGCAATTTGTTACTTTTTGCTGATGTTTTGCCATCTTCATCTTATTTTTTTGTTACTTTGGGTTTTTAGGTACCATCTTTCTGCTTTTACATGCCATTTTGATACATTTAGTTTATGGTTAGCATTTTCAGCTAGTGTTTTGCTACTTATGATTTGTTTCTTTTAGCGTTTAGATAGGGTTTTTAGTCGTTTTAGCTTTTAATTATCTTCTTTTAGTAAGCATTTGCTACCTTTAGCTTATGTTTTGTTGCTTTTTAGCTACCATTTTCTTCTTTTAACCAGCAATTTGTTACCTTTTGCTAATG
Source organism: Hypsolebias coamazonicus (assembly GCA_032273985.1). Lineage (NCBI taxonomy): Eukaryota > Metazoa > Chordata > Actinopteri > Cyprinodontiformes > Rivulidae > Hypsolebias > Hypsolebias coamazonicus. The sequence continues at coordinate 2,500,360 of JAVCKU010000150.1, read as the reverse complement.
TTTTGCCACCTTCACCTTCAGCTTACTTTGGTGCATCTCTCTGCTTTTGCATATTGTTTTACAATAATACATTTAATTTATGGCTAGCATTTATTTTTCCAGCTAGTGTTTTGCTACCTTCAGCTTATGTTGTGCTACTTTTAGCTTTTAAGTAGCATTTAGATGCTCTTAAGTACTAATTTTAGATTTTAGCTAGCATTGTGTTACTTTAAGCCTTTAGTTACTTTTTGCTACTGTTTTGTTGCTTTTAGCTACTATTTAGCTACTTTTAGCTCAGTTCCAGCTTGTTCAGCAAAGTCCTTCAGCTCTCAGGGTTAACATCTAACTTTGTTAACGTGTGTTTTTAATCCAAGGATTACTTTATTGTGTGTTTTTATCTGCAGGGTGTCGGCCTGTCGGTTCATGGAAGGTTTCGGGTCGCCACAGAGAAAACGCTGTTCGCCATGCCAGAGACCGCCATCGGTGAGTCCTCCCGGCTGGCTCCGTGCCCTGCAGGATTCTAATCCGTGCTGAACTTTTATCCCTCAGCACTTATTTTAAAGAAGCTTTAAGATTATTTCAGCCTCGCTGCTTTTCCAAAGAGGTTTTATGCTCGATTAGGCGACTTGACTGTGGTGCTCCTCCCCGACACTGCTGTGGTTTTACACTCAGCAGCTAAAAGCAATCAAACCAGCCGTGTTTATTCTCTGAAACCATTAAGGGAGTGGTTTGTCCATTCTGAAGTGGGTTTCTGTTTAAAAGTTATTGATTTACCTTTTCTAAATATTTTGATGAATGGCCTCGGACTAGAGAAATAGTTTAATTCAGACCAGAGTGAATCCATCTTAAAACGGCAATAATTAATTTATATTTTGTGAACCTTCAATTTGTCCAGTTTATTTATTAAGTAGCACCGACAGCTTCTGAGGTTTTTAACGTTTCTGATTCAATAACTCTTCAAAGGCGGGAGTTGTTTTGAGACGTTAAACTAGATAGAAACAGTCCGATTAGATCCAGTTCTGTGTTTTTTGTGTCCACAGAATGATGAGACCACCACCATGCTTGACAGATGAGTGGAAACTCTTTGTTTCTTGTGTTTACTGTGCAGCATCGCACAGTCCAAGGCTTCAAATGTATCACAGGAGGACTTTATGGCCACATTAGTTTATTTATTTTTAATAGAGACGTCCTCTGAGGCAGAATCCAGTCATTGTTATTCTCTGTGGTGCGACTATTCAGAAACTACGCAGCCAGCTTTAGACCTTGGGTAGAGGAAATTTTTATTTTGACTCATATTCTGATTAAAACTGCAAATAGATCAATGTCCTTGGCAGAACAGTTGCTCTCTGAGCAGCCTTCGATTCTACAGATGATTTGGAAACATCAAATTCTTTAAATTCATTATATTCAGAATAAAACTGTTTAATTTTACAGTGTGATCCAGGAAGTAATGACAATATACGGTAAACCGCTACAGGAGGTGTCCCAGAATGAGAGAAATCTTTTCATTTTTTAGTTCCTTTTTCAAGAAAATAACAGTTTTCTTACATTTTAACAAAACAATTAAATAAAAGCTGGACATTCCTTAAAGGAACACATATCACCCGTCACCTTTCATGACTTATTTTTAATATACGATCATGTTGTGTTGAAACGTGACCGAGTTGTAGCCATTTTGGCCAGTTCTTTAAAAAAATCTGTATCTTGCACCATCATCAAATACACGACGGGGGTGGTTTTATCTTTTTATCTATAAAATGTACTGAGTAATTTTTGTGTTTACTAACTGGTAAAATAACTGATCCCTATTTTATTTTTTTTTTCATACTCTTTAGGACAGAGCTGTTCAACTGGTGGCCCGGGGGCCAAATCAGGCCCATGGATGAACTCAGTTTGGCACGCCAGTGGCTTCATATTTAAATAAAACTAGATTTTATTTAACGATAAGATGGACGTTCGGCCCCTGAGCAGTTTAGTTGAATAGTCCTGATTTAGGAGGTGTAGCTTGAAGCAGAACGTGGAAAATGTTCATTTTGAGATCACCTCAAACGATCAGAGTGGCGTCTTTATCAACGCTCTGAAGAGTCGAGATATTTGTTACGGATCATGGATAGATTATTTGTTTTTAAACATCTATTTCTCTTACACCGTCAGAGCCTGAATGTCTTCTGGTTGAGTTGTCGGTGAATTGTTTTGGCTCTTGTACGTGTAAAGGAAGTTTCTTGAGTGTAAATAAGAGGCTCTGCAGCTAATTGACTCTCGCAGACAGATGGCTTCATCCCGAAGCGCTGAGGAGATTAGTAACAAATCTCTAAGAACCAACGAACCACAGCTGACGATGCGACAAAAACACGTCTGCAGGAATCCAGAGGGGGCTTCATTTACTTGTTGTGATCAGCCTGTCGGCACGTCGTGGAGATTTATTGTGGTGTTTTAGTTTGGGACTGACGCAGACAGTTAATCTTTTCTGTACTGTTTCAGTTAATTAGTAAGTCTCGATCAATTAGTTCTTTAGGCCAAATAAAGGTATTTTAAAGTTATTCTGTGGACGATTGTTGCTGTTTCACTCCAGTTTGTGGAATATTTTCTAGTCCAAGTTCACTGTAACATCTGAATCATTAAGAGGCTCCTAAATTTAAATGTTGAGTTGACGGATTACAGCCAGATTAGACGAAAATATAATTGGATATGTAGGCTAAAACACCTTTTTTTTAAATTATTTATTTTATTTTATTGTTTACTGTAGTAGTCCCTCGTTTAGCACGGTGGATCCGTACCATGAAGCCCCGCGATAAGTGAAAAATCACAAAGTAGTGATAGAAGTACAAATAGTAAGTAGTAGTTTATTTTAGTACGTATTTATATATAAAGGCATTTTAAACCCTTCCCACACTCTTGCAATATTCTAAACAATGTTTCTAAACTCTAAACACTCTAAAAGAGCTGCTTTCAGCCACGCCCACTTCTCCGCGCTGCACGGAGATCAGCTGATCAGCTGCAGGAGGAAGCTTATCCTGCAGTAAGGGCTGCACAGATGCAGCAGGTGTTAAATAATTTAAAATGATTCATTTTAAATATAAACTCCATGCTGATCGTGCGGCTCATCCATCAAACAGCCAATTGTGTGTCATGTCCAGTCTTATTTTGAAAAACAGTGATAGAGCGAGTCCGTGATAAACGAACCACGAAGTAGCGAGAGGCTACTGTATTTCCTTAGCTGACTTGGTGAAAAAACATCAAATATAGAACAGGCTGACAGACAATAAGGTCACCTGGAAGTCGATGCATCTCTCAGGTCTTTGATGGATTTGTTCCAGGTCCACATCACCATCAGGACCTCACGGTTGTTCACGAAACACCAAGTATCAAGGGGTCTGGACAAGATCTGCTAAACTCAAGTTATCTTTAAAAATGGTCGCCAATGACGGGGGTGTCACTATCCTGCATGTTTTGGAGGTTTCTCTGCTGCAACGCCTGATTTGAATCAACGGGTGATTGACAGGTCCTGCAGATCACAGAGGGGATTCAGCCGTTGAATCAGGTGCGATGGAGCAGAGAAACTGGTAAAACATCAGGGTGGTGGCCCCCGAGGACCAGGATCGGACACTCCCAGGTATTTGTTTCTAACATAAGGGCTTCACAACAGTTCTCATAATGGTCAATGAGCTTTTTTAACGGCTTACCTGCCACCTAAAGACAGGTCTGTGTATGTTTTTTTTTTTTTGTCTGTTAGCAAAATATCTCATGAACCACCATTGGATAAACCCATATCAAGATCAAGATGGTTGTACAACATTAACCAACATATAATTCAGTCAAACGTACAGATGTTCAGCTGCGATTTGATGTGGTAGTAGCCGAAGGTCGTCATTAACTAACACAAACTCTGACAGAGAATTGTTTAAAAGTTTGGCACAAGAGACGGCGGGCGACGTGCACTCCTGGTTTCATTAGCATCGTTTCTAAAGTCTCAGCGGCTTCTGTAGCTGGAAGGTTTGTTCAGAGGCTAAAGGATGGAAACATGTTCGTTGTTGCAGCTTCAAGCCTCTGATTTGAAACAAACCCTTGAGTCGTCACTTTGTGACGTCAGTCCTGCCTCTGATCTTCATCCGGTCTGTGACTGTGATGGGTTTGGATGTGAAGGTCGCCAGCAAGTTTAGGATGGAGATTATGCCGTCAGCAGACGGGAAATGAGTGCAGCAAGAGAGAGAGAGAGAGAGGGCTCCAGCTTATTGCTGCTGCGCTCTGATTGTTGTGTAGGATTTCCTTCAAGGCGACAGGAAGGAAATGAAGCAGTAATTGATTTGTGCTGGATGAGGACCGAGGCGTGGAGATGCTGTGGACAGTTTTTTGTACTCGGCTTTGCTGTTCGATTAGAAAAAACGTGTCTTTTTTTTTTTTTTTTTTTTACTGGAACAACTGGAGCTGATTTCCAGGTTGCAGCCAAAAACACAGTGACACAAGATTTGGACAAAAACAAGTGTTTCCTCTCTGTTATCTGTTGCATTTCCTAAAATATCAATGAAAAGGTTGCTCAAACGTACTGTGTGTTTTTCACCTTAACTGTGTGGCATATAGTCTGCACAATGGTAAATGGTAAATGGAGCTTACTTATACAGTATAGTGCTTTCCAGCCCCCTACGAGGGGCCCCAAAGCGCTTCACAGTACCAGCCATCCACCCATTCATACACACATCCATACACCGGTAGCGGTAGGCTGCCATGCAAGGCGCCAGCCAGTCCTACCGGGAGCAACTCGGGGTTAAGTGTCTTGCCCAAGGACACAACGAGGTATGCAGTGACTGGGGGATCGAACCCGAGACCTTCCGGTCCTGAGCCGGCTGCCCTGCCTCTACACCATCTCGGCCCCATTTGTCCGCTTCTTCTTCCTTTTACGTCCAGGATTTAAATTTTCCAAAACTCAAAACCAGGAAGTACATTTTTTTATCTGTGGGACACCATGGCTTTACTAATGCCATCAATAAAAATAAAATAACTTTTATTATTTTGCTAATAAACATGCATGCCTAGATAAAACTAAACTATGAATTTACTGTACTTTCCGCCGTACACGTCGCACCATTGTATAAGTGGCATCAGTCCAAATATGTCTAATAAAGTGAAGGAAAAAAAAACATAAATAAGTTGCTTCGCTGTATAAGTCACATTTGTTATGTGTCACCGCTGACCACCCGGAAACGTGGGCCGGTGTTATGCCAAAAATCGATTGGCTGCCAAATATCGGCCGCGGGAGGACTTTAACAAGAATTAAACAAGATTAATTCTTAAAAACTATTATTTGTTTGCTTGAAATTATCGGAAAGGCGTGTCTCAGTCAAACTTTTCTTTAATAAATGCACTTAATGGTCAAATCAGCTGCATTTCACCTGGGCGGCGCGATGAAATGCAGCTGATTTGATGTTTGCTCCAGGAGTTCCAGATCGAGATGAATGTGGCTTATTATGGCAAGCCATGTGTTTCATTAATAGCCACTTTTACCTATTAATGAGACACTTGGCTTGCCACAATGATCGAGGGCCCTCTAGTGGCTGCAGATGTTAATGTTTAACATTTGTCATGTCAAAATGAATGAAATCGTCAGATCTCAGCCATAAATCGGGTTATAAATATGGGAAAACGCATATTAGTTGCTTCGGTGTATAAGTCGCAGGACTTGCAAATTTATGCAAAAAGTTGCGACTTATATGCTGAAAAATATGGTAGTTGGATCGCAACGTTTATCCTCACAAGAAGGCCTGGCACATGTTGGAGGAATGCATATCACCCGCCACCTTTCATGACGGAGTCGTTGATTTGAACCTTTAAAACGAGGATATGGGCGATTTATGACGACATCTGTTGGGGTCTGTCGCAGTCTGAGTGTGTGCCGTGAACAACTCTCAGCTACTACCTCCCTAAATTTAGCTTACGGTAATATCTGTCCCGTATTCACAAATGATCTGCGGGTGATCATGTATTTGCCTTTGCGCGTGTGTGTGTGTGTAAACACAAAGTAGCTAAAACTAATTTTTACAGTTATTAAGCTATAATTTGGCGCAGATACGATTTTTGGTTGAAACTCGGCGTGTATGGTTTAAT
>JAVCKU010000150.1:2464194-2494182 GCA_032273985.1 Hypsolebias coamazonicus | reverse complement strand
CTGGGGCGGGATCCGTTTCAACGATCTCTATTTTTATTTATATATTTATTTATTTTATTCATTTCATTAAAAACAAAATAACTATATACAATAGGAAACAATAAAATATATAAATACAATCAAAAAATTAAATGAAAGGCAGCAGAAGGAGAATAAATCTTATGATATCTGCCCCTTTTTTCCCAGAATATATTCAAAGAAAAGTACATGTATAAAAAAGTACTATATCAGTGTGTTATCGCCTCACATCCAGTAAAAAGACCTTCTTGGTCATTTTTAGCTGCGTCCAGCTGCTTCTTTTAGCTCATGTTCTGGGATCAGAATTTCTCGAGACTGTTGCTCCAGCTGTAAGTCGCTCTTTGTTGGCTTGAATTTAGGTGTAGAGTAACGTTCAATCTGCTGAATAGTCGATAAGAAAACGTCAGCACGGAGGAGATTATCAGTAACAAGAGTGTCACCAAACAGTGAGATGTTTTCAGGTGAGTCCTGACGACTCTGAATTTACATCCCCGTCCAAGATTTACACAGAAACTGTAGAAATGTTCCTTTAACTGCTCGCTTCAGGTGGTCTCTTCAGACTAAAAGACTCTTAATCAAAAGGATGAACGGTTGCTCTCTTTCTGCCGTTTGTTCGTGTTACAAACCAACCACACGCACAAAAAAATGGGATTACCAGATCTGACCACGAGCGTCCTAAACAAAAAGCCATAATCCTCCGCATTTATTTTATCACGTTTTCAGCCATAAATCAGGTCAACCCTCCTAATCCCGCCTACTTCTCTTCACCACCCCCTCTCTGAACTCTCCACCACAAAAGCTATATTAAAAAAAAAAAAAAAAAAGAACGAGCAAAACCGGAAGAATTTTCTCTCTCGTCTGACAGATTGACGTCAAGTTACATCTTCAATTCAGCGTCAGCAGCGCACAGATTAAAGCTGAAATTACAGTGTGTCTGCGCTGAGGGCTGGGTTTTCTCACTCGTTTCAGCAAAATCTCATCATAGTCTGTTTCTTTTTTTCCCCAAAGCAGATGTGATGTGCTGCAAAATAATGTGCGTGGCCAAGAATGCAGTTTCAGATTCGCAAAAACTGGCCCCAAATCTCAACGGGCGCAAACATCCAGAGTTTAGACTGCCGAGAAAAATCATCAATTATCATCATTTAGGTCTTTAAAATAAGCATTTCTAACTATTGTCTGAAGTTCATTTGCACAAAAGCTGTGTAAACGTTTTATTTTGACAGGGCTTTTCCCCGACGTGGGAGGCGGCTACTTCCTGCCGAGGCTGCGGGGGAAGCTGGGACTGTTTCTGGCGTTGACGGGCTTCCGACTGAAGGGACGAGACGTGCAGAGAGCTGGAGTCGCCACTCACTTTGTTGAGTCTAAGAAGGTGCTGGAGTTTGACCCGTCAGCACAAATTACACTGACTTCCCAAACACGTTCAGCCCTGAATCACCCGCAGGGTTGCCAGATAAGAAATGATGAACTAATGTACTGTTGCTTTAGAAATTTATTTTTAGGGTGTTGTAAGGTGAGGTGTACGTTGTGTTTGGAGGACGTGTGCACACAGAAAAGGAGGGGGTAAAAAGATATTCATGCTTATCTGGCAACCCTGCGTCAGCCTCGAGGCTCAGCAATAGTCGAGCTGCAAGGATAAATGTAGGGCACGGTCATGGCCAGATGTTGGGTCGGCGGGTGAATCGCGTCGCTTTACTCGAGCCAACACGTACCGACTGGTCCAAAAGTCAGGCGCAGGTTCTGCTCGTGGATCAGTCAGAGCTGTGGGTGGCAGAGTTTATCTGCAGTGTAAGCAAGGTTTTCATTTTAATTTTACTTTAGTCTGAGAGAAGTCACTTTTACAGCAACATCTGGAGAAGAACCAAAGCTGGAAGCTCACTTTAATAGAAATAAGGGGAAAGTCTTAATGGAACAAAAACAATTTTGCTTATTTGATTAAAATAAAATCAGATTTGTTCGATCAGCTGTGAGGCAATATGAACTCCACTTTCCACTCCCATTTTCTTTTTGAGTCCCACGCTGGCTTTGATATTCTCTCACAAAATAGTTTTGAAATTCTCAGCTGTTTAAACTAAAATGTAAAAATCTACTTTTATTTAGACACATTAAAATTTGCTCTCAACAGATCCCAGAACTGGAGAAGGAGCTGGTGGGTTTAACGTGTCCCAAAGACGAAGACGTCTCCAAACTGCTGGAGTCTTTCCAGAACCAGGTCAGAAATAAACACAACACTACTAACTGTATCTAAAACCATGCTGGTCGAAACCCAAATACAAAACCTGTTAAAACATTATTATTGTTGGAAGTCGTCTCAATTGAGCCTTACTAATAAACTTAACAATACAGTATACAGATAATTAAACAAAAGATAATATGATATGAGGATGGAACCTGAATCAAATAAAAAAAATACTATACAGTATAATTATTAATTACACATTGGATTATGATAGAGAATGAGCATCCATGAGCCTAAATAAAGGTTGAATGAATGAGGGACTTGCACATTTATTCAAACTTAAATAATAGTTATAAAACCATCTGATCCTAGTAAAATTCAGATTTATATATATTTTTGTGTCCAGTTTAAGAGTTAATGGCTAAAAACTGAAGAATAGTCACCATTTTTGCTTCTTTTTTTTTTAGAAACCCATTTAAAATAAGTAGAAGAGCTGTGTAAAAAAAATTCTTGAGAAAATAAGATACATTTCCTCTTTTTTTGTAATAACTCGTCCGTACCTGATCACTTTTTATCAAAATGACAGTTTCCTGTTTTTTCCTGCCTGCCAGGTCCATGTTGTAGCTGGATCATTCTGTCATGCACGATTTTTTTAAGCAGACCTAAAACATGAAGGGGAACAGGCAGGGTCAAGGGAAAACAAATATTTATTAACAAACGATAAACAAACAGGCAGGGCAGCTCTGAAAACAACGCTCCAGGACAAAACGTGGGAGGTACCGGTAGTTGTTTTGGGATTAAACTCGTGGATTGATTTGCTCATCAGCCACAAAACATGCTCAGTTTGATCAGTTTTTTTTTTAAAGTGATAGATAATCTTAAATAACATAAATATGATGAGGTGCAAAAAGTCTTAAGGCAACATTTGCTCAAATTGCTGGGAAAGTTTCCATCTGCTGTTGCAGATTTTAGCTTAACTCCTCCCTGATTCTCCAAACTGGTTGCCATCTGCTGCAGGTAAGATACTGACACAACCCCAGTTCAGAGTTAAAATGAAAAAATTAAAAGGGGTATTCACATAAACAATTTTGCAGAAACTGAGTTGTGATGTTTGTGTCCACAGAGCAGTCTGGACTCCGATAAGCCTTTTGTCTTGGACAAACACATTTCTGATATTGACAGGTTTGATTTTTATTTTGTATTTGTATATTCCCAAAATATGTAAATAAACTGGTTTTGCTAAATTGTTAATGTTTAGTAGACAAGCATATTGAACTGCCTTTACATAAATGTTAGGACTCTAATCTCAGGATAAGTGTTTTTATGAATATCTGGAGTAGTTTTATGTTTTTTTTTTTTTATTATTTATTCATTTTTCGTCCCATAAGGCTGTTCAGCTCCAGCAGTGTGGAGGGAATCGTACAGAACCTGAAGGCAGACGGTTCAGAGTTTGCTACGAGACAAGCCGAGGTGCGTCCTAGTAGCTTAATAAGCTACTATTTATATTCATCAACATGTAGTATCTGTCGTTTATTAAATTTTAAAGTTTTTAAGAGGCTGTCAAATTTTCAGAATCAATCAGAATAAGCTTTATTATCATTGTATTGAAATACAGTGAAATTATGTTTGTACAGTCGTCCGAAAGACGGGCGGAGTGCATGTTGCTGCAAAAAAAGATCTCATCACACCTTTTCCTATCAGGACACGATCTAAGACATCAAAAACTCTGTCGGCAAGCACATTTATAAACACATTGCATATGCATTTGATGGCAAGATGGTGACTTTGCAGTTTTGCCATGGCCGAAACAGCCGCCGCCGTCTTCCTTAATAGCTGATAACAGGAACCCACCGATGCCAGAAAGCAGAAACCCTGCTATCATGAATCCAATTACAGTATATAAACGTCTTCGGCGTCCTCCTGAGACAAAACGGAAAGACACATCAGCTCCCAAACTCCCCGCAGATCCATGATGTATCCTGCCACGTGAGCCTCAGCGGGGCATGAGGGCTCTCCAGGACCTTGTCGCTTTGTTGAAAAGATTTTGTCGATTGCGTTGAAAGTCCAGCTGACCAGATCCATGACAGTAGTTTTAGTTTCGGAGGATGTGAAAAATTGGAGCTCCGATACACAGAGAGCAAGAAAATAAATAAAAAAGGCAGGAGGAGAACAGGAGATTGTGCCACAGAATTTTGCTAACAGACAAGCAGCACTGATGCGAGCAGATGACGCCACACCAAAGTTTAGCTCAGTGTCTGTCACACAGAGTTATACACATGTTTGCGTTGGCTAAGGTCACTCAGCTGTGGCGGGCATCTTAAATTCCCAAATGTTTATGATTAGTTGTACATCCAGTGATTACTTCCTGGGAGTTTCTTCAGCTGCAGGTGATAATAATCCATCTCCACTTTGTGGTTTTAATGTAGCGCCTTCCTAATCTGATGGGTTCGAGTTGACAAATCCTTCAACCGAGTCGACTCTTTTTCTGATACTTCCGCAAATGACAAACTGTCGTAGAGACCAACAAGTGAAAGTGAGCAAAGGATCCGTTATTTGTCTTTAAACGTGTCCACACCTGGTTTCTATGAGCTGCTTTCAGACCTGGAAGGTTTTTGAAGGTTTGAGCCTCTGAATACTTCTATTATCCTGTTATGTAGGAAATTCTGGCTTTTATTGTGCAAGAACTGCTTATTTTTCTTATATTGTAGTTCATCTTGTTGCTGATTGGGCATTGGTTGCATGTTTTTATCACATTCAGAGCTTTGGTCAAAATTCACTTTCACTCGTTTTGATTTCCTGGGTCCACTTCTTCTAGATCCTGTCCAAAATGTCTCCAACGTCCCTGAAGTTGACGTTCAGGCAGCTGCAGTTGGGTGGAACCATGAGTCTGCAGGACGTGCTGGTGATGGAGTACCGACTGAGCCAGGCCTGCATGGTAAGACAAACCAACACGTACATTTAGGGTGAAGTTTCTCGGCAGAAATGTCTTTCGTTTCCGGTAGTTTCATTAGCAACTTGCAGTCCGGTCTAATTAAAGCTAAAGTCACACCGTGTTGTTGTTGGTGGTCCTGCCGTACACGCAGAATCCCATTGACTCTCACTGTCGGGTAAAGTCTGTCTTTTCGGCACGTCTGCAAAACGCAGATTTATCAAACTAAAATTATCTTTCTCTTTTTTTCAGTCGTCCATCTTGTTTTTCCGTCACTAAAATCAAATTAAGGGTAACTGCCTTCATTAAATCAATGGTTGAGCGATTATACATTCAGTTTGTCAGTCAGAGCAGCCTGATGGTAAATAAACACAACATTCAGGGAAACTTTGAGCTCTACAGCACAAACTGCGAACCAGAAGAGCCACAAAAAGTTCAGCACGCTTTAAAAAACGAGGCTGGGTTTGGTGTTTTTCTCCTAAATGGTCTCATTTAAGCTTTTCTCACTAATAGGTGCTGGTGCTCATGAAAATGGTAGTAAAATGTAATTTTTATCCTTCTAACACCATTCAGTGCAAAAACAATTTCTGCAAACATGAGATATTTGTTGAGCGTTTAAAAAAAAAATCTTTGATTTACCAGAAAATAAGGTGGAGTTTATTTATCTAGAGTTTCGCAGTCATTTTATTTTAGAAGCTGTTCACAGCCCCTCAGGATTCATGTTAACTAAATGTTTTTTATCTTTAGAAGTCTGTTTTTCTCTCCTTTAATGTGCATTAGCTGCGTTTTTGCTCCTCAACGGTTGAAATCCAACAAACTGACACAGGCTTGTGTCTGTTTGGCAAAACAAAACAAAAAAAGAAAACATGATAAAGTAATCCTTGGATTAAAAACAGACATTAGCTGTTAACCCTGAGAGCTGAAGGACTTTGCTGAAGTTTGCTGAATGAGCTGAAACTGAGCTAAAGTAGCTAAAAGCAACTGAACATTAGCAAAAAGTAAATGAAGGCTTAAAGAAACACAATGCTAGCTAAAACCTAAAAGTAGTACCTAAAAGCATCTAAATGCAACCTAAAAGCTAAAAGTAACACAACATAAGCTGAAGGTAGCAAAACACTAGCAGAAAGTAAAAAAAAATGCTGGCCATAAACTAAACATATCAAAACGATACATAAAAGCAGAAAGATGCTACCTAAAAACCCAAAGTAACAATAAATAAGCTGAAGGTGTCAAAACATCAGCAAAAAGTAACAAAATGTTGGCTAAAAGTAGCAAAATGGTAGCTAAAAAGCAACAAAACATAAGCTAAAGGTAGCAAATGCTTACTAATGAAGCTAATTAAAAGCTAAAATGACTAAAAACACTATCTTAAGCTAAAAGTAACAAAACATAAGCTAAAAGTAGCAAATGATTACTAAAATAATCAAAAGCTAAAATGGCTAAAACAATATCTAAAAGCTAAAAGTAACAAAACACATGCTAAAGGTAGCAAATGCTTATTAAAAGAAGCAAAGCCAAAATGACTAAAACACTACCTAAAGCTAAAAGTAACAAAATATAAGCTGAAGATGGCAAACAAATGATTTTCTCTAAGAAATGCTTTTTTGTTGGTACAACAAACGTCTTGACTGTGCTAGAACATTTAAAAGTGACGAGACCAATTGAAGATCATTGTAAAATGACATTTTCTGATAATATTTTGATGTGTTTTGTTGCAGAGAGGCTGTGACTTCTACGAGGGCGTACGAGCCGGTAAGTTTAGAGTTTTTTAGGAGCCCGGAAAGGTTCTGAAAACAGGAAAATACAATAAAATCATAATTTTGCCATAAGCTGATCTTTAAATTCAATTGATGTGTATTGTGCTAACTCACAATATTTATCTTAAGGTGATGTAGAGAAAAGTTTCAGATAAATAAAATCTGTTTCAGTTCACTCTACTCCAATTAAATACAACTCAGTTAAATCCAGTCCAATTCAAATATCATTACTGTTTAAGATCCAACTAAATCAAATCAACTCAGATTAAATTACTAATCTACTTATATAGAGTCCAGTGAAGCTAATTAATTGTTTTCAAGTGCAGTACAATTCATTTATATAAGGAATTTAATGTCCAATTTATTAATCGCATTAAATTCAATACCCATAAAAATATGTACGGAAAAGGCTAAAATTAGCATAATCAGCTAAATAGTAGCTGAAACAGCAGAAAAAGCTGAAACTAGCAGAAAAAAGCTGAAAGGAGCATAACAAGCTGAAATTAGCAGGACAAATTAGGCTGAAAGCAGCAAAAATGACCATGAAAACTTAATTTATCTGAAAACAGCTTAAATTAGCTAAAAAATACTAAAAATATAGCTGAAAGGGTGTTTGACCAATTATGCTGAAAGAAGCAGAAATGAGCACAAAAAGTAGAAATTTTTTAGAAAAAAAAAAAGCTGAAATTCGCAAAAAATCACTGAAAAGTAGTTAAGAAAAATAAAAAAGAAGCTTAAATTACCAGACGTAAGTAGGGAGAGCAAATTTTTGCACAATTAGGCTGAAAAAAGTTGAAATGATTGCAAAAAATGTAGAATTTGCCTAAAGAAAGCTCAAATTAGCTTAAAAACAGCTAAATAATAATAGCTGTAATAGCAGAAAAAGCTGAAACTATCAGGAATAAGCTGAAAAGGGCGTAACAAGCTAAAATTAGCAGAAAGAATCTAAAAGGATTACAAAACAGCTGAAAGTAGCTGAAAAAAGTTTACAATTGCAGAAGGAAGCTGAAGCAGAACAAAATATGAAAGGAGCAGTAAAAAGTTGTAAAAAGATCTAAAGATTTGAAGGATGGAAAATGAGCTCAATTAATTTTCTGAGGAAACAAAATGGCAGAAAAGGCTAAATATTTCAAAAAGCTAAAGCCGCACCAATACCAGAAGTCATCACAGGATTGTCCTGAAATATCTGAACATTTTGATTTATGATTTGTTGAAATAGCACAAAAAAATGTGGAACGAGAAAGAAGCTGAAAAACGTCTGGAAGAAAAATGGATCACAACAATAGAGTGAACGCTTCACAAACATTCACTCTATCAGTTCAATTCAAAGTTAAAGGTGGATTATTTAATCGCCAGTCAATTTATTTGTAATGAAAAATGTGAATTTTTAAAAACATTGACCTACTGATGAGGATAGACGGTTTCAAAAATATGTTAATTTGTTTTAAAATGTAGATTATTATTATTAATTTTAATAGAGGTGTAATATTTCGGAGGTTGTCTCAGTTCTGCGTGCTTTGTGATGTAATTGCTTGTCTCCGTTGACGTTTGGCTCACAGCGTTAACTCGGCCTCTCCTCTCAGCGTTTCCACCCCCAGTCCATTTAAATGTCACGGTTCTCTGTGTGCTTCCAGTCCTGGTGGACAAAGACCAGAACCCCAAGTGGAATCCGCCGACGCTGGCCGAGGTTTCCGACCAGAGCGTGGACGAGTGTTTCTCCTCGCTGGGCGAGAAGGACCTGACGTTCTGATGTTTGTCAGCTGCTTCCCACCTTCTCTAAACAACCGCTTCCTGCTCTCGGCTCCTTTCGTGGTCGCTTATTTCAAAGGACTCTGCTGCTGTGGTTTGAAGAAAGCTGCACGACTGACAAGATTTACATCTTTGGGATGACTTACGTTTTCCAACATAGGTCTGGTTCCTCATTGGCAAAGCGGAGATCAAAAAGTGTTCGCAGAAAAAAGGAGCTGGCATCAACTAATGTGAATATTTGGTGACAGTGGAGAGTTTGCAGGCCAGCTTCACCACGAGGACACGGGAGGGGGAACTGATCTCACCACTGAGTGCTTTATTATGTTTCCCGTGGGCGTTTGTTGACGTGACACGGATCAGTATCATCTGTATTTCTGCATTAGATAATGTGTTGTCTCTTAGTTTCTTGTTTTTGTTCTCTGTCAGTGTTTTTAGATGCAACAAGGGTTTTAAAACATGTTCCTGCTCGTCCAAGAAGAAAACGTTTATTAGTGTTAGCCTGAAAATGTGTGTTTTTGTGTTTGTTTCTGATGCACTTGTTTGTCCCACAGGAGAGAAATCACTTCCCCATTAGACCTCCACGTCTGCATTATTTATGACGCAGAGACAGATTAGTGCAGAAGCAGAAAGGCAACTGGAGAAACTGCATTTCCTGTGAAAATGCATTATTGCTGAAGACTTTGGTGAAAAACAGCTGAAGTTAGTTTAAAAAAAGACCATGTTGAAATGTAGCTGAAATGGAAGAACAAGTCTAAATTAGCAGTAGAAAACAGAAAGGACACAAATTTGATGAATTGGGTTTAAATAAGCAGAATGTGCACAAACATTAGGAAATTAGCTAAAAAAAAAAAAAAGGGGGCTGAAATTAGCAACAACAAAAAAGGGCTCAACAGTAGCTGAAAAGGCTGAAAGAAGCTCAAGGATCCAAGGTTCTTTATTTGTCATACACACCACATGTGGTACACGTGGTGGAGCAAAATTGTGTACACAGGGTCCTGGTTACGTCCAACAAAAGTATTAAAATGTAAAAACAGTAATAACATCTAAGATATGAACTAAGAAAAACATCAACTAAAAATACACTAAGCACTAGTAGCATGAAAACAATACGCCAAACAGCAGCACGAACATGAGTCTATGTGAGCAGACGAGCACGAAGGAACACAGCAACATGAAACTGATCAGAAATTACCAGAAGGAAGTTAAAATAGCTAAAATGAGCTTAAAAACTGTGAAACTGGCAGAAAATGCTAAAATTAGCACAAAAACAACTGCAGAAAAAGGTTAAACTAGCAGAAAAAAGCTAAAAGCAGAGCAAGCTGAAGTTAATATAAAGTAGTTAATTAGGCTGAAAGTGGCAGAAATTACCAAGAAAAACTTGTATTCATCTGAAATTAGCTAAAAAAAAGTTAGCTGAAATGGTTAGAACAAGCTTAAATTAGAAGCAGAAAGAACATGCCATTTAGGCTGAAAGTAGCAGAAATTAGCACAGAAAAGTGGAAATTATCTAAAAAAAAAAAAAAGGCTGAAAATGGCAACAAAAAACTGCAGAAAGTAGCTAAAAAAAAAGCAGAAAGAAGCTTAGATTACCAGAAGGAAGTGGAGAGAGCACATTTTTGCTGAAAAAAGTTGAAATGAGTGCAAAAAAGAAAAATGGAATCAGCTGAAAAAGCTCAAATTAGACAAAAAAAAAAAACCACCCTGGCTAAATAATAGCTGAAGTAGCAGAAAAAGCTGAAACTTGCATAAATAAGCAAAAAGCATAAGCTGGAATAAGAAAAAGGACATTCGAAGAAGTGCAAAACCGTTGAAAGGAGCTGAAAAAATTATAAATTTGCACAAGGAACCAGAACAAAATGTGAAAGGAGCAGAAAAAAGTTGTAAACAGCTAAAGATCTGAAGGATGTAAAATGAGCTCAATTCATTTTCTATGAGGAAAAAACATGTCTGAAAAGGCTAAATATTTCACAAAGCTAATGTTGCAGCAATGCCAAAAGTCATAGCAGGATTGTCCTGAAAGAGCCGAACGTTTTTACACGATTTGTTGAAATAGCTTTAAAAAAATGTGGAACGAGAAAGAAGCTGAAAAATGTATGAAATGGATCACAACAGTGTGAGTGCTTCAAAAACGACAATAAAGAGAAAGTGCTGCACGACCAACATCTTTGTTTTTGTAAATGCAGAAAATGAACAGCTGTTTTGTTCAAGTTCTGAACTTTGAACTTTTGAGTTTTGACCCGTTCTGTCGTAGATCAGCTGCTGTGTTTGGGATCATGGTCCTGTTGGACCCAGTTTGGTCCAAGCTTCAGCTGTTAGATGGACTCATCTGACTCCAGAACCCTTTGGCCTACAGAGGAGTTCCTGGTCCACTCAGTGATTGACAAGAGCCCAAACCATCAGCCCTCCACCACCGTGCTGGGAGGAGCTGTTTGCTGCAGTGCATTCTGGGTAAACCCCTCCTCTTTGCTCTGGTTCTGTCCAGTCTTGTTCCTTCCAATGAAACTTTTCAAACAAAGTCATGCTGTCATGAGTTTAGAGTGGAGAGGCCATGACCTTTGACCTGCAGACGGAGGCCTGTAGATCCTTCGCAGGTTGATGATGGACAGCAACGTTTGTCTTTCTGTCCTGGTGGTGCAGTTTGGGTCGTCTCATTCATGATCAGCCCGGTCTTTCTCTCCTAAATGTGTCAAAATGAGTTTCACCCACTGATTCTGCGTTTTGTTTAGATGCTGTTAATTCATGGTACGGTGAAATATTTTGACGCTCTGTTGTTTTTACTTCACTTAACGCCCGTTAAACTCCAGAGTTGTTTTGTTTTTCGATCTGAAAAACCTCCCCGTTTGTTTAGGAAGGCCGTGCGTTGACGGCAGCACTTTACCAGCAGCTTTTATGGTTCTTTTAAAACGCTGATAACATCAGAGTTCTGTTGTTATCGGCATGAACGCAGCGGCTGCTCAGACGTTAGGTCGGCGTAGAGAACGCATCAGTTTTGACTTTAACTGGTATGGTTTATGTTTTACAGCTTAGCTTGCAGTGTTTGTGCAGTTTTACAGGCTCTATTTGATTTTATGTGAAGCATTAGACCTGATTTTCTGCACAGTCCTGACCCAGAATATTCAGAGGTTTTAGTTTTGTAGCAGCAGCACGTTGCGTTCAAAGACAATAAATATGTTCCGTATATAAACTGCCAGAAACTCTGAGGAGACGCAGGTTGCGTTCTTGTCGTCACAGATAAATCCTCACAGTTTATGGCTTCGCTCTTCAAACAGACGCCGTCCAGCAGGCGTTTCTAAACCCTTCTGTTTGTCCTCTGTGGGGCTGAACTTTCGACCCGCTAGGGGATCGCTGAGCGTTTCTGTTCAACTGGCGCTTCAAAACAAACATGGTCGAGTCAGAAAATGTTTAAATTTGGTCTTTATAACCTCAAGTTTTCCCAGAATATTAGAAAAAGATGAAACATTTTATTGACTGAAGGCATATTTCTGATTTATTGGCATCAGGTTTTACATAGGATTCATGTACAGGCTGCAACTTAAAGGAACATTATGAAAAAAGTCACTCATTTTAAGTCGCTATAGGTTAAATATTTACAGGCGGTTCTTATCAGGGCTTAAATATGAACAAACACACCCTCAGATGAACTGAATGATACTTATTCCAGTGAAAAGTTGGGATTTATTGAGGTCAAATCGTACTTTTATGTTTCGGTTCTTTCACTTTGCAGCTGCTGCATGTTCTCTAGGTCACTTTGATTCACGCAATGACCCAATACTTTACAGGAACTGAAGGGTACGGAAGTTGTAATGTTAGCTCTGACCCATTTATTTTGACCCAATGTTAGCCCTGACCCATTCAAGTGGGTGTTTTATGGAAAATTAATCCACTAAAACTTCACATTGTGTGAGATTATTGCAGCTTAAAATGAGTGACTTTTAAAAATTACAAACTACGTTTTCATAAAGGAAGTGTCTGACAGAAGACACGGATGTTTCAGTGAAGACTGATGTCCTCTTTATTTCTATCTGAGCAACAAAAATTTTTTTTTTTTTTGGTCAAAGTTCACACAACAACAAAAAAATCCCCTTAACGTGTTTTTAAAACAAGGGATCCTGACATCACGTCTGTGTGGAATCGGACTTTTTTCACCAGTTGGGCTCAGATTTCTGTAAAATAAAAACAGACCAAACTCTTCCTGTCTCGTGGATTGCACTGTGGCTGCCTGACCTCTGACCTCGAGATGTTCCTGTATCCTCACAGGTCAAGCAACACTCACAGAACCAATTGGACTCTGTTACTTTTCAGGATTTCACCCCTCAAACGTAGTCCTTCTACCAACTAATCTAAAATGTGACGAGGATATTTCTGCCTTTCAGTCAAAGCACAAACTCCTGCTGGAGTTTTCTGAAGAAGGCAAGTGGTGATGACACTCTGCACCATCTGTTTATGGCTTATCAGTGGCTGCTTTTGGTTTGTCTCACGTATTTTTTATATATTTTTACGGTGCTGACATTCTAAATAGTTGAGTCAGCTTTAAACTGTCCCCATCGAATCTAAACTGGCAGTTTGAGTTGAGTTTTCAATAAAACCCGAGTACAGCTTGATTTATGACATCGTCCGAAGACCAGACCTGGACGGTGCCACGGTTGGAATAAGCAGTGGAAAACTGAAGCTTCTTGAGCCGTAACGCTTCGGCTCATCGTTAAAAACTAGAGCACGAACAGAACGAGCAGCCGCTCCTGTAATGGTTCCACGTGGTCTGGATCAACAGATGAAGTGGACACGAACACAACTGAAGGACGAGCCGGGTTTAATGTTTAGCCTGTCACAAAGACGCAGCTGGCTCACGTTTTTTTTTTTTTCTAGCTGAAATAAAAAAATAAAATAAAAAAACTCAATATGACAGAAAACAGGAGTTTAGCTCCAGCGAGGTCATTCCCAAAGTTGATAATTTTTTGGAAGCGATGCAGAAAATGACAAACGGAGGACGGAAGTCCAACTCCAGCAAACAGTTTTAATAGAGACGAGCTCAAACAGGACCTGAGACATGGACGTGTCGGTTTTTTCAGGTGTTCACAAATGTCTCGGTTTAGTAAAAGTTGCAGAGACTTGTGACTCTGGCTGTTGCTGGTCAGAAACCATCGAACGAAGACCCTCATCAAACATTTATTGATAGCTCTTCATCCATTTATAACAGCTGATTCCATCTCAGTAACAGCTGTGGCTAAATGTGCTGCTGGCGGTCATTATTAGTTTTTTAATTGCTTCAGCTCATCTCAAGATCCCAAACCTGGTGTTTCCAATCCTGCAGTGAGGTCCCGAACCCAACTGTATGAATCAGTTTTGGAGCTGTACAGGAGTCAGCTTGTTGGAGGTACCGTATTTTACGGCCTATAAGTCGCACCTTTTGCCTAATTTGCATACTCTACAACTTATATGCCGAAGCGACATATTTATGTTTTTCCCCATATTTATGAACCAATTTTTGGCTGAGATACGACCGTTTTCATTCATTCTGACATGGAAAATATCGAACACTACCATTTTCAGCCACTAGATGGCACTCGAGTAGTATAGCATGCCATTGTGTCATGTAATAGGCAAAAGTGACTATTAACAACACAGTCGACTAGCCATACTCTGCCACCATCGTCCAGCTATGGGATCATGCCGGGAGCAACGTAAAACTAGCTTAATTTCGCTGCGCTGCCCCGGAGAAATGTAGCTGATTTGACCCTTGAAATACATTTATTAAGTAAAAGTTAAACTGAGACACACCTTTGCTATAAAGTCACACAAATAATTGTTTTTAGGTGGTTATATTGTTAAATTCTTGTCTTCCCGTGCACGCTCCCACGGCCGCCATTTGGCAGCCAATGGATTTTTGGCACATCAGCCCACATTTCCTGGTTGTCATCGCATATTTATGCTTTCCCCACTTTATTAGACATATTTCGGCTGATGCGACTTATAGGGCGGTGCGACGTGTACGGCGGAAAACACGGTAAAATCCTGTTTTCTGTCAATCTTTGTTGTGTTTGTTTTATTTTTATAGACTGAACTAAATAAATGGATCAAACTGTGTCTGTGTGACACAATTTGTTCATATTCAAGAACTGAAGCTGAGTGAAGCAGCAGCTAAAGTCCAGACAACTGTTGGCCCAGACCCATTTTAAAAAGTTAGAGGAAAACCTGGCTGCTTGGAAGGAAAATGGAAATAAATGAAGGCTGTAATAAAACTGTGTCTCCATCCTCTGGCCTCTATTTGGAACCAATTCCAAATTATTTAATTGTACAGTTGATTAAACTTGCTTTTTTAAAATGTTCATCTGCCAGTCCAGAACGGCTGAAGTCTGGCGGTCTTCTGGTGCCAAACACGCTAAATGGTTTCCAAACTGCACCGAATCTGCAGAGGTCTGCAACTTCTACAACGGCACGAGGCTCCAGCTACCATCCCGCGTTATTATACGTCTTTTTTTCTACTAATTTTCGACAAATGTGCAAATCTACTTTAAGTTTGTGGGCAAACGCTAAACAAATGTTTTGGTCTTGATATGGAGAGCGATTTTCAGATCTATAAATACCCTCCCCCAGACCCCCCGTGGACGCCAGCGAGTCGGGTCGTCTTTCGCACCAAATATCTGATTGGGTTTCTGAAGCGGCGCCACGAGGGAGGACGGTGCAGGACGGAGAAAGATGATCTCCAGCTCCAGCAGTCCAGCAGGATCTTTGGTCCGTTTGGAGGACGGTTGTAGGCTCAGTCCAGACATGATCCAATCCTGAAGTGGGTCAGAGCCGATGAGGTCCAGACTCTGACTCCATGGCTGGCTCTTTGATTTGTCTCCAGACCTCCAGGTGTCCCCTCTGTGGTGTCCGGCCCCACATCACGGAACGTCACATTCGATGTAGGGGATGTCGCTGTAGCGGCTGTCCACCTCCACCCACTGCTGCACGGCCCGGGCCACAATCTCCTCCGACAGCCTCTGGGCGTACTCCAGCAGAACCGGGTTGACCTGAGGGGAGCTCTCCTCCGAGTCCACCAAGTAGGCCTTCTCGCCCCTCGTCTTCCTCCTCTTCCCGTCCGCCCTCTCTGTGGAGTTGGCGTGCTGGGAAGCGTCCTCGCTCCTCTTGGATTTGACACACCCCATGCTCCGGAGGGGCGGCTCATTGATTCACTTTAACAATGTTCTGCCTGCTTTGGACTTCAGGGTTCCTGTCCTCTGTTTCTACCCATGTCTGAGTCCAGAGAGTGAGGCGGTCTGGGTTTTATCGCCTGAGGGTTCAGGAGGACCATCCTGCAGAAACGCTGCCCCGTCTTATCTTTTCCTTGCCTGCAAAGAGAAAACAGGAAGGATTTTAGACATTTATTTTGAAAGGATGTCTAAAAATAGAGTTTGGGATTTAGTTACTGATGTAACTTAAGCAGGGTTGTAGGTGCAGCTTTTCAGCACCGCCCACAAATTTTCTACGGGACTGAGAGATCGCTGAGATACGATGTCCACTTAAAGACACACTTCTGTCCGAGCTTTAACTTCCTGCCTGATGTTTTGAGCTGTTGCTTCAATATTTCCAAATAATGCTCTTCCCTCGTGACCTCTTGTGACACACACCAGTCCCTGCTGCTGCAAAACACCTCCAGATCATGCCGCTGCCACCCCCGTGCTTCACAGTTCTTTTTGTGCAGCAAAAAGTTCAAGTTTAGTTTAATCAAACTGCAGGACATGTGTCCAAACATTGATGTCCCTGTCCATGTGTGATTTTATAAACTGTCTTCATGGTGCTCTGGGAGTGATGTCTTTGTCCTCCCTGAGCGATGTGTTCGACATCTAGCTACCTAACGACTAATGTGTGCCGCAAGGCTCAGTTATAAAACCCACTCTTTTTACAATTTATATAAGTAATGTAAGCCAAAAACATTCCTAATGCATCTCTATGCTGACGATCCAATTGTTTATTGTGCTACCCAACAGTCACTAATGGTGTACGACAAGGCTCAGTTTTAGGACCCACTCTTTTTACAATTTATATAAGTAATGTAGACCAAAACATTCCTGACGCATCTCTATGCTGACAATACAATTGTTTATTGTGCTACCCAACAATCACTAATGGTGTACCACAAGGCTCAGTTTTAGGACCCACTCTTTTTACAATTTATATAAGTAATGTAGACCAAAACATTCCTGACATATCTATGCTGACGATACAATTGTTTATTGTGCTACCCAACAGTCACTAATGGTGTACCACAAGGCTCAGTTTTGGGACCCACTCTTTTTACAATTTATGTGAGTAATGTAGGCCAAAACATTCCTGACACATCTCTATGCTGACGATACAATTGCTTATTGTCGAGCTAACACAGTCACCAAGGTTTTCCAGCTCCTATAGTCTGCATTCGACAGCATTCAGTCAGACTTATTCCATCTCAAGCTGGCGCTATAAATGCTGATAAAACCAAAGGGATGTTGTTTTCAGACAAAAAGTTGGTGCCAGCAACTCTTCCTCCTATCTCATCCATGTATGGTGTTTCTGTTGAGTTTTGGATTCTTACAAATACTTGGGAATTTTGGTCAATGCACATCTCTCTTTTAAACCACATATTAAAAACTTGATAAAGAAATTAAAATTAAAACTGGGTTTCTTTTTCCAGAAATAGCTCTTGCTCGAAAACACCTTGTAACCGCTACTTTCCTATACCAGCCATTGACTATGGTGACATTATTTACAGGTACATGAACGCCCCTGCCAGCTCCTTGTGGAGGTTGATGCGCACATTTCACACCAAAACATGACATCGTCAGTTGGACGTTTTATTTTGCTGCTGAACTTGTTAAGAAGATTTTTGGTTGACGCGGGCTTGAGGTCGAGGCCCAGCTTCACCTCAGTGGGGGTCATTTTAAGACTCACATTCCTCCCCCCACCCCGGAGTGTTTTACGACTCAGTCCCTCGCCCTGTTGTGCGCTGCATGACACGGGGCAGTCTGCGAACCCGTGTAAGCCCTGAGTGTCCCATCTGTTCCACTAACCGGGCCTCTGCAGCTGATCCGTGGCAACGGCAGGCCTGGGCAGACGCTTCATTCAGAGAGCATCCTGGAGTCCTCACGACTCACAGACGACAAATGATTTATTTTGTCTGGGAGGAAACAACCAGACCTAAACAGAAGGGTCAGAAAGTCCAACAGCTGTCTCGGGCCTTGAATGCATCACAAACATGAGAAGGAATGCATATCACTTGCCACCTTTCATGTTTGAAACTACTGCCGTTTTGGTAAAAACCACTACGGTCTCTCATGCGAGCCCTTAGACTACACGTTGGGGATGACTCTCAGCTACTCCCTCGCCCAATTTTACCCCAAACCCTGTAAATTTGACCGAGTTATGGCCCTTGTTGCATATTTGTTAAGGTTGATTAGCTGTGGTGGCCATCTTAAACGGTCTTGGCTTCAACGTGAATCAGGGGTAGACCCGGTGATTTCCTTCTGAGTTCCATTGAAATCCGCCCAGTCGTTCATGGGATATTTTGCTAACAGTCCAAAAGGTTTCAGAGGTATTTTATGCCAAGGTTTAAAACGAAGATGCTACATTACGTGTGCACTCAAACTATGCGCTGAGGGCGATGCTCAGCTACTGCCACACCATACTTTAGGTCAATATTTGGAAACCGGATCTAGTTGCAGCCAATTCTGTGTTTTCTAATGTCAGTTGGTTGTGGTGGTCATCTCCATCCTCTAGTTCATGTATTATTTTGCTAACAGACAGACAGCGTAGGCATTTAATAGTTAGTGCCTAAGTTTTGAACCTATCGTGCTCTCAGGTAGCGCTCTGTTTATGTGTTGGGGATCAGCAACAGCTACTACCACACCGAATTTAAACTAAATATATTTAAACTTGACCGAGTTGTTGTTATTTTTGTGTTGCCTAAGACCTGTAGATCCATGCCCAATTAACATTTCCTGAAAAGTTTCGTTTAAATCCGTTGAGTGGTTCGGGAGATATTTTGCTAACAGACAGAAACACTAACAAGAAGAAGAAGGAAAAAAACATGATCGCCCTGTCGTCGCCGGCGGGTGATAATGAACTCTGTTCCTGCGCGTGAAAGGAAAACATCCTGATTAAAATATGATGAACCGCACGTACTTTTAATGAGCTGAAGCAGGAAGGATCATTCTGCTCCAGGAAAAGCCCAAGGTCGTTCAGGTGGACGATCATCTGGACCGGTTCGGTTCCTCTGACCCGTCCTCTTCACAAACAGAACCCAGATTGCCTTAAAGTTCCGCCGCTTTTCTTCCAGATGTCGCACGGTCCTGCAGGCCCAGAGGAGCTGAGTCCCGCTGCAGGGACGGGAAACGGGTCTGGACCGAACTCTCCACGCAGATGATCAGCACAGTGGCGCAGTGGTGGAGAGAGTCCGAGCGCCGCGCGCCGGGATGCGGCTGCCGGCACGGAGGAGCACCGCCCCCTGCCGGCCGGACCTTAAAGGTTCTCACTGAAAACCACAAAAACCCAAAAAAAAAAAAAAAAAAAAAAGGTTCTGACCCAAAACACCTGGTTCCGTTTGAAACTGTTTAGTCCTGTAGTTTAAGATGCATGGACATGAAACTCTAAAAGCAGGTACGCACTCAACGTAAACAAAGCGGGCTTCTTTCCAAATGGCTCCTCCGTTGACGTCACGTCACCTGTTTTCAGGTTGTTATGGTCTGAATGTATTATAGTCCCTCGCTATTTCGCGGTTCGACTTTCGCGGACTCGCCCTTTCGCGGTTTTTCAACGGTTGTCAACTTTAATATTACTCACGTGACTGGGACGGTATTAGATCAAAAGATAACGAAAAAGAACTACTTTGACTCAAAGAACTACATTACCCAGAAGCCAACAGTGCTTCCGGCTGCTGCTTTACTGCTGAAATGGAACGTTTTGATCTGATCCGAACTTGTCTAAAAAGTTTGGTCTTTATTCATAGTGACTTCGGCGCTCACTGGATGCAGAGAGCCGATCAGAACCGGACCAAAAGGTGATGAGTCCCCTTATAAAATTTTGCAGTACTGTATAGTACATATATATATGTTGTTAAAATTACATGAATTTAATCTAAAAAAGCTAAGTCTGGTCCTCTGGACATTGACTGTCCAGAGGACCAGACTTAGCTTTTTTAGATTTTTCTACCTGGATTATTGAGCATGCATCAGGGTACATGAATTTAAGAGTTTTAAACATTGCAAGAGTGTGGGAAGGGTTTATAGAGCCTTAAAATATAATAATAATGTAATAATAATGTCACACAGTGTCATCACTGTTTCCATTCAATCTCTTCATTTAACCCATCCACCACCAAATGGCGCGGGGGTGAAACGTAACCCCGCAATAATTGAGGGACTACTGTATTTATTATCGCCCGCCACAGAAGGCGGGACAATTATGTTTTTGCCATGTCCCAATAGCTAAAATAGCAAATAATCTAATGTATCAAAGTTTTCTAACAGTTATGTCTTCAGAAACAATCCTCTTACTTTCCTTTTCAAGTTAAGTATTTTCTACCCACTTGGAGCAACCAGGAAATCCCTTCATATATTTTGCTTCAGCTTGGGGATTTCCTATTATTTAAAAAAAGGAGGGCTAGAATTCCCAATAGAGTCCATTCAGACCAAAAAAAAAAAAAAAGAGTTTTTGAAGTTGCTGTGATTTAATGCAGCACGGGTCATGAATGAGAGACACTTGATTGGCTTTAATTAAACATTCAGAAAAGTGATCAGTTCAAAATGGCTGCTGCAGCTGTTCAGGCTTAGCCTGCACACAAACTGATGAACCTCCAAGAATTTTACAGCTACTCAGCTAGAGTTTAGCATGGTAGTAGCTGAGAGTCATCAAATTTCACCAACTCTGGACGGCATTAATCTGGCCTCCAGCTCTGAAGTGAAAAATCTAGATGGTATTTTTGATCAGGACATGTCTTTGATCCCCCTCACATTAAAAACATTACTAGAACAAACGTCTACCACCATATCGCTAAAATCAGAAACATCTAGAAATGATGCAGAAAAACTGGTTCATCAGATTTATTTAGTCATTTGGGGAAACTTTGATGGTTTTCTCAGCAGGTGGCAGCAGGTCTCCATGTTTTTCTTTAGCATTTTATTGTCTCTGGGCTGAATCCAGAACTCTGAGCTGCAGCTAAAAGTTTAAACCAGTTGGTGAATTAAGGAACGGCAGCAGAAAGTGTAAAATAAACTTTATTGAGTCTTGACAAGAGGATGGAAACATCAGCAGGAGCTGCTCACCATGACCAGAACCTCCTTCTTAAAGTGAAAACATGGGAGGTTCTGCTGGTTACAGCAGGTTCTGCTCACATGAACAGCCGGAGGATCTTGGGTTTAAACGCCTGAAGCGTGCTGCCGTCCATGGTCTTCACACTCTCCTGGGACTCCATGATGGTCTGGTGGGCCTCGTCAAAGAGCTCCGTCCCGATGGCGGCCTGGACCCGGTCCCGCCACGCGCTCAGCTTGGGCCTCCCCTCGAAAATGTCCAGACCTGAACCCACGGGCTGGAGGAGAGAAGAGAACCAAACAGAACCGGGCCTCTGGAGTCAGCATCACTCTGGTTTAATCTCCAAGTCTACTGCAGACTTTGTGCTAAATCAGGACCTTCGGCTCATTCAGCAGATGTAGTGGCTTTTAGCTGTTGCAACTTTTGAAATATTTAACTTTATTTACAAATAAGTTCCCAAAGAACAACATGGAGATTTCTTCACCTGCTTGAAAAATATTTTTTTCAAACTAGCTCTTTCCTTTTATCTTTTAGCTGGTCTTTTACTGCTTTAGCTTTCAGATACCGTTTTGCTACTTTTAGCTAATATTCTGCTTATTTTTGCTACACTTAGCTCACCTTTTTGCTAATCTTAATGTTTAGCTTATGCTCGAATGCATAAATTAGCTTGTCTTTTGCTACTTTTAGCTACCATTCTACTACTTTCAGCTACTATTCTGCAATTTTAGCCTCTTTTGCTCATTTTAGTTTTCAGCTTGTGTTCCACAACTTTTATGTTTTACATAGCCTTTTGCATCATTTAGCTTTATTCTGCTACTTTCAACTTTTAGCTGCTGTTCACCTTTTTGTGTTTTGCTTCTTTTAGCTTACAGCTACTGTTTTGCTACTTTTACCTTTTTAGCTACGATTTTGCTACTTTTGTCTTTTGACATTGTTTTGCTTTTTTTTTTTTTTTTTACTGTTAGCTCTTATTTAGCTACTTTTTTTACTTTTAGCTAACATTCAGCTATTTTTGGTTAGCCTTTTTGGCTCATTTTAATTTTTAGCCTGTGTTCAGCTACTTTTATGTTTTACATAGCCTTTTGCTTTGTTTAGCTTTATTCTGCTACCTTCAACTTTTAGCTGCTGTTCACCTTTTCATTAGTTTTACTTTCTTTTAGCTTACAGCTACTGTTAAAATTTTAGCTATGATTTTGCTAGTTTTTGCTATACTTTTTCAGTTTTAGCATTTAGCCCTTATTTAGCTACTTTTTTCTTTTATCTACCATTCTATTTATTTTAGTTGCTGTTTACATTTTAGCTATTATTTTACTACTTTTAGTTTTTAGCTACCATTTTTCTTTTTTAGCTAACATTCTGCTACATTTAGCTTTTAGCTACTGTTTTGTTACTTTTATTATTTAACAAGCCTTTTGCTACTTTTTGTTTTAAGCTACTGTTAACCTTTTAGCTAGTGTTGCGCTTCACCGCCCTTAAGGCCTTTTCACTAAAACCTTTAGCTTTGTTTCCTCCGTCCTCACCACTGGTCTTCGGCTCACCTGCATGAGCTCCACGATGGCGACCAGGTCGGCGAGCGACATCTGGTCTCCGATGATGAAGGGCCGGTCCTGGAGGAACTTGTTCTCGATGAGGTTCAGGGAGGCGTTCAGGTCCTCCAGAGCGGCGTCCATCTTGTCCTTGGGGACGTCCATGCCCATCACTTTAGGAATCATGAGCTGCAAAACAAACGTTTCATCTGAGTGGACCACGTATTTAAATTTATTCGGCTGTTTTTCCTCCGAGGTGCCGGAGAACCAACCCGGAGCCAGAATATCTTGGCCGCGTGCAGACGGATGGCCGTGTGCTGCCACGACAGGTACTCGTTGACCCGAGCGCGCTGCCGGATGTCGGCCGGGTACCACGAGTCCGGAGTCTTGAACTTGTCGGCGAGGTAGAGCATGATGGCGACGCTGCAGGGGGCGGAGCCAAACGTCACTCGTAATGAACAACTTGTGTTTCAACTTGTTTGTTTTATATTCACCTCTCAGCCAGGCAGAAGTCTCCGTCTCGCAGAGCGGGAAGTTTTCTGATCACGCTGATCTTCCCGAGCTCCTCGCCGAAATGTTCTCCTGGAAGAACCGCACAGAACCTCAGAGGCCCGTCCACAAACACAGAGAAACTGAAGGACTCGAGCAGTTCATACACGAGTCCGAAGACGTGAGGAACATTTTATTTGTCTTCTGGATCACGAGACCTTTGGTTCTGGGTTTAGTTCTGGGTACATGTGGCTCCGGGCTTCATGTGCGCTCTGATCACAAGAGCCTCCTGGAGACCGATGATCTCGTGGTCTGAATCTACACGAAGCCCCGAGGTTAGAAAAAAAACGCTTTCTCTGCAGACCCACAGAGTTCTGTTGGACCTGCAACATGGCATCAGAATCTTCCATTTTAATCTCACCTTCTAATAAATCCACTAATTTTTTTTTTTAGTCCACCGCAACACTCGCTGTGAAGTTTAAAATAAAATATAAGAAGTTGATCCTGAACCGGTCCAGTTTGACGGAGTTTACACCAGTGGTGAAATGCGGGTACGCACTCGATGTAAACAAAGCGCCCGGCTGGACCATAACTGCGTGAAAGCTCGAGTGATCCACCGACATTCGTCTGTGGACAAATATGGCAGAATCTCTGGGAAGACGTTAAGTCCTCGTCCTAACACTGAGGCCTCATGGGCTGTTTTGACCCCATGGCAGCAGGAGGGTTAAATATAAAAGTGAAGCTCAGCCGACTGAAGGTTGGCCCTCCACGAGAATTTTAGATGATTCAGTGGGAAAATAATTAATAAAATGTTGAGTAAGACTAAGAGATTTAAGGACACACTCCTGAGTTTAAAGAAGTTGGTGAGGTCACTGACTTACATGTTGAACTTCACTTTGTTTCTGGACAGGTGGAGTCAGAGAGTTTAACATTTACATGTTTTTGCTGTTCAGTTAGGGAAAAATGAACACGACTGAAGTTACTCCTTTTAAATTTTAGCTGGTGTTCTGCTCCTTTAAGCTAACCTTTGGCCACTTTGAGTCCGCCTTTTGTCACTTTCAGCTAATGTTCTACTTCTTTGAGCTTTAAAAACTCTGTTTCCGCTGTCATCCAGCACCGTGTTTCCTTAGAAAATGCCATTTCTGTAGTTTGTTTGAAATATTCTGTGACTTTAACTTCAGTTTTTACTGTGTTCAGCCTCTTTCCTGCAAAAAGAAAACCCCAACATATTTTTTCCAGCTCTAATTGTACAAAACCTGACAAGTAAAAACTTAACAAAGGGAGTTCCTGAACAGGTGACTCACCTGTGCAGGTGGGGAAGTTACACTACGACTACCATTCTGAGTCCGTGGCAAAAAAATAAAAGTGCAAGTTCCTCCAGCACCTGAACGTTGTTAAAATGTGAACTTACGAGCGAGAAGCTGTCATTTCCGAGCACAAGTGAATGCAGCATTTTTAAAGTTCTCACTGCTCTTTAGTGTTCGCAAAAAAAAAAAAAATTAAAAAGCAAACATCTCAATTTCTTTGGTTGCTTATCAACGCTATTATTGAAAACATCAAGTTTCTATACGCTAAACATTTGAAAGCGCCGGGGATCGAACCCACGACCTTCCGAATTAAGGCCGTCACTGAAACGTTTCCGCCGTCTACTGCCCTTCAAAATAAAAGCTTCCTGAACTTTTTTCCCCTTTACTGTTAACTCACCGTTCATCAGGGAGAGTTGCTTAAACTCGAAGGGAATGTTGTTTTTCTTGGCGAAAATGTAAACGGAGCGGCAGGGCTGCGAGTACAGGTCCAGATACAGTTCTACAGCCATCTTCTTATTCTTCGTTTGTTTTGATTTTTTTTTTTTATATGCGAATCAAGTTTAAAGAAATAAATGCGCAAAAAATAAAGCTGCAGCAAAGGCGAGGCTGCGTCTCAGACGAGCAGGAGAGGCGTTAACGTTCCTCTTCCTGAATAATTTAAAAAAAAAAAATGACCACCGGAAGTTCTGACAAAAACTTTACATTCCAGAGGAAAAGTCAGAACCGTGACGCAACGGTTCCATAAAAGCGGGGAAGCTGCGCCTCCTGCTGTCTGAACACTGCAACTGCACCGCAAAAACTGAGTTTAAATCTGATTTTACATCATTCTTTTCAGGTGATACATTTCAAAGAATTATTAAATAAAAGCTCAGTTCGGTTTTTTTGAATGGATAAAATCAGCTTAAATGGTTACCGAGGTCTTTCTGTTGAGGCAACGACCTCACAGTGGTCTTTGCAGTTGAATTAAACTTGGAGCAGCAGAAAATAACAGTACAGTGAAATAACTTTTTTAACCTGTAATCCTTGACTTTTTTTTTTTTTTTTTTACTTAAAATTGATTTTCAGGGTTTGAACTTTGACCTCTTGGGTTACAATGACACCTTGTTCTTGTTGTTCACCTCTGGTTCTGATCTGATAATATTAACCATTAAAAAGCTATGATTCTGCAGAACGTTTAGCAGAGCCGAGTCTATGTTCCGAGTTCTCCTGGTTTTTTTAAACTGTTTTTTATTTTTACATATATTTTCTTCGTGATCTAACACTTCTGCACATTTTGAATTATTTCGGCCGTTCACGTAAATGTTTAGCTCTTTCAGAAAACGAGTGCCAAGACTTTTATTTTCATGTTTTATCTTTCAAACTTTTCAATTTCATTTACATTTTATTGCATAAAAACACATTAGATGTCTTCGATTCCCTCAAAATACATTTTGAAAGCTTCTTCAGCAAACCGGCTGTTTTTGTTTTTTATAGTTAAAATACTGTAAATGTTTAGCTTTTAGCTAGTATTTTGCTAATTGTAGTTAGTCTACTGCAACTTTTAGCTTGTATTTTGTTCTTTTAGCTAGTTTACTACAGCTTTTAGCTAATCATTTACTGCTTTTAGCTACCATTTAACTACTTTAAGCTAGTCTGCTGCAAGATTTAGCTAACCTACTGCTGCTTTTAATCTTTGACCGCTATTAGCTGCTATTTAGCTGATTTAGCTAGTCGTTTGCTACTTTTAGCAAACTTTCTCTAGTTTGATGTAGTCTTTGGCTACCTTTAGCTTTAACTTAGCCATTTGCTACATTAGCTGATTCAGTTTTTAATCTAGTCTTTGGCTTCTGTAAGCTAATCCTGTGCTATTTTAAGTTAATATTTTCCCTAATTGTACAGTACCGGTAATAGTTTTATATTTTAGGCTATTTTTCTCAATAGTCATGGATTATTGTCAGCTGTTGAATTTTGTTAAAATAATAATAATAATAATAATAATAATAATAAAAGAATAAATAAAACAAGAAATCCGTTTGACTTCATGTTCATCTTCGTTAGTAAAATGTAGTTTGAGAAACATGAACGGCTCTTTAAATCTTTTGCTTTCTGCAGCAAACAATAAACCAGGATTAGAATTTAAAAAACAAAAACAGGATGAATTATTGAAATTAGTTTCAGTTCTTGTTTTGGAATGGCGAGTTCTTCACAGGAAGCTCATGACAGTTCTGTTCTTCCCAACCTGGTGAGGCTGCAGTGCGTGGAACTGGATCACAATCCTGCAAAAAAAAAAAAAAAAAAAATCAGCTGTTACTTGAATAAAAACTGGGTTCTTACTTCTTGTTTAACCATTTCCACAAGGCAGCAGAACCAACCAGAGTGGAGATGGGATGTTTATTAAAAGGTGAACTCACCTGTCCTCTGCCAGACCCAGTTCTCTGGTCAGGAACTCAAAGATCTTGGCGCTGTGCTCCTTGTTCTTCTCCGCGGTGTCGGTCACTGAGATGGCCGACACTGACAACACCACACACGGAGAGCAGGAACCGCCGATCAGCATGGGCAGCCCGGGACTCACCACCAGATTCATTCTCTGGAGGACAAACAGAACCAAGAGGACGGGTCAGACACGGAGAGAGCAGACTGAGCTCAGCTGAGGGGACGGTTCCTGTAGATGCAGATGTGGTCATCATCGTCATCAGCTGTCCAGAATTCCTCAAGGTTTTAAAGTTTAAGAACTTTAAATGCTTTTTTTCACAGAAACACAGTTTGCTTCAATTTCTTTAGATAAACTGATGAAAAACACCAAAGATCACTAAAGATTGAAATCTTTAAGCATCTCACGATTCAGTTACATCTAGTGATGCCTTTCAGTGATCAGGTTTGTGAATAAATATCAGGAGGCAGCTGTTAAGTTCTACCTTATAAATTAATGTTTATCCACATTGTGAAACTGAAAAACAGACAGAAATACAAGTTTAAAACTTTAATTACTTGTACATTTTCATACCTAATGAAGACAGCATAAAAACAAATGTCACATACCTGCTGGTTATCAGTTAGCGCAGGTGTGTACAACCTGATGTGTATACATGCCACATGATTCTGTACAACTGTTCAAAATGTTTAATAAAAATAATAATAATTAGCATAACGCCATAGAGAAGTTAATATGATGGATGAGCATCGTGTTTTTAACATTTTTAAGTCCTTACTGAAGACAGCCATGTCTTGTTAACTTTAACAGTTATTTACAGATAAAAATTACTCAAGGTTCAGAGAAAAACTTTGAAAATTAGCTCAAACGCTAACTTAACACTGAAAAAGCCGTAGAACAGCTAACGCAATTAGCATTGTGTTCATCACTGGACCTTTAAACGCAAAGCAAACGTTTTAAATAATTTATAAAGATGTCTCAAAATGATTTACTTGACTTGAAAAAAAAAAAAAAAAAAACAAGGTTCAGCAAACCAAAGCTGGGAAACAAACAAACAAAAAAAAAAAATTCTTAGTGCAACGAATTTGTACTACAGAGAGCTACGGCAACTCAATTGGGACAAACGCCGCGCAGCAAACAGCTACGGCAGAGGGCAGCGTTTTACCGAACAACTCATCGGTTCAAGGTCGCCAGCGTGCAATTGTAAAAAGCACATCGATACTTTTGTACTTTGAACGCCGACAGGAACGTCTACACCCATAATGACAACCAAGAGTGTTTTAAATGTGTCGGTTTAATTACTCACGTTCTCCGGTTTGCCCAGAGCCGCAGCCGTGACGGAACAAAACTTCTTCAAAAAGTCCTCAGAAAACGAGCTGGAAGGTAAATTGGTCTGGAGGTCGATAAAAGGCATCTTTAAATGCGGGAATGTGAGCTCAAACCTGCGGCTTGCGAGTCCTGTGGAAGAAGAAATCTGGTGTTTGACTAAAGAAATGTATAACGTAACCGGACGAGAATACTTGTTCCGGTTGTACCTTTCAAAATAAATGGTGTTGCGTTACAAGTGCTGTTCTTATTTGATTACAGCAATAATTTATGTACTGTACTGTATATTGTTTATTTATTAATAAAATGTAAGTTAAATCATTTTTGAAGCATAAACTTGGGTCTCCTTTCAGCTTTTCTCTCTTCAGGGGTTCCAAGATGTTCTCCATCTCACTCTCTTTCCTCTGTCCTCTCTCCAACCACATACATGTCCTCTATCTGCATCCATATACAGTACTTTATCTACTTTTTGGCCTTTGTCTTTTTCCTGGCTGTTGCATTTCTAACATCCTTCTACCAATATACCCACTGTCCCTCCTCTGGACATGTCCAAACCATCTCAGTCAGGCCTCTCTAACTTTATTTCCCAATTTTTCAGCATGTGCTGTACCTGTTTATCTCATTCCTAATCTTATCCATTCTTGCCACTCTTAAGGAGAACCTCAACATTTTATTTCTGACACTTCCAGTTCTGTCTTCATATAACTGGTCTCACCACTGTCTTGTAAGAGGGATGCACAATATTATCGGCATGGTATCGTATCGGCCGATATTAGCAATAAAGTTTAATATCGGATATTCCATCAAAATAACTTGCCGATATAAAAGGTTTCTGTTTTAAGTAATTTTTTTATTTTATTTAAGAAACTGTCAAGTATATCTAATACTCACTTTTCACTTGTTGCTTGTGAACAGGTTAGATTTGTGAACATTTACAAATATGCGCTGTCCGAGTGTTGTCATTGTGTTGGACAGAGTATATGCCATGAATGAATTTGACATTAAACATAAGTGTTACGTCATTTTCAGCCCCGTTTTGGCATCTGCATTTGGTAACAGACAATATTGCACGATATTGGATTTTGGATGATAAGTTCAAACTTATTTAGGCCGATAACCAATACCGATATTTCAGACCTACTTACAGAGATTAAATAGCTTTCTCTCCTGTGGAATCAAAATACCACAATATTCTGCATATCACCTCTACTCTTCTTTTTCTTTCAAGTTCAAGTAGGTTTTATTATCATTTGCATCACATGTGGTACATGAGGTGGAACGGATTTGTGTAAACAGGATCCCAGTTACATCCAACAATAGCAAAAATATCACTTGTAAAAAAGAAACTGTAGTAAGGATCTAAGATATAAACTAAGAAATATGCTAAACACTAATAGTGCAAAACAATAGGCTGAACAGCAGCAGCACAAACATGAGTGTGTGAGCAGATGAGTACGAATGAGCAGCAGCATGAGATCAGCAGCACATTTCATCTATCAAAGTGGCATTACTGTGATTTTTTTTTTTTTACAATGAAAATCCTGATTAGAGATTTATGAGCTTCAGGGTAGAAGCTGTTCTTCAGTGTAGTGGTTCTGCACTTAATGCTCTGCAAACTTCTTTCATTCTCTTCATCCATTAGCTCTTCCAAGTCCCTCCATCTTCCCATCACATTTTCCTCACTTGTTAGAACATTACCATTCCTATCTTTGGCAAGCCTAACCTGCTGCACATCCTTTCCAGCCTGATCCCTCTGTCTTTCCGCTCTGAAGACGGAAATATTCTCGGGCTGCTCTCAAGTTAAGTGGAAAACTTGGTAAGGAAACTGAAAGTTAAATTGGTTTTCTTTTTCAATAGATCCTGTCTAACTCTGAATGAAACACCTCGTTACTGCAACGTTCCTTCCCTCCATTGATTACGGTGACATTATCTACATGAACGCTCCTACAAGAACCTTGGAGATGTTGGATGCTGTCTATCATGGTGCACTAAGATTCATAACTGACTGTGATTATCGTACCCACCACTGCACCATGTACT
>JAVCKU010000150.1:2389840-2402872 GCA_032273985.1 Hypsolebias coamazonicus | reverse complement strand
AACTGAGTTGATAAAGTTAATGGCGGCCAAATGTAAAGTTAAAAGCAAGAATAACCATAATGCTGAATG
The DNA here is from genome assembly GCA_032273985.1 of Hypsolebias coamazonicus. Taxonomy (NCBI): domain Eukaryota; kingdom Metazoa; phylum Chordata; class Actinopteri; order Cyprinodontiformes; family Rivulidae; genus Hypsolebias; species Hypsolebias coamazonicus. The sequence continues at coordinate 2,402,803 of JAVCKU010000150.1, read as the reverse complement.
CTAGCTTAAAGAAGCACAACCTTGAGCTAAAGATAAAGGAAACATAACACAAGCTAAAGGTTTAAAGAGCCAGAATGCTAGCTAAAAGCAGCCAAATATTAAGCTAAAAGCAGCACAACACCAGCTAAAAGCAAGAATAACCATAATGCTGAATGCCAGCTAAAAGAAGCACAATGTTGAGCTAAAGATTAAGGAAGCAGAACACTAGCTAAAGGTGTAAAAAAGCAGAATGTTAGCTAAAAGCAGCCAAACGTTGAGCTAAAGATAACAATAGCTAAAGATTTAAAGAAGCAGAATGCATTCTAAAAGCAGCCAAGCATTAAGCTAGGAGCAGCACACCACCAGCTAAAAGCAAGAATTACCATAACGCTGAATGCTAGCTAAAGGAAGCTGAATGCTGTCTAAAAGAAGCACAATGTTGAGCTGAAGATAAAGGAAGCAGAACACTAGCTAAAGGTTTAAAGAAACAGAATGCTAGCTAAAAGAAGCAGAACACTAAGTTAAAGATAAAGGAAGCAGAACACTAGCTAAAGGTTTAAAGAAGCTGAATGCTGTCTAAAAGAAGCAGAACACTAGCTAAAGGTTTAAAGAAACAGAATGCTAGCGAAAAGAAGCAGAACACTGAGCTAAAGATAAAGGAAGCAGAACACTAGCTAAAGATTTAAAGAAGCTGAATGCTATCTAAAAGAAGCAGAACACTAGCTAAAGGTTTAAAGAAGCAGAATGCTAGCTAAAAGAAGCAGAACACTAAGCTAAAAGTAGCAATAGAATAGTGAAATTGAAAGTGTTTAGTTATTAAAAAAAAAATAAAAATTCAGAAAACTGAAGGAAAACCAGAAAGTCGTGTGAAAACTGACTCAACGTCCACATTAACACGAAGCTGTCGAGGCCTCGTGGGTCAATTTGACCCAAGGGCAGCAGGAGGGTTTAAACTCCCTGCTATGAAATAAAATACCAGTAAACACAAGGTCGAGCCGACCTTCACAGAGCTTGTGGCCGTGCTCTTTTAGTTGCTGTTTTTAGTTTGTTAAAGTCCAACAGGTTAGTTCCTCTGCAGAGCGGCATGTGAACCGGCCACCATGTTGGTTTTATTAATCTGAGATCTGCAGCGAGCTGGGCGGGAATAAAGACAGAGGAATCTCTGGAATTCCGCTCTGGCATTCCTCGGACGCTGCCGCTGATGTCATAAAGCGTCTGGTATTCAATCGGCGATGGTTTAATGTGGCAATAAAGGAAAAGTAAAAGTAAACCGACGCCCAGCTGTCATTCAGAGACGGGTTGTGTGTTATTTGTGCCCTGAGGCATCCCATCGCTCCGTTAGTCACGAGGAGGTGTTAACTCATGAATGTTTAAATCAACCCCGTCACGCCTGGACTAATGAGTGTGAAGAAAACTGGTTCTGTGATGTTCATTGAGACGAACACTGTCTTGATGTTCCTCTCAACTGGTGCTGAACCAGACCAGTTTAAAGCCCCTGTAGGTGTAATTACTCTGGACTTTTTAAATAAAGTTTCTAAAGGTTAACTGGAGCTGAGGACGCCTCAGGAAGTCCAGACCGGCTGGCCTTTTGTAGCAGAACTTCAGGTTGAACTACCTGTTCAAGTCCTTTTGATGTTTTTACCATATTCTCATTAGCCTTAGCCTTTTTTTTTTTTTTTGGTCCACTTGAAGCTGCTAATCCTCCATTTATTGGCATGCAGCTATAAAACGGTGAGTTTTCTTTGCCTGAAACGTTCAGTAATGTTTTCCTGTTTGGACTCTGAAGCCTTTGAGGATTTGTAAACTCTGATCACCAGTTTCCAGTTGCTGTTGGGGAAATCCGAGTGACCAACGTGATAAGAGCGCATGGAGAGTTAAGATAAGCCTCGTGTTTACTCTGGCACAGCAGATGGGAACGGAGCGGACCGTGCCAAGGAGCGTTGTTGTTTTTTTAAGATTCCTCTGATCACATGAGGAAAAAACTGCATTTCTTTAGTTTCTTTTCTTTGAACGCTGTCCCCCGACTTTCTATAACGCAGGAGGAGACATCCGGGAATCCTCCCCAGTTTGGAGGATCTGCTCTTCTACACGGTGGCAGAAGGTCAAGAGAAAATCCCTGCTCACAAATTTCTCACAGTAAGTCCTCAACGTTCGCTCCGGAAGGGGTGGTTCAGATCTTCTGGAGGTTCTGAGAAGAAGTTGTAAACAGTTGGTATGAGCTACAGCACCTGCACGAGCTGATAAAGATCATTTAGGGCTGCACGATGTAAAGACACGGTACAAATCAGATGGACTCCGACTCTACGAAATGCATCCACACGAGACGAAATGTTCAACTAGGATGTCACATTTTCTTATTATCGTGCAGCCCTGCAACTATTTACATGTTTCCAAATTTATAGACTTATTGATTGAGCTCAGATTAATAAATAAGTGGAGATCTGAACCACTTTAGGTGAGTTTGTGTTTTATTTAGATACAATCCTGATTACATGATCTTTAACTAAAATAACTAGAACCGCCATTAGACGGGTACATTTGGTTCAGACCACGCAGAGCTATGAAGAAATGGTTCAGATCTTTAGAAGTGTAGTCAACATCTTACCTGTCATAGATTACTCTTTGAACGTTAGTTTGGAGAAATGTTTTATTCAGGGCGGACTGACAAGCTAACAGCTAGCTGTATCGAAGAACATTTTATTTTATATATATATTTTAACTTTTGTTTTACCAGGCAAAACATTAAGAATCTTTTCTTATTCACATCATCGGCCTGCCAACAAATGCTGACGCCTTAAATATCAAATAATTTGTAGCGAGTCATGCAAACACGTTTTTATAAACCTTTACAGGGCTATCGTTTTGCATCGCATAATTACTACTGAGGGAATGTTACAAGGAAGTGCTACAGCTAACTGTCACTGCTCGCAACAAAGATCTTGTTCAGTCAGTTAACGCTCAGATTATGTGTTGGGGATTGTGAGTTTCAGCCACCACATCAAGTTTTAGCTCAATGTTTATAAAACACTATACTGTAGCCATTTTTGTGTTGTGGCAGCCATCTTGAATCAAGCTACGCTAGTATCTTGTCAATGTGATCTGAATCAAAGTCTTGTTTTACAATTCAAAGAGCTATTTACAACAGGTAAGATATTAACTATTCATAACCTTTAGCCAAAATTCCCCCTTCTTTAACCTTCATAAAGAGCTGAACTATCCCTTTAATGGCAGATGTCACAGATCATGCTAAAGGCAACACTGGCATTAAATGGCATTGTCTTTTCAGATTATCGTTGTTTACACATGAGGCTCGTGTTTAAAGTTGTTTTTTATTCTAATTCAGGCGCTCAAAGCCACCGGGCTTCGGACCGGCGATCCCCGCCTGAAGGAGTGCATGGAGACCCTCAAACAGACTTTAAAGAAGACTCCAGACGGCGTGACGCTCGACAGGCACCTCTTCAAGAAGTAAGGCTTGTCGGGTTTTGTTTGGGTCTCTGGTCTGTGTCACGCTGGTGATTTTTGTTCCTCCGTGCTCAGTCCAGCCTCGGCAGGACTTCAAGGGAACTTGAAGGTTTTCTGTTGCAGCAATATGAATCAGACTCGGCTTTCTGGGAAGCGTTAGAGCCTCGATTCATTGGTGCTGCTGATTCATCAGGTAGAAAGTGATCAAATGCTGAATTACTTCTTTTAATGGAGCCATCTTGAGTAAAACCATTGGTGCACGCGATGATCTTTTAGTTTAGATTCATCCCTTTGAGATGACACGATTAAAATAGCATTATTTTATGTACTTTGACCTGAAGCCAGTTGTGTCGACGCACTGGGACCACCTCGAGTCGCGATCCACTTTCATTCGGCACAGCTTCTTTTGGAAAAAAACTAAATAAAGTTTGAATCTTTCAAATAATTAAAGCAACTTTTCTTTGTGATAAAATTTACGACGTCACATGCGAGTTTCGCTCTTATGTCCTCCGGCCAGTTCTGAGCGTTTCCAAACGTCTGTAAACCTGCAGCTGAGAGACGACGTCGGGTAAACGGCTCAGATCGGAGCTGCGGAGCGTCTGCCTGAATTTATGTTTGTCCAGTTTAGTGTTTAAAAATATATTTTAATGTTTAAAATTCAGTTTAAAATGGTGACGAAAAGGAAGGTGATGGTTCTGATAACTTTTCTCCAAATAAATTAAGCAACCCTCCTGCTGCCCTTGGGAAAAAATGACCCTTGATTATCATTAAGGCCACCTTGGTTTGACCCAAGGGCAGCAGGAGGGTTCAGTTCAGATTTTTGCATAATTATTGAGGAAAAAACCTGCAAATTTATTATTTTCCTGTTTCCAAAAACATTGATTGAACTTGGCCCTCAACTCGGTATAAGTTTTTAACTTTGACCTCCCTCAGGTCAAAGGTCATGCAGCTTTTTTAAGAAGGTTGAAGAACCGGTCTAAGGTGTAAAGATTCATCAGGAACATGAACGAGTTCAGTCAGTCGAGTTTGTAGCAGAATCTTCAGGAGTACCTAACTGAGTTTTTATTTAACATTTATTTAACGAGTTTCAAACGTTAAAATGCCGTCGTCTTCACGATAATGCGGCATCGTGAGTTAAATGACTTGTTTCACCCCCCCCCCAGTCGACTTAACAAACTAACTTACACCAATGTGCACGAGTTTGAGATCATCACTGCGGTGCAACAATGCTTCTTCATCAAACACCCGTTTTACCCTCATAGAAGTTTGTCAGACTTCACAGTTGCTAACTTGGTTGGCAAACTTTCTCCTCAGCTGCATGCCATCACGGTGATTGAGCATCCTGTTTGTGGTTTCGTCCATCAGGTGTGTCCAGAGCAACATTGTCCTGCTCACTCAGGCTTTCCGAAAGAAGTTCGTCATCCCAGACTTCCAGGCCTTCACCTCCCATATTGACAAGCTTTATGAGAAAGCCAAAAAACTCACCGGAGGACAGGTGTGTCCTTGGGTCCATGACTCTTTATTTGTTTGTTTGTTTTTCATCATCGTTGTTATTGTTTACTGCATACAAATTCATTATCATCGCTCTGTTCTGATTTGGAAACCCTTAAGAGCAAACTTTTTCTGAAAGGAAAAAGAAATCCACCCTTGAACACGTCAGAAACGTCATAGTGGTGCTATTTTCTCACACAGGCGTTGGAGTCTCTTCTGGTTCTGTTTAGTTCTGCTTGCTTCCAGGAACTAAATGTGTGAAAAGAGCTGAATCATGAAGGAATGCATGTCGCCCACTGCTCCAATCTTTCAAGCAAAGGTTTTAATGCAACCTCAGTGCTTAGAGCAGGGCTATTCAACTAAACTGCTCAAGGGGCCACAGTTACTGGAAGCCATGAGCTCGGGGGCTGGACGTCCAGCAGTTACTCTGATAAATTTTGTTTTATGGTTGAAAATCTAGTTTTACTTAAAAATGAAGCCATTGGTGGGTCGAACTGAGCACAACTTTGGGCCTGATTTGGCCCCCGGGCCACTAGTTGAATTGCCCTGGCTTAGAGTATGTTTTAGGGATGATTCTCGGCTACTACCTCACCAAATTTTAGCTTCATATCTCTAAAATTGACGGAGTTATAGCCATTTTTATATCTCCCAAACTCAGTCGAGTCACATTTCACTTCCCGCCTTTTTCACTTTCCCGCCATTTTTTATGATCATGCCAACAGCATCCAGTTTTTGTTTTTTGTTTTTCCCCCGGATGTTGGAAAAGACAAAGTTGTAAGACTTTCAAACATTATTCAGCAGATTTCATTGTTACAAAAACGTGAGCGTTTATTAGAATTAAACTGATTTAATTTGTCCTGTCCCGAAAGGTTCATTGTCATATATGCTAACTAGCATGTGGCTAACAGCAGTAATGTTTACTACCATCTGAATCACGCTTTTCAGTTCTATTTTTACCATTTGGCTTTAGAAAAATGCAAAAAATGTGCATTAGATTTCAAAATCTGAAGAAAATACTTTTTGGACGTTGGTAACCCCCATCACGTCCTTTAACATCTGCTGTCAGATAAATTTCACGTGCACTACTGATGACATATTAGCTTTTTGAAGGAGACAGTTTTATGGAATATTAAATGTATGGAAACAAAATTTGGCTACTTTGATATATTTATTCAATTTTTAGTTTCCCTATTTGACCATTTTGACTCTTTGCGTGTCCAGGGGTGGATTTTTTTCTTTGACCCTCGTTAGTCTCATTTCTGTGGCTGGCGTGACGCTCTTGCTCAGCGGCGTGCGGCGACATTCTCTCACTCAACTGCTTTACCTCCTCTTCAGGTTGCAGACTACATTCCTCAGCTCGCCAAGTTCAGCCCCGACTTGTGGGCCGTCTCTCTGTGCACGGTGGACGGACAGAGGTGAGACAGTTATTTATTGCGGTACGTTGTGTTTTTAAACGGGGTGTGCAAGGACACAGTTTTCCCAGAAACGAACAAACTTGTGCGGAAAGGCGATTATCGAGTGTGTTGTGTAATCGTTTCTGAAGGAGTGTTCGTGTACCTGCGCTCTGACAGGCTCCTGCAAACCGCCATACGTGAGCGTTATGTTTAAGGAGATGCCATAAAGATAACACAGTTATGTTTTGAAGCTGTTGCTGTTTTATTGTTTTCCTTTGAGACGTTTAAACATTTCCTCCGGTTTATTGTCTGTTGTAACCCCAACAGCTCCGTACGTTCAGACGGGGGGAGGGTTTAACCTCTGTTTTCTGTCACAGACACACAGTGGGAGACACCAAGGTCCCTTTCTGCCTGCAGTCTTGCGTCAAACCTCTGAAATACGCCGTGGCGGTTCACGACCACGGCACGGAGTACGTGCACAGTTTCATCGGGAAGGAGCCGAGCGGCCTCCGCTTCAATAAGCTCTTCCTGAACGAAGAAGGTGAGATGGTAACATTGTGAAAAAGGCTTTGCTGTAGAGCACAGGTTGTTTTGATTAGATGAACAAACTACCGTATTTTTCGGGCTATAAGGCGCACCGGATTACAAGGTGCAATATCAATGAACAGGTCTGTTTTCATACATAAGGCACATTAAGCGAAACAAAACAGTCAAACTTTATTCACAATGACCACACAAAATTGGTTTGAGGTCAGTAAGCACAACCAAAATTAATACATAAGGCGCACCGGATTTTAAATCTTACTGTTGATTTTTGAGAAATACCCTGATGCATGCTCAGTACTAAGGATTTTAAGTGCGCCTTATAGTCTGAAAAATATGGTAAACCGCTGATTTCTTGTGATCAGGAGGTTCACGTTTAGAGTCAGCAGAACATTTAGAGATAAAACTCTGCGACAATTAGTAGAAACTGACGAAACACCGTATTTGAAATTATTTGTATGAGTTGATGTTTCGAAACAGATTATTGTTTAAAGAAAACTAGTTAAATATGACTGATGATCTTCAAAAACACTTTAATCAGAAAAATAAAACCTTTTATATTAATAAAATTAGTTATATTTAAATAATTGAGTACAAAAAGAGACTGAATTTCGCTTTTGTGTTTTACGAACACAGAGGGAAAAAACAGTTCTGAAAACACTGAGTAAGATTTTATAAATCCAGATTTTATTCATGACAGAACAAAGTAAAAACATCAAATGTTAAAAACGACCATTTATTGGTAAAAAGTCATTTTTATTTTTTTTAGTTCAGTGGGATGAGGCAACAACAGTCCTATGAGATTCTGGGTTTGTGTTTTTTCACAGACTCTCGTAAATTTTATTTTATTTTTTTTAAGATTATTTTACTGAGCAGAGGAAGCTCCTGCTCCCACAGATTATCTCAGATGACTCCTCAGTCCTCACCTTGTAATCTGACGCTTCCTCCGTCCTGGTTTCACCTCAGCCTGCTGAATAATTTGCAGACGCTCGGCCGTCGTGACATTTCTCTGGTTGTGTCACGGCACGTCGAAACGAGCCAATAACATTTTACAGGTTTTTATTCGTGGCTCGTCGTCGGGTTTCCTTCCTCTCTGGAGGAGAAAATTTGATTTGACATCTTTTATAATTATAAGCCTCGGTGCAGCGTTTATATTTAGACGAGACGTCTGCTTTAAATTAAAAAGGATGATATTTACGCTGGTGTTACTCTAAAGACGAGTTACATAAGAGAGCTTTGGTAGAATAAAGACTTTATTTATCGCAGAAACATAGTCTTAAAAAAAAAAAATCACATCTACCTCAGCAAAAAGACCAAATGTTTCCTTTAAACCTCCTGAGCTGTAAATAAACCCGAACGGCAGTTCTAATGGTAAATTAAAAACTAAGTAGAGAAATTGCATTTCCTGAGAAAATGCAGTGTAAATGCTTACTGCAGAAAAAAATGGCTGAAAAACAGCTGAAATTAGCTAAAATAAGCTGAAATGTAGCTGAAATGAAAGAACAAGCCTAAATTAGCAGAAGAAAGCAGAAAGAGCACATTTTTGCTGAACTGGGTTCAAGTAAGCAGAAATTAGCACAAAAATCAGGATATCACAAAAAAAAAGCTGAAATTTGGCTACACAATATCTAAAAAGTAGCAGAAAAGGCAGAAAGAAGTTTAACCTATGAGAACGAAGTGGAAAGATCTGGACTGAGCTAAAATAAAATGTGGAATTAGCTGAAAAGGCTAAAATTAACTTAAACAGCGGAATAGTAGCTGAAATAGCAGAAAAAGCTGAAGCTAGCTGAAAAAAGCTCAAAGGAGCTTAAGTTGAAATTAGCTGAAATAAGTTAATTAGGTTGAAAGTAGCAGAAATTACTATGAAAAACTTGAATTTATCTTTAAGTGGCTGAAATGAGCTAAAACATTTTCCAAAAAGATAGCTGAAAAGGTTAAATTAACAAGCTTATATTAGCAGAAGAAAACAGAAAGAACATGTTTGCCCAATTAAGCTGAAAGAAGCAAAAATGAGCACAAAAGTAGAAATTATTTGAAAAAAGCTTAAATTAGCACAAAAATCCATCAGAAAAGTAGCAAAAAAGCAGAAAGAAACTAAAAATTACTAGAATGAAGTGGAGAGAACACATTTTTGCCGAATTAGGCTGAAAAAATCAAAATGAGTGCAACAAATGTGGAATTAGTTTAATTTTTTTTAAATTGGCATAAAAATAGCTATATAGTAGCTGAAATAGTAGAAAAAGCTGAAACTTTCAGAAATAAGCTGAAGGGAGCATAACAAGCTTAAATTAGTAGAAAGAAATTAGAAAAAGCATAAAAATGTAGTTAGCAGAAAGAACCTGAAATGAGCACAAAACAGCTGAAAGTAGCTGAAAAATGTTTATAGTTGCACAAGGAAGCTGAAAGAAGCTGAAGCAGAACAAAATGTGAAAGCGGCAGTAAAAGGTTGTAATCAGAGCTAAATATTTTGAAGGATGTAAAATGAGCTCATTTCATTTTCTATTAGAACATAAATGGCAGAAAAGGCTAAATATTTCAAAAAGTTAAAGTTGCACCAATACCAAAAGTTCTAACACCCTCCTCCTGAAAGAGCTGAACGTTTTGATATGATTTGTTGAAACAGCTTGAAAACTGGGGGATGAGAAATGCGCCGAAAAATGGATCACAACAGTGTGAATGCTTCGTAAACATTCACACAATAATCAGTTTTTTTTTTTTAATTCGAGCTCTCTCCAAACTGAACAGACGGTCGTCAATAATCTACATTAACTTTAAGAAATACTTGGAGTGTTTTTAATTAAAGGTTTGCACAGAGAGCACAACATTTCACCGTGTGCTGGTCGTTTTATCTTTCAGCTCTATTTAAATTAAGCCAAAGGTGTTTTCCAGCTTCGGTTCGATCCTGACGGAGCTCGTTGTTTTTGTTTGTTTTGGCAGATAAGCCCCACAACCCCATGGTGAACGCCGGCGCTATCGTTTGCACTTCTCTGATAAAGGTAAGAGCAGCGACACTTTCCTCTTTAATCCGCTGTTTTTAAGTGTCGTCCAACATCCCGTGTTTGTGTCGCCTCCTCTTAAGCTTCAGCCAGAACGTCCCGCTGAAACGGCGTGCAGCTGCTTTATCGGGTAGATTAAAGGAGGTCAATATTTGTAGCGGGTCGGTGGTTGTTTTGGCTGATTAAACACGAAACGACTCACTCAGCAAGCCTGGTGAAAACAAACCAGCAGCGATTGGACTCGCGCTCCATTTCCATCCACTTTGTCTTTTGTGTCTTCATTGAGTTTTACATCATTTTACAAAAGAATAACTAGACGTTAATTATCTTTTAGAAACTCTGAAAAGTTTTTATTTATTGCTGCCGTTACATTAGTTACGTATTTGGACTTTGCAGCTTTTTAACAGACTAATCCTCGTCTTTCTTCGCTTTAAATGTTGAGGCGTGTCCGTCGGCGTCATTTGAGCAGTTTAATCGTTTTCAGTGAAACTTTAACCCAATGGCAGCAGGAGGGTTCATAAGATGGCACCAAACCCGCCTTGTTAATTTCAATGTAAAAGCTGCAGATAAATAAATAATAATAAAAAAAAAAAAAGAATTAAGCTCAGTCATCCGGGTAAATAACAAAAAAAGTTAAATTGTGTCATCTGGACCAGTTTCTTTTAAGTGAGAAACTTTTCATCCCCATCCAGAGGACTTCGTCAGTCTACAGCCTTCACTGCTGTGTTTCAGGCCAACCTCCTGTTGGAATCTCAAAAGTAGACTTTTATTTAACACGTTCAAACAGAGCGCGCCCATCCAAAACAATCAATCCTCATGTACAACAATCAAATGTTTTAGGCCAGATGACCAACTTGTTACTCATACAAACAGCCCGAGGACAAAGTGGTTCAGGAAAAGGTTTGTAATCTCAGTCATCCAGGTAGATGACGACAACAAAGTTAAATTGTGTCATCTGGACCAGTTTAAAGTTTCTGCTTAAAGAAACTGGTCCAGATGACACAACTTAACCTTTTATTTATTTATTTATTTATTTTGCTTTGGCAGATATTTAAACCTTTTCAGGATAAAAAAATAAAACTATTTCCCTCATATCAGTGTTAGTTTCCATAAAATGTATAATTGTACTCACTTTTCAGAAAAGCAAATCCAGAGTTAAATTCATGTAGGATCAACTTTATTTTTTTTTATTTTAAATTTTTAAGAAATCTGAAATTCCTGCCGAGCGTGAGCCCTGGATGCCAACATGTCTTGTTCATGAAGGTTCTTGTTTTCCTCGGTGCGTCACTCTGAAGAGTTTTGACGGATTTAGCCTCAAAAGTTATCAGGGCGCCGGGAAACCATCTTGAACATGTCTGGTTGCATCACGGCGATGATATTAGTCATAACCCTGCTTTAAAACGGACGAACTGCTCCTTTAAAGTGCCTTACGTAATCCTTTTTGTGTGGACGTCCTCGCTGAGCTCGGCGCCGTCGGGTCAGGCCGGTTCCTCCTGTTGACTCATGAAGCTCCTCCGTCTCCTCTCAAACCTGTTGGACAAAAACTCTCCTGCGTCTGAGTTCAGCGGCTGCATCTAAAGGTCGCTTTCAAGGTTTCGCTCACGCACGTCTGCACCGGGCGGGCTGGACGCTGATGACCTCGCTGCAGCTGGAGGCTAAACTCGACTTTCAAAATAAAAGTTGAATTGATTTATTGAAGCCTTTGTTGGGTCGTTGGCGGCCTCTGGATTCAGACGCAGAGTTCGTGTCTGTGGCTCATCCGTGTCTTTGTTTTAATTTTCACTGTAAAAAGCCTTTAACCTCAGAGGGGTGATGATTATGGGATGTTTTGCCCCGGCAGTGTGCACTCAAATGTTGTTACCTGCTGCTTGAAGGCTACATGTTGTTGTTTTTTTTGTATGTTGCATTTTTTCCAGACGTAGGAACTGTGGGAAATAATGACCGCTGCTGCAGGTCAAATGACGTTGGTAATTTTTTCTTCCTTTTCCATATCTATCTCCTGACCTCTCCCTCTTCTCTTTCGCTCCGATCGGCTCTGTAGAAACCCGTTTAGTGACTCTTTAACATCATCATTCCTGCTTCTGTTCAGTGCAACTTAAAAAAATTTTTTTAAATGGACTCCCGTCCAGTTAACAAGCCCATCCAAAATCATAGTGCAGTTTTGTTTTTTCCAAGCACGTAACACTTTAAAGTGCATGTGTGCATATTTTTATTCTTGCTGTGGCTTTTATTTTTTATTTTTTGAGTAACGATGCAGCGTCAGATTGAGTAAAAATCCACTCGGGAACAAACCGAAGGACGTTTCTCCTCCTTTTCCTCCCGTTTTTGGACTCCCTGTACAGATTTTGACCCTTGACCCCGTCCACTCATGCATCACTGTAACTCATAGAGCGACAGCTAAACTCTCAAACCTGCACGCAGTCAGAAACGTGTCCGAATCAGCGTGTTGTAGTTTAAACTCTGCACTAAACCTCCCTTCAGCTGCAGACAGACTCCTCTTTGTAACAACTATTCACGTCTGCTTAAAAGCCAAATCAACTTATTTCTCCGTTTTTAATTGTGATTAAAGCTATTTCTCGTTGTGTAGTTGTCGTTTTAGCTGTGTGAAGCCGCTGCTGAAGGAACTCGACTAACTGATTTCCTGTTTTCCTCTCTCCGCAGCAACACGCCAGCAACGCTGAGAAATTTGACTACGTGAGTATTGTGGGAAAATATGCCGGTCGAGGACGTAAACATCAACTAAAATAAAACAAAAATACATTAAATCAGACAACTTTGAACTATTTTCAGGTTGCGTTTAGATTTTTTAGGTCTTTGTTCACCGTTTTACAATTTGTTGTGGTTTGAGTTATTTTTAAGTTTGCTCTTCAGCCTTTTTTTTTTGTTTTTTTTGTTGCCATTTTCAGATTCTTCGGCTATTTTTAGGTTTGCTTTGCTATTTTCAGCTCCTGTTTTTGCCTCTTCTACTTTATTTTCAGCTTTTGTTCAGCTATTTTGAGCTTTTGTTCAGTTATCAGTTTTGTTTAGCTCCTTTTTATGTTTTCTTCAGTTTTTTTTCCTGATAGTTTTAGCTTTTTTTTTTTTTTTTTTTTTAAAGT
>JAVCKU010000150.1:2378196-2389740 GCA_032273985.1 Hypsolebias coamazonicus | reverse complement strand
TTGGTGTATCTGGGAGAAATTGCCAACTTAAACTAAAGACTAAGCAAATATTTAAGATGGCTGATAGAAAATAGGCTTCTTTATGCTTATTTTTTAGCTGTTTTTCTGCTCCTTTTCAGCTTGAATTAATTTCTTTAGCTACTTTTCAGTCCTTCTTATGTGAAAGCTTATTTGGCTCTTTCTCTGATTCTTCCTCAGGTCATGAATTTCCTGAAACAAATGGCAGGAAACGAGTACGTGGGTTTCAGCAACGCCACGTAAGTCAAAGGTTTCTGTTTTTAATTAAATCCAGAACTGATGTGTGACGCAACGTTTAGTCAGCCCCATTCAAGATGGCCGCCGCAGCTATTCAACAGCAAAGGGCTGCTCAGTTACAGTAAATGAGGTAAAGTTTATGTGGGAGTAGCTGAGAGTCGATCTCAGCTCACAATCTGAGCATTACTGCGGCTCGTTAGATGTGGCTGTGGCGGCCATCTTGAATTCAGCCTGCCATGGAAGGCGGCAGGCGATGTTCCTTCAAGGATTATCCGACCTTTCACTTCTTTAAGTTTTCCTTCCAGCAGCCGGACTTTCCTCTGGATCAACAGTTCTCCAGACGCGCTGAAGGTCTTTCAGTTTTCTCTACAGGCTTCGGCTGCTTTTTCCACAAAGTTCTTGTCTTCGTACCCGAGACCCACAAATCGTTTAGGCATAAAACTGACCTCCGGGGAGTTCTGCTGACGTGTTAACGAGACATTTTAGAAGAAAAAAATAAATAAATTTGAGCTTTTTGTTTCTCTTAAGCCTGTCACTAAAGACGCTTGCATTTGAGGGATCGGAGGCTCGTCCTCAGTAATGAGGTTGTTGCTCCGGTCTTTCATGGGGAAGAAAGAGTTGATCCGAAAGGCAAAGCTTTGAATTTACTGTCTACGTTCCAGCCCTCACCTCATGAGGTCAAACAGCTGAAATGAGCTCCCTTCGTAGGTTTGGGGAGGCTCATAGTAGAACCGCTGCTCCTCCACATTGAAAGGAGTCATCTGAGGTGGTTCATCTGATCAGGACGCCTCTATTTAGAGGGATGTCCCACCATGGAATCCCCGGGGCAGACCCAGAACTCTCTGGAGGGATTATAGATCCTCTCTGGTCTGGGACCACCTCATGGTCCCCCAGGAGGAGCTTGAGAGTGTTGCTGGGGGTAGAGAGGTTTGTCCTGGACCTGTTGCCTCCATGACCTGCCTTCTTTCCTTGTTTCTTGTTTGAAACACGTCGGGTTGGTCTGATCAACTGCAAGGACAGAAACTGGGTGAAATAAAATGATGTGAGGATTTAAACTAAAATCAATCTGTAGAGCAGGAGTTTGTAAGGTCAAATGCAGCCAAGGTCCAAAATTACTGTATTCCTAAAAGCCAGGGGACCTGTTGATCCAGACCACTAGAAGATTACAAGAAAGACCAGCTGCTTGGGAGATAAAACTGGAGCCGGATGAAGACTTTTGCACAGCTCTGTATCCTGGATAAAAAGCTTTAACTAGTAGATTTTAATTTTAACGTTACAGAACACAACTTTGTTGTTTAATAAAGATCAAATTACATATAAGAAAATGTGAAGAAAGCCAGTGTGTTGTGTTGTTTCTGTGCTGGGTCATATGAAGGTTCGGTTCTGGACCCGCAGCTCGGTTCTGGACCCGCAGCTCGTGTCGTAACGATGCACGACCTGATTTATGACGGAGCTGCTGCAGATCAGAGGCTCATGTTGCAGAATTATCACATGAAGGCATGAAGGTTCTGCCCGTACCGAACCCGTGACGGGCGGGGGTTCAGAACTCCTGCGCTGACCTGCAGAAAGCGCACGAGAACGTGCACGCGCCTCGTGCAAACTGTAACCGGATCGCTGTGCTCTTTGTGTGACAGATTCCAGTCGGAGCGCGAGTCGGGAGACCGGAACTTCGCCATCGGCTACTACCTGAAAGAAAAGAAGGTTTGTCTGCAGATTAAACCGTTTTTAATCCCGTCTGTCGGCCGGGAAACGTTTTTACTGAACAGAAACTAACTTCAGACAAAGTTTACAGATGCATAATGCAAACGGATGAGTTTAAAATGATCTAAAACAAGAAAAATTAAAACGTTTTACAAATACTCTCATCCAAATATCCATCCATCTGTTCATTTGTTTTTCCGTTGGTTCAGCCATTTTCCTCCACTTGTCTGATCCAGACCTCCCTCTCTCCAGCTCTTCCTGGAGGGTCTTAAAATTTTCCCAGACCAGCGTGGATACACGCTCGCCCTAGAGGGTTCTGGGTTTGCCCCAGCGTCTCCTCCCAGTAGGGCGTGTCTAGGAAACCTCCAGAGGGAGGAGTCCTGCCCACGCCTGAACCTCTTCAGCTAATCTTGATGAGGAGGAGCCTCCTTCTGGATAATGAAGCTCCTCGGCTCATCTCTAAGGCTGAACATGTCCACTTTATGAAGGAAGGTTGTTTTAGCCGCTTGGATCCAGGATCTGGTTCTTTCAGTCCTGATCCAAACCTCAAATGGAACTAAATCCACAACCCACAGCTGCAGTTCCTTCTTCATTATGACAGACCGGAATAACATCCTGATTACTGTCGATGAGGCCCGGATCTGTCTGTTCTTCCCCCAGACTTCCATATATGAGCCGATTATGGTTCTGAGAGTGCAGAGACACCTCCTGCTTTGGTTCTACGAGGACCGGATAGGCCTTAACTGGACCCTGGCGCTGGAACGGTGGAACAGTTGACGACACCAACAAAACCCAGAAACTGTTGAACCTCCTAATGTCTGAGCTAATTTATGGTAGAAAACCGTTCAGCTTCTGTGAACACACACAGGACCAGCTCCAGGGCCTGACGGGTTTATATCTGCTCACCTCAGCTTGAATATTACAGGTTTTCAGGTCAGGTTGTCCCGTCCCATCAAACGTTTCATTTTTCAGTCTGAAAATGTTCCTTTGTGTTTGTCTGCAGTGTTTCCCTGAAGGAACCGACATGACGTCAATACTGGACCTGTACTTTCAGGTGTGTTGTCCTCCATATTTATACATAACTAGAGAAACTGCATCTCCTGCGAAAATGCAGTGTGAATGCTTATTGCAGAAAAACAGCTGAAATAAGCTAAAACATGCTGAAATCTAGCTGGAATGGAAGAACAAGCCTAAGATAGCAAAAGAAAGCAGAAAGAACACATATTTGCTGAATTAGGTTAAAATAAACAAAAACTGGCTAAAAAAATGTGGAATTAGCTGAAAAAGCTAAATGTAGCACAAAACAGCTAAAAAAGGCAGATAAAGCTTAAACTAGCAGAAAAACAGCTTAAAAGAGCATAACAAGCTGAAATTAACAGAAAACAGTTAATTTGTCTGGAAGTAGCAAAAATTACAACAAAAACGAATTGATCCCAAAACAGCTGAAATAAGCTAAAAATATGCTTTAAAAATGTACAGTAGCGTAAAAGGTAAACAAGCTTAAATTAACTGAAGAAAACAGAAAGAGCACATTTGCTGAAAGAAGCAGAAATTATCACAAAAAAGTGGAACTTATCTGGGGAAAAAGCTGAAATTAGCACAAAAAACAGCTGAAATTTAGCTTAAAAAGCTGAAAGAAGCTGAAATTTTCATAAGGAAGATGGAACAAACACATTTTTGCTAAATTAGGCTGAAAAAAGTTGCAGTGTGTTTAAAGAAAAATGTGGAATTGGCTGAAAAAGCTTAATTAGCATAAAACATCAATAGCTGAAATAGAAAAAGCTGAAATTTGCAGAAATAAGCTGACAGGAGCTTAAAAAGCTGAAATTAAAAGAACAAAATTAGAAGAAGCACAAAAGTGTTGTAGTTAGCAGAAAGAACCTGAAAGGAGACAAAACAGTTGAACAACAGCTGAAAGTAGCTGGAAAAAAAAAAACTTTTATGGGAAGAGGGAAAAAAAATGCCAGAAAAGGCTAAATATTTCAAAAAGCTAAAGCTGCAGCAATACCAAAAGTCATAGCAGGATTGTCCTGAAAGTGCTGAACTTTTTGAGTTACGATTTGTTGAAATAGCTTAAAAGTGCAGGACGAGAATTGCACTAAAAAAATGTACGGAAGAAAAATGGATCACAATAGTGTGAATGCGTCATAAACATTCACACTATTAATGAGTTTATGACCTTCCTGCTGCTGCTTCATTTAAAGTGTCGCCGAGTCTCTTGAAACTGTTTTATTCTCTCTCTTTGTTGCTCTTAAATCACACTTTGTGCTAAAATTGCCCTCAGAGAATAATCCGTCGTGTTTTGTGTCCGTCCAGCTGTGCGCCATGGAGGTGACCTGCGAGAGCGCCAGCGTCATGGCGGCCACTCTGGCGAACGGCGGCATCTGTCCGATCACGGGCGAGCGCGTCCTGAGCCCCGAGGCGGTGAGGAACACGCTGAGCCTGATGCACTCCTGCGGCATGTACGACTTCTCAGGACAGTTTGCCTTCCACGTGAGTAAAACCCACATTTGGACCGGTTCTGTTGGTTTTAAAAAAGACTGGTGTTCCAGTGGTACCTGGAACACAGAACCTCTAATGTGAGGCGCTTGCTTTTTAAACAAGTTTACACACATGCTGCTCAAATAATACACACACAGTTAAAGTCAGTAAAGTTAAAACTAAGATAAAACTGCATGTTAACAGAAACAAATGAGAACAGTTAGAAAAGATGCAGCTGAAAGCTGCTTGTAACAAGTAGGAGCTTAAAGCTAGAAGCTAAAATTTAAATGTTACACAACTAAAATTGACAAACGGGAGCTAAAAGAGACAAGAGCTAAAAGAGACAAGAGCTGAAAGAGACAACATTGAGAGCTAAAAGAGACAAGAGCTGAAAGAGACAACAATGAGAGCTAAAAGACGAGAGCTAAAAGACAACAATGAGAGCTAAAAGAGACAAGAGCTAAAAGACTAGAGCTAAAGGAGACAACAATGAGAGCTAAAAGAGACAAGAGGTAAAAGACTAGAGCTAAAAGAGACAACAATGAGAGCTAAAAGAGACAAGAGCTGAAAGAGACAACAATGAGAGCTAAAAGAGACCAGAGCTAAAAGAGACAAGTGCTAAAAGAGACAACAATAAGAGCTAAAAGAGACAAGAGCTGAAAGAGACAACAATGAGAGCTAAAAGAGACAAGAGCTAAAGGAGACAAGAGCTAAAAGAGACAACAATGACAGCCAAAAGAGACAAGAACTGAAAGAGACAACAATGAGAGCTAAAAGAGACAAGAGCTAAAAGAGACAACAATGAGAGCTAAAAGAGACAAGAGCTAAAAGAGACAAGAGCTAAAAGAGACAACAATGAGAGCTAAAAGAGACAATAACTGAAAGAGACAACAATGAGAGCTAAAAGAGACAAGAGCTAAGAGACGAGAGCTAAAAGAGACAACAGTGAGTGCTAAAAGAAGCCAAAAAGAGAGCTAAAAGAGACAACAACGGGAGCCGAAAGGTCAACGTGTCAAACGGGAGCTGAAAGCTAAACGGGGAAAGTATTTGTAAATAAAATAAAATATTTTTAAAAGTATGGAAGTTACAAAATCCAAAAATCAGATTACCTGCCTGCTGAATGAGCTGAACGTTTTGATTCATGAATGGCTGAAACGGCACCGCCTGCAGGAGTGGTACGAGTCTAATGGAATGTTCTGGCTTGGTTTGTTTACCGTACCTTTTGTCCCGTTCAGGTTGGACTGCCGGCCAAGTCGGGCGTGGCGGGCGGCATCCTGCTGGTGGTCCCCAACGTGATGGGCATCATGTGCTGGTCGCCTCCGCTCGACAAACTGGGCAACTCGGTCAGAGGGATCCAGTTCTGCACGGTACGTCATGTTCTGGGACGCACAGAGCAGTTCGTGGTCAAGCTGTAAGTTACATCTAGCCGACTTTAAAACCGGGTCAGGACCAGGTGATCCATAAAACCTTGGAGTTCGGAGAAGGCGAGTCAGAGGAACGGAAGGAAACTCGCTAATGATTGTAAACTTACACCTGCAGTCGTTGAACCTGATTAATCAGTGCCTGGTTAATGATTACCAGCTGGTGGTCCGGGGTCAGCGGGAGCCCGCCCCTCAGGTGTGGGCCACCTGTAGGTTTCACAGCTGCCTAATTATAAAGTTTATTTCAGATTCTGAGTCGTCGTTCTGTCGTTTCAGGATCTGGTGGAGCTTTTTAACTTCCACAACTACGACAACCTGAGGCACTTTGCCAAGAAGCACGACCCCCGCCGGGAGGGCGGAGACCAGAGGGTAAGGACACGCAACACCTGCCTGACGAGGAGGAAACCCACACACACCTGCGCTGCAGAACTGGCTGAGTTTAGGGTCTTTAAAGCTGCAAACATGGCTGAAACCAGACGTTTACGTACTCTGTACTGAGACAACAACTTTCTTAGTACAGTATTCTGTATCGATGCCTTTGGGCAGAACGACTCATGTCAAACATTTTGGGTTTTGTCCCGTTCCTCCTGACAGAACTTAGCTCCGCCACAGATTTCCTCTGGGACTGAGACCAGGACTCTGATGGCCGCTCCAAAGCATGGACTTCATTGTCCCTAATCCGCTTTGAAACCGATTGGGTCATATGTTTAGGGACATTGTCCCATTTGTGTCCGAGCTTTAACGTCCTGGCTCACGTCTTGAGATGTTGCTTCAGTAACGTTCTCTCTCATGACGTCAGCCGGTCCCTCCTGTAGCAAAACACCCCCAACATCATGATGCTGCCACCCCTGTGCCTCACACTTATGGGTCAAAAATGATGATTGTCATTATGGTCAGACAGTTTAGTATTAGTCCAGACCCCGCAGGACATTAATGTCTCTGTGTGGACAAACTGTAATCTGCCTCTTTATCTTGCTTTGGGAGTGATGTCTTCGTCCTCTCTTAGTGTCCTTTCAGTCCATGTTGGTCCAGGACTCGTCTCACCATGGATGAGACTCTCGGACCAGCTTCAGCAGCGTCTTCACGGTCTCTGTAGCTTTGGTTCTGATCCACAGAGTTCATCAGAACACGTTCATCTCAGGAACCCAGAACCCGTCTCCTTCCCGAGCAGTACGATCGCCCTCGTGGTGTTTAAACTCCTGTCCAGTTGTTGGACAGAGGAACCTTTAGGTGTCTTTAAACTGGACCCAAAGATGAACCAGAGTTCTGGAGCTCTGATTCTCCTCCTGATATCCTGATTCCTTTAGATTCTCCCATGATGCAACGCAAAGAAGCAGAGCGCTTTAGTTGTGCCTTCAATTAACTCTCTTGTAGTCAACTGACCAATCAAGAGCTTCCAAAGCCATGACATCATCACCTGGGCTGTCCAAAGTCTGAGAAGTCTTAGTGCGTGCGTTTAACAAACAAAACTAATTCTGCGAATCCGAACTGACCCGACAAGGAGAGGTTTGGTCACATTCATGGCGTATGTAAACATCTGGTTTCAACTGTAAACAGAACCAGCTCAGCTTCAGAGGTTCTGTGACCCGTTTGCAAGTTTCGGCTTGCGTGCACGTCTCAGCATGATGTTTTCACCAGAACGGGGAGCTCTTTGAAACTAACTGAATTATTCGTGTCGCTTAAAGCAGCAGCACAGCTTCGGACCCATGGATTACGAGAGCCTCCAACAGGAGCTCGCTCTGAAAGCCCCCCTGTGGAAAAAAGTGTCCCCCACTGAGTCCGACCAGGACAGCTCCACCACTGTAGTCTATAGGATGGACAAAGTCAGCGAGTGACCCCGCCCACCTCGCCTGGTCGGCATCCTTCTTCACCTCTGAGTATTTATTCGACGTGGAGGGTTATTTATTGTGAAGCAGTCACTGCGGGACGGGATGAGGGACTTGTTTTTATTTGTAGCCTCAGTGTGTCTAAAATCTGCTGTACAGCTCCTGCTTCTTCTTAATCCCGTTTTCTGTAAATTATTTTAATCTGGTTTTTAAAAAACTGCTTTTAGGACTCGACTTTTAAAGGAAAAGCGAACCTTTTTCCTCGTCTCCAAAAGCAGGAGCTCAGAATGAGACTCGGGTGATTTTTGCACATGAATACAAACGCTGCTGGGTCAAAGGGCACGTGCACAGGGCTGCGTGCACAGGTTGTTGTTGGAAAGTTGAAACGAGTGCCTGGTCAGGGTTCAAAAAAACTACAGATCCTTCAACTTTGACGCTCCGGCTGACAATCCTGAACTAGACACAAAGTAAAAAAACATAAGAGTAAACCGCTCGTTTTGTTCGTCAGCTGTCTCTTCTACGAACTGTTTTATCTTCGCTTTAACAAATACGTTAAAAAAAAAAAAACAGCGTATCAATCATTTCAGCGTCCAGACTCATGTCCGCTTGAATAAGAAAGGTATTTTTCACATTTTATACCAAAAATGAACATGTTTGTGTAAAAATTGTTAAAAAGAACTTCTGAGAATAAAAACTTGTGACATTTTTAAATAATTTAGGGATAGTTCTTACACATTACTTTAAAAACAACTTTAAATTGAAGCAAATTAAAACCTGTGTTTGGGAAAAGTATGGAACGCCAAAAAATGTATAGAAATTTTTTAATTACTTTTATTAGTACAATAAAATACAAAAAAGTCCAAATTTTACCAAGCTTTAATGATACCTCTATCTGAGAAATCTCTAAGATTAAAGTTAAAGTACAATTAAATATTAACATAATATTTATCAGATAAACAACAAAAAACAACTTTGCTTCTAAATAAATAAATATAAAACCTATTTTTAAAAGTGAGAAATGTTGAAGACTTACGAATTAAATAAAAACCTTCAGCTCCTGAAAAATTACTTTTTAATTTATTATGAATAGAAGCACCAACCCAAACTATAATTCTAAAGTTAGTAATTAAACTAATAATCAGTTCTTGATCACTTTTCTCTCTAATCGTGTATTTATCACCTCCACAAATCTACAGATTAGAAGTCGAGAAGAAGTTCAATCTTTATTTGTTATTTTATTTGTGCAGTTTGCAGATTAATCTTCCCCCTCCCTCCTGAGGGCCATTAGAGTCTTTATTCACTGGAGTCACAGGAAGCATGACGGCTTTAATCTTCATACAGGCGACCAAAACATCTCATCTCAGGCAAGCAACAACCCTAATGACCCTCAGCAGGGAGGGGAGGGATTCATCTGCAAGCCTCTCATGCAGTGAGACTCCACACTTTCTGGTTTTTAATGATAAAGCTGCCTGTTTGGGAAGCTTATCATCTTCAGCTAATGGAATAAAAGGTCCATTTTGATTTTAGAACTTTTCAGATTACCTTTATGGAGGCGATAAACACACATGGAGGGAAACGTGATCATAAACGAGCCGGAATAAGAAGAAAAATAAGTAACTCCCACATGGAAGATTGTTTATCCTTATCTTGGATGTTGTGATGGATTTGTCGTTTCCTGGATGACATAATCTGCACCAACATAATGCCAAAAAGAAATAAGTCAGAGCAGAATTATCCGTCATCTTATTTAGTAAAACCTTAATTAGCAACGCCTCATTAAACTGCACAGAAAAAGGACGACCGACCCGACCCGTTCATGGTCCGTATACTTGAACAGTTTCTCATCCTCCTGATTGCACAATATGTGAGTTATTTCAAAACATTAATTAAATAATCAGACCTCATTCTCTGGAGTTGTAAACACTGAGGATTATAATTAATTTGACAAATAAGCCATAATTCAGCGGACACGCCTGTCGATGCAGACAGCGTGAACAGAACGATCCGTTCTCTCTGTGTCGTCGAGCCTCGGCGCGTTTGTCCGTATGACATCAGTGTTTTCTCCTTTCGTTCTGGTCCAACTTTTAATTCCTCCGCCGTGAGCAGCTTTATCTTGGCTGCCTTCCAGAACCAACTTAGCACGTTGGCTCGTGGCACGGAGCCTTGTTTGTGTTCAGACATGGTCGCCTGCGCAGAGCGCGGCGCAAACGTCTCGATCCGTTCCTCGCCTGCCTTTGCCTTGCTTCAGAGGATTCAGACGTTCCCTTGAAGTTTGGACCAACAGTTCTACGGTTTTCTGAAGCTCTTTTTTTTATTCATCTTCAGAATACCTGCAGAACCAAGACCAGTTCTTGATTTAAGATCGGGCGATATATGATGTTTTTACCGTTTTATTGCTTAATTCAACGCTATAGGACAAACAGAGTGCCCAAGTGTTTGAGCACACAAGTCATGGACCTCACATGAGGATGAACATCCCTCTGACCAATAATCACTCCTAGAACCTGTGGAGACAACAAGCAAGAGCCAAACATTCATAACTAAACAGACAAAACAACAAATGGACAGTTGCTGGTCCAGAACAAGAGCGATTATTAGACACGTCTGAACCAGTGTTCAATAATTATTAAAGTATTTAACTCGTACATCGTCGACCCTTTTGTCCAGAAATC
Organism: Hypsolebias coamazonicus; assembly: GCA_032273985.1. Lineage (NCBI taxonomy): Eukaryota > Metazoa > Chordata > Actinopteri > Cyprinodontiformes > Rivulidae > Hypsolebias > Hypsolebias coamazonicus. The sequence continues at coordinate 2,379,384 of JAVCKU010000150.1, read as the reverse complement.
GTTTCTTCCTTTCGAACAAGAATTTCGAACAGTTTAAATGATCTTAATCTCTGTGTCCTCAGCCACCAGAGTTTTACAAGAGACAACAATGAACGCCATCTTTCTCCATTTCTTAATATTATGAGACAAATGTTGGCTTTGGCTTCCACCGTCCCACATCAGAAGAGTCAGTCTTCCTCACAACATCCAAACTGCACATGGATAAAAGATCTAAAACCTCCTTTTTTTTTTTTTTTTTTTATTGAAGGGGATTTTTCTTCAAGGGCAGCACTCAGATTGGGTTTATTGATGGTCTCAAACAACAACGGTCAGGGAAGTCATTTTTTTAAAAGTGGCATTGATTTCACCTCATGGAGCAGTCGTTTATTAAAACTTTCAAAGGTCACAAGAGCGTAAGGTGTAACAAACCGTAGTATACGCCCAGTCCAGACTATGCATGGGGTTAAATGGGTCTAGGCTGGATTATACCCAGGTTTAATCTGGGCAGGGGTTCTTTTGGCCTGCTACACCGAGCCAGACGAAAACTTCTCAGATCTAAATAAGAACATGAATTCAGACAGGACGTCATCAATGTACCTTTGATGACACTCCTGGTATTTGCATTGGGACGCGTAGTGTTTTTCCTGCTCACCATTTTAGCTGCGACGAGTTAATTTACCTCTCTGAACACCTGTTGAGGTGTTCCTCTTGCCGCTTGAGAGTCGAGACCACGAGGCTTTTCTGGATTAGGTCTGCGATGCGTTTGAAGCGCCTGGGAAAATCTAACCTCCAACTGGAGCAGAAGCAGACATCTGTTTTAAAAACTGCCGTTGAAATTTGTTATATAATCTCAATAGGTGGTTTACTCGATTATCGCCCGCCCTTATCACGACTCGTGTCTTTTGCGCAGTGCTGTCCGACAGTATAAATCCACCTGTATAAACATTTATTAGATTTTAATCTGCAATGAGAGGAAGAAACTCAACAAGGAAACAAAAACACCAAACCTACACAAGAGTAAACTAACATTGTTTTCTGTTTATTTATTTTTTATCTACAACCTAAATTCTGACATTTTGTTAGATTAGACCTGTCTCGATAAAAAATAAATCAATTAATCGCATGATAAATGGAAAATTATCAACCTCATTTTCATTTATCGGCTTTATCGTTTCTTCGTGTCTCTTTCTACTGAAGACACTGGATGAC
>JAVCKU010000150.1:2322272-2334178 GCA_032273985.1 Hypsolebias coamazonicus | reverse complement strand
TGTATTTTATTCATCAAAATGTACAGTACTGTACATGTATGTGTTTTTTGAACATTATGTAGGGTACTGTGTTTTGTCACTGTACGGTCCAGTAAACACGTACAGTCCAGTACATGTACAGTCTAAGTGGGTCTGATTTAAGTTCAAATCGGTATCTGACCGGGTCGTTGTAATGGAACTCGGCCGAAAAGCGAGGACTACCTGTATATCAGTCTGTGTGTAATGAATGAATATAATATACAGTACAAGTTTCACTTTTTGAACGGAATTACTGGTACTGAAATAAATCAACTTTTTCATGATATTCTAATTTTGTGACCAGCACCTGTATAATGACATTTCTGTAAAATGGCACAATTTTTACGTCAGTGGAGCATCTCGCAGCTAACGAGGTCATCTGATGTTTGGCATCATTGTTGAAATATTCAGAGAATGTTACTGTCCCTGACCATCAGAACCCAAGGTGGCCCCAAGAACACTTCTAAAACTCAACTCTGAACCAGATTACCATTTAACGGTTTGCCCAAATGTTTTGTTTTAGAGGGGGGGTCATGACCAGTCAATCTCACATTTTAAATCCTTTTTTCAGACAGTGAATGCACCATTTCTAAATGGTCATAAAGAAAATCCAGTTTTCCTTCCTGTTTTGGAATCCACCATCTTTAAGCAGCTAAAGGACATTTTCATTGTGTTTCAGTTTTTGCAAGAGTAAATAATCTTAAAAGTAATTTGTAATTTCTGGAAGTTATTTAAAAACAAATTAATTTAAGTTGCTGACAGATTCAGTTGGTGCACTGTTTTGAGGCTTGGAGTGCGAAGAAGCTATAATCTGTATTTGTTTTTTAGGGAATATTGCTTTTTTTTTGTATAAATACTTCTAATTTATGCTATTTGTCGATTTCCATGCAAGCAGAAAAAGCTCTGTAACCTGGTGATGTTTTTCAGCGGTTACTATGAATTTTTTTAAGTGTAAAAAATTATCTTAATTTAGTTATAACTAGATTTTATAACAAAAATATTCTGTAGGTTGTTCAGGAAAGTTCTTGCAGCAGCACTGGAATGGCTATAAATTGCAATCTGCAGGTCAGAGGTGTAAGAATAAATGGGACTTTGGATTCAGCCTGGAAAATGTGATCTGTTAATCGTATATCATTATATTCCCGCTCATCTGGATGTGTATTTCTACAAGTGAAGAATGACAACCTGAACATGTAATGCAAGAACAATGTATTTAACTAGTTTGCTTCAGAATATGTCTTTTATATTATTGTTCACATTCTGCACAACTTGTATTGTTCTGTCAAGCCTGGATCAGGTTGTGCTCTCTGTGGGGCCGTTATGTTGGACCAAAGACGGTTTCAACGACTCACACGCTTCCATTTATGACTCTGCAGGTGACACAATTGTTCTGCAGCACTCGATCTGTGTTGAGGTGAATAGACGACCGGTGCAGGCAAAGAGGTAAAAGGTCAGCGTAGAGAAGTTTACTGATGCGAAAACAAAGCTCAAGGCACTTTCAAGGCAAATAAATAAGAACTAACCAATGCTGAACTGGCAGCGGAAACGATGACACCAAGCAAACATGAGCGAGATCAGACGAAAACATGAGCGTGAACAATGGGAAGACTAAAGTGAGTGAGTGATGAGTAACAGACAGAGGGATCTAAAGATGCTGAGAACATCCTGAGGCAACACAAAAACCAAACTCCATACAGAAATCAAACGCAAAACATTAAATAACACAAAGCTAGGGATGGGACAATAGATTATGAGACGTTAGAGATTGTGTTGGTGATCTGCCAAAGCAGGACTGACTTTAGCATGTTATCTGTTACACCACCCCATGATTTCTGTTGAGGAAAGTGTTTGCATAAACGCAGTTAGATGTTAGTCTGAAAAATGTGAATATCAGTTAAATTAAAAACTGCTAAAAATAGCTTAGCACGATTAGCTAACTCAAGCTAACATATCTTATATGTTCTCACTTTAGCGAACTTGAGTTAACGTTAGCTTATCACTGCGGGTAACCTGAACTAACATTAGTTTATCTTTTCAGCAGACCTAAGCTAATGTTAGCTGGCTAATTCGGGCTAACTTGAGTTGCTAACATGTATCACTTCAACTAACTCACGGTAACATTAGTTCATCACTGACTATCTCAAGCTAACAGTAGCTTAGCACTTTAGCTAACACAAGCCAACAAGTGAGTTTATTACTTCAGTTTTTCAAAGTTAACAATGCATAACTTTCGCTAACCCCAGCTAACAACTGCTTTCCAATTTAGGTTTTCCAAGCTAATGTTACTTCAGCTAACTTGAGCTAACCCAAGCTAATGTTAGTCTATGATTTTTTTTTCAACCTTTATTTATACATGTTAGTCTCATTGAGCCATGGGGACTCATTTAAAACTTTAGCTAACTTGCCTTATCGTTATGCTAACTCATGTGACTGTTACGCTAACACTTCAGCTAACTCAAGTTATTGTTAGCATGTCTTGTTTGCTAATGTTAGCTTATTATGTTAGATAACTAGAGCTAACATTACCACGTTACTTTAGCTAACATTAACTTCGATCTTCAGCTAACTTCAGCTAACGTTAAATTAGCACTTCAGCGGACCCATATACATGAAAACAGCAGAAACAAAACATTGGTTTATTACAGACTTTGTAGCTGTATGTGCGGAATAAAACTAATAATGATACTTGGCCTGTTATCAGCTAAACTTTACACTGTCATCCTGTGTGGGTCAAGCTAAAAGATGTCCAGCAAAATATGGAGGTAAAAATAAAGTCATTGTGTATAAAACACAGCGTGCGTGCCATTATGTGGGTCAGATATGACAAAGATAATAAATGTTGTATACTATATTTATGTTCTAACTATAAAAAATGTAATTTTTAAGTTTTGTATGAAGCATAAAAAATGCACAAACTGTTTAATGTGTTCAGAAATGGTAGTTTGCCTACATGCTTTGAAATTTTCTTCTGCTTAAACGTTAAAAAAACCTCCAGCATGATCAGACACTAGTGCGACGAGTGTGTTAAAGGAGGTGGAGCAGCGTAACTTGATTACATAATACTGTACACACACGGACAAAGAAAGGATGAGCTTCTTTTAGCCACAAGGTAAATGTGAGTATTTTTACTTTGCTGGGTCTGCCGGTGCAGTACCTTTGAGTTAACTGACATCTAATGGCATAGAGAAGAAGAAACAGAAACGACAAAGAGATACAAACAGCAACAACAGAAAGTTCATCATAAAGGAACAAAAACAAAATAAAATGTAGGTAATTAGAAATTATTCGCACTAATGTTTTGTTAAAACTCAAAGCCTGTTCTAAAAAATAGCTTTCTGTGTATCACTACGCTTCAGTTGCTACATGAACATTTTTTATAAAATTTAACATCGGGTCATGCATGCGTGCACAAACCGTATGAGCGCAGATGGAGCTCTTGGATCAGAGCAGCAGCGACACTAACAGACTCTACAGAGGTCAAAGGGCGAAGGACGGTCCTTTATTTTGAAACATTTTATGTGAGCGTAACATATTTTAAATACATGAAAATATGATTAAACAAGTTTAAAGTTCACTTCATCTCTAGGGGGAAAAAGGCATAAAAAGAACTGCTCCTGCAAATAAAGTTCCAAATATTAAAAACCTAAAATCTATTGAAACAATTAGCATTTTCTGCAAAACAAGAGTAAATGAACTGAACTGAAATAGTTGTACCTGACACGTACCACTGATGCAGACGGGGTGTACCTAGGCTTGTACTAAGCAAGTACAAGTAGGCCTGTCACGATAACAAATTTTGCTGGGCCATTAATTGTCTCAGAAATTATTGCGATAAACGATAATATTGTTTGAAATTTAGCAATAATTAATTGTCAAATTTTAGAAGAAATATTGATTTGTTTGGCGTGTAGTACCATTTCTGACCACCTGACAGCAGTAAAAGATTGAACCAAGCGGATGGATAGTTGAGCAGACATGACATGGGCTGACTTGGTGACATGGCAGACGCTCGGTGATTTGAGCTCTTTAGCGTAACATTTTTCACACAAAGCTTTTAATAAAAAAATCAGTAAACAAGTTCTCAGCTTTTTTTTGCAGAGAAAAACCTTTTACACGAAGGCATGAGTTTCAACCGTGAATTTTGGAGCTTCAACAAGACGAAGGGGTTTTTTCCCCCTGAGGTCGGCCTGTTAGCTTAGCTCGTAGCTTAGCTTCTCAGCTTCTCAGCTTAGCTGCTTAGCGATCCAAAACCACAATTTTGGACGGTTAAAACAGATTTTAAAGCGAAAGGGAGGAGTCAGTGAAGAGCACCGGAGTTGAGCCTTTTGTCATCCAGTGTCTTCCGTAGAAAGAGAGAGACACGAAGAAACGATAAAGTCGATAAATGAAAATGAAGCCAATAATTTTCATTCAACGTGTGATTAATTGGTTTATTGTTTATCGCGACAGGCCTAATTGAAACCCGTGTCTTTGTACCAAAAGTTGTTTTTCTCTGCAAAAATAATCTGAGAACTTGTTTACTTATTTTTTTTTTATTAAAAGCTTTGAGTGACAAATGCTATGCTAAAGAACTCAAACTGCACCGAGCAGTCACCATTCTGACAACTGAGGAGAGACAGCCCATGTCACGTCAATGGGCCTCCCTCCCATTTTTCTTAAAGCGACACGCTGCTCGCTCCCTCACTATCCACCTTTCGGTTCAAACAGTCTTATACTGCCATCCAGTGGTCAAAAAAATGTACTACACACAGAACAAATTAAACATTTCTTCTTAAATTTGACAATAATTACTCATTATTGTCAAATTTCAAACAATATTATCGTTTATCGCAATAATTTCTGAGACAATTAATCGCCCAGTAAAGTTGGTTATCATGACAGGCCTAATGCCGTACAGCGACTTTTGTAGTTCGTTTACAAAAGAGGATCGCTAACGTGAATTAATTCAATATAGTAAATGACACGATGGAAACGTCGGACACACATTGAACACATCACAGCAGAGTTCTGCTCTGCCTCTTTGGTTCCGCTCAAAGCTCACGTCCGAGCGGGACGTGGCGGCTTCGTCAGGCTTGAGGAATCTTAAACACACACTCGTCTGTGCAGCCATTTCTCAGGACTGTCTTCTGAATGTGCCTGCTGATTATAGATGTCCGAAAGCATCAAAGCCTCGATGTTTATCCAAAATAACACAGTGAGTCAGCAGGGCACGCTCAGAACAGTGACTGGAAGATGACAGTAGGTCAAAGGTCAGAAAGATGCTGTGGAAATCTATCGATGTGCGTCTGAACCTCACGACCACACCCTCTGGTGCAGTCGATTGTTAATCATTTTAATTTCCTACAAAGACGCTTCATTTGTTTGATAATATGAATCTCTGTGTGTTGGAAGGTTTTTCCTGAAAGAAAACAACAAGAAAGGAGGCAGGAACGTGTTCACGTGCGTCGCCTGTCACCCGAAAGACGACTGCGTCGCTACGGGGCACGAAGACGGCAAAATTCGACTGTGGTGAGTCGCGTGAAACGTCATTTATTACCGGTCCCGTGCCGTTTCACCCGTCGTTACTGTTTGCGGACTTTCTTGTGAAGCAGTCCTGAGAAAATGGTCAACAACACTTTGAAAGGTCTTCGAAGGGTCCAAGCCACGTTGGAAGATCAGAACTGGCTGCGTGGAAGGAAAAACATGACGGGCCAGAATATATTTTCTGAAATTTGTAGTTTGTTCTTTCAGGAGAAACTTCAACCACAAGAAGGAATACACCTACTCCATCCTCCACTGGCACTGCAGCGCCGTGAGCTCGGTCCGCTTCACCCCTGAAGGTACCGCTCGACGTTCTCCATGTTTGACCCAACGCCTAGATTCAGACAAACGTCTTTCTGCACCCGCTCTGTTGAATCAGGCACCAACCTGCTGAGCGGAGGAATAGAGTCCGTCCTGGTCCAGTGGAGGTACAACCAGCAGAGCCAGAAGGACTTCCTGCCCCGACTGGGCGCTGCCATCACGCACATCGCCGTGTCGCCCGACGGAGCGCTGTTCTGCACCTCCCACAGCGACAACAGTAAGAGTTCGCAGACTGAGAACGGCGCTTTGGCAATTAAAAATTTTTTTAAAAACGTGGAAATAGTTTGACTTCAGGGATTAACTAGACGAACGCGTCGCGAGATTTCTCGTCGAGTTAAAAACGTCTGGTGAAATTATGAGTGAGATGTCACTCAAGCTGTGGAGCCTCTGCAGCTACGTGCTTAGAGGAAGAGTCCAGCCACATCCATTTAAATCTGCACACTCCACCGGCTTCCAGCTCCGAACTTCAGACCTCCTCGGCTCAGATTCCACACGAGCCGAGTCGAGCTAAATGTTTTGATTTGTCATGTGAGCGTCTCCTTCACAAGAATCAAATCCACATTCAACAGAGTGCAGAAAGAAGGTGTACACGTTTCTTTGTTGGCCGATGACTGAATGCAGACGAGTTCGACCAAATGGACTCGATTTACTGGTTCTGACCGTCAGAGGGAGGTGGCCTCAACTCCACAGTAATTTTGTAAACCGTAGCAGAGGACAGTGACTGTTTGGAGACTTTATTTCACGTGTTTGCACATTAATCTTGCTTCGAACGTGAATATTTTGAAAGTAATCGCGCTCTGATGATCCGCCCACATCGAGGGGGCGCTTTTATCAAAAACCACCAAGACCATGCTGACTGAGTTGCGTAGTGAGACTGGACAATGGAAAAAACGACTTTTTAATCTGGAGCTCAAACGGTGATTTACTTATTGAAGCTTAGAAAATAATATTTGAACTTGTCGTCTTATCAGTTTTTATCAAGAGGAGAATCGATCGGAGCTTTGAGGCGAGTTTAATCAAACTCTGAAGGCGCAGTGATCTCTGAGCGCCAACAAAGGAGTTTCACTCTGATGTCCTCCATCGGTCCAGTGGTTTTAGGGTGAAACGTAGCAGCTGTTTGAGTTTTCATGAAGGGTCTTCCTGGCTGTCATGATGACTTTTAGAGTTGTTTTTTTTAAGAAACCATAAAGAGCAATTTAAGAAAATTCAGAAGAATCAAATAAATCTTTTTTTAATTCTTGTAAAACGTTCTGATGGATGAAAGTGATATGTTGAGAAAATATGAATATTTTAACTGAAAGAAAAATTTGTTTTTTCATGAAAATACCAACGATCATGTCTCTTTACTCCCATTCTACATATTTATAGTAGTTTATATAGTAGTACATATTTATAGTAGTTTATATAGTAGTACATATTTATAGTAGTTTATATATTAATACATATTTATAGTAGTTTATATAGTAGCACATATTTATAGTAGTTTATATAGTAGTACATATCTATAGTAGTTTATATAGTAGCACATATTTATACAGTAGTAGTTTATATAGTAGTACATATTTATAGTAGTTTATATAGTAGTACATATTTATAGAAGTTTATATAGTAGCACTTATTTATAGTAGTTTATATAGTAGTACATATTTATAGTAGTTTATATAGTAGCACATATTTATAGTAGTTTATATAGTAGCACATATTTATAGTAGTTTATATAGTACCGTAGTACATATTTATATAGTAGTTTATATATTAATACTTATTTATAGTAGTTTATATAGTAGCACATATTTATAATAGTTTATATAGTAGCACATATTTATAGTAGTTTATATAGTAGTACATATTTATAGTAGTTTATATAGTAGTACATATTTATAGAGTTTCTTTGGCTTCGGTTGCTGAGGTGCGTTGGCTTCACGTGAACGACGCTCGATGTTCTTCGCCGTCACGACTGCTCTGCTTGAAAATCTCTGGTCGTTTTAATTGATTTCTTTCCTTATTTAGAAATCACCATCATCCAGAGTTGTGTCAAAGTTTCAGCCATCATTCAGGGTCTGGTCAAAGGTGAGTTCATACAGTTTATTATCAACAATAACTTAGCGTGTCTCATAAGTATCCTTTTTTAATTTAGTCATAAATAAGTTTGTGTTTTTTATAACGGAGCCTGAAGATTGCATTTAAAATTTTTCTTTACGTTCTTTATAGTTTCTGAGCTTTTATTCCTGCCTGAAATGACTCATAGTTCAGATATAATGAATCTAAAGGGACATTTTTAACCTTTTGAAGTGTAAAAACTATAAATAATTAATATCTTACCTGTTAGAGGCAGCTCTCTGAACTGACGAAACATGTCTGAAAACGAGTCCAGTCATGAAAGTTTTGTAGTGTTTTTATGGGAACGTTGTTTTATAAACTCTTATTTTGCCATCCGTTTTATTTTATGCAGTTTTATTTGCAGAAATATTATGGTATGTCAGCAGGAAGTGACCCGGGCTGCACAGGAAGTGTAAATTAATGTTTTGATTTGCGTGAACAGCTGAGGTTTTCGAGACTGGTTTTCAAACGACTAGTTGTGAGCTCGTCAGAGTTTAGCTGCTTCTCCAAACTGAGGTCGTTCTAAATTTTATCTACAGCAGGTAAGATATTAACTGTTCAGAATCTGTCACAGAGCCCCACTTCAGAAGACCTGAAGTGTCTCTTTGACAAACAAAAAACATTTCTGAGGACAGAAACTTGGGCTTGCCTGCTCCGCTTATTTTTAAAAACTGATTTTTGCTGTTATGAACTTTAAAATCCTTCAGAAAACCGGAGATCTCTCAGTTGAGTCCACTTTAACTGAAAATCTGGCTACTTTGAAGGAAAACTTGTAACTTTTTTGTTGTTTTAGAATATTTTTCTCCTCATAAAGTGCAGATTTGTTTCGTAAAAGCTTTTCTTCTGTCCCGACGAAGGTGAAAACGTCCGAACGGACCTGATGGTGGATCCACGCAGCAAAGCTCTGGTTCTGAACGGGAAACCGGGACATCTTCAGTTTTACTCCCTGCAGAGAGACAAACTTCTGTTCAACGTGAGACTCTCCGGTTTCTCTGTCGTCTCTTTCCTTAAAACGGGTCCGTTCCTTTCGGCGCCGACTCGGCTCACGGCTTTGTTTTAACTGCCTGACGAGGCCGTCGTCTAGAGAAAAATATTTTTCTCAACTGAAATGACATGGATCTGCCTCGATCGTAAAAAGGAAAAATACCCAGAATTCCATTCACCATCTAGTTGTTTACTTCCTGTTTGAGAGAGGTGCCACAATAACAACCCAACAAGCTGTTAGTTTATTGTTTGAACATCATTTCATCACCAGCAACGTTATCGTTTATTATTTTAACACTGAAAGAGACAATTACAGAATTTCAAGACATAAATTGTCCCCAAAGTTTAGAAGCTTAAAGCTCTGTAACGTTCCTGTTTCTAACCCAGAAACACAACCTTGGTGTCGTTTCAAAGTTATTTTAAAGAAATCGTTAACGTGAAGGGAAACTGACGGCGCCTTAAAGTCGGCGTGTTTCCTCCAGAACGTTTCGTTCCTGACGACGCTGCGTTTGTGAAGATTTGATCTGAAGCCCGTCTGCTTTTCCTCGGGACAGCTGGACGTCGTGCAGCAGGAGTACATCCACGAGTCGGGCCTGGAGCAGCTCGAGGTGGTCCGAGCGGCGTTTGACGCCTCGGGGTCCTGGTTGGCTACGGTCGAGGAAAGGAAACCGGAAGCTGCAGATCTGGAGCTGAACCTGAAGCTGTGGCGCTTTGACGAGCAGACGCAGAGGTACGAACGTCTGAGCTGCGGTTTAAAGATGTTTGTCCTCTTGGAGCCACGTCTGTCGGGTTTCTCTCGGTTCTGACCTCCGTCTGTGTGACTCAACAGTTTCGTGCTGAACACAACCATCTCGGCCCCCCACGAGGCGCGGATTACAGCCATGTGCTTCAACCAGACGGCGGACAGCCGGACCACCACGCTGGTCTCCAGCAGCACAGACGGACACTTCAAAGCCTGGCAGCTGGCGGTGCCGGACCACACAGACGGTGAGCGGGAAGCCCAGACTGGATTTATTCTGGTTTTAACAGCATCGGATCGTAGTTTAGTCCGGATGACTGAGAAATTAAGAAAAAAGATCAGGTCTTCTTCTAATTTTCTATAGTAAAACTTTAAATAAAATATGAAACCTGACTTTATTACAAAGAATAAGTATTTAAGTTCATCGCTGAACGTTTGTTAAAAAGTAGAAAGGTTTTATTAAAAAAAAAAAACAATCTTCAAATCAGTTGTAAACTTTAATTGTAACGAGTCAGGCTCACAAAACTGAATAATTAAAAAATGAGTCCCTGCTCGCCTGACGGTGGTGATTAAATCTTCATCTGAGGAGCTTTTGATGCTTAAAATCAGATTTTAAAAAAGTAATTTCCATGCAGCCCAGACTCTTTGGTTTCGAACATGTTTTAACGTTGAAGCGGTCAGCTGGAACTGATCCTTCTTGTTCGGCGTCACATTTTGGATTTTCTCCTCGTCAGACTGAGGATTTGTCGCTCGTTAATCCGCTCCTTCCTCTGATTGTGCCGGCAGACCAAGATCCTTCCTGGTCGTGTGAATTTGTCGGAGACTACCACGGCCTGGTGCCGGAGCGCTGCTGTTTCTCTGCCGACGGCTCGCTGCTGGCCGTCGGCTTCCAGGAGGTGGTGACGGTGTGGAGCGTTGCATCCTGGGAGCTGCTGACGACTCTGTCCCAGCCGCCGGGAGGCATCAGGTCAGAAACGATCCCTGCACCACCACTGATACTCGTACGGTGGATCCTTCAACCCTCAGACGGCTTTGTGAGGAAGGATCATGTATTAATTTGTTTTTATTTTGTTGGTGTCAGTAAACGCGGCCTTTTCTGACAAATCCTAAATAAAAAATAAATAAATAAATAGTGCTTCCATTATGCTGAACCTTTCTTTGAAAAGGCTGCAGGTTTCTGTTGACCCGGGTCTCACCTCACAGAACTGTTTCAGTTCGAGTGTAAAGAGCATGAACGCATGCGTTGTGCTCGAGAACACATTTGGTACAAAACGGTCGATCCACATGCTAAAGCAGAACTATTCAACTAAACTGCTCAGGGGTCAGACATCCAACAATTATTGTCATTAAGTTTGTTTTATGGTTATAATCTAGTTTTATTTGTAAATGAACCCATTGTTGGCACCAACTGAGTTCATGTGTGGGCCTGATTGGGCCCCCGGGCCACATCTTGAACAGCCCTGCACTAAAGGCTGAAAGATCGTCCGCACCGACTGCAGCTCAGATGAAAACGAGGCCTCTTCTGCAGATTGACATCGCTGCCCGGTTCAGTAAAAGTAAAAAAAAACTAAACGCAACGGACTTTGTGCACGAGGGAAATGTTAAGTTTTAGAGGAGAAAAGGCTCCACAATGACCGCAGGTTGACGGAGAACTGGCTTCATTTTTGGCTGATGGATCCAGTGGGTGGAGGGTCTTCTAAAAACTTCAAACTGGAATTTAAAGATAAACAAGTGGGGAAAATGCCTTAATTTCAACATTTACCATTAAAATATCAATTTAATTAAAAAAAGGGGGATTTTTTTTTTTAACTAAAGGCCTTCAATAGCTCTTTAACGTTAAAGTAGTTCAGGCTTGTGTAGTTTTAAAAGATTGACTAGTGTATAGTTTGCAAAACTATATTAAAACAAATCATTTTTATGATTTAAATGAGGTGTTTGGTTTTCCCCACCTGGAAGAGTTACTGTAAAGTTAAAGGACCTTCTGAGGGTGAATCACTGAATTATTTACATTTAAAGTGTTGGGATGTAAAAATGAGCATTAAAGGTCTTAAAATTAAAAATTTGACCAAAAGTTTTTACAGTAGTCCCTCGTTTATCACGGAGGATCCGTACCCTGAAGCCCCGCAATAAGTGAAAAACCGTGAAGTAGAAATAGTACAAGTAGTAAGTAGTAATTTATTTGTGTGTGTGTGTGTGTGTGTGTGTGTGTATATATATATAGTAT
>JAVCKU010000150.1:2166846-2176889 GCA_032273985.1 Hypsolebias coamazonicus | reverse complement strand
AGGTTGAGCATTTTGTAGGGAAATCACCAAAAACTTCAAACTTTGGTTCAGTTAACTAATCAATTTGTTTTATTTTTACTTTTTTTGTGTGTGTGTGAATTTTGCCAAACATTTGTCTTTCTACCTTATTTATACCAAATATAGCTTCACATAAATAATAAATACAAGTTGGTATAATATTTGAGTATTTGAAAAACAATCCTGTGGTCTAGGTGATGTATTTGTATCTGTGTCTGTTAGCAAAACATCTCATTGACCAGTTAATGCCTTTAAAGAAAACACTTAAAAGTAATCGTTGGTAGAACACGTACAACCAGTTCAGTTCAAAAATACCTTATTAATCCCCAAAGGGAAATTAAATGTTATTAGCTGTTATCCTCGTTTCATTAAGAGATGTTGTAGATGCTGTAGGCAGGAAGGATCTCTTGTAAAGGTCAGTCCCACAGCGGATCTGAAGAAACTGGCCGCAGATGCCTTCCATTCTGTCCACCCAGACTAGGCTGGACTCGTGGTTCCTTCAGGCAGCAGGACCGCCCAACTGCTGGGCAGAACTCTTCCCAGAGCCGTCTGAAGAGCCTGCCGAGCTCCTTGTCGCTGCGAACAGTCAGCTGCAGGTGCCGGGGGACGATCCTGTCCTTCTGCTGTCACGAGCCGAATTTCCTGCCTAGGATCTCAGTGGTCAGGTGCTCACTCGAGCACAGCCAGCAAGATGGCTGCCACAGCTAAACCATAGACTACACAAAAATGGCTTTTTTTTTGTTGTTAATTTTAGACATGGAGCTAAAGTTCGGTGTGGCAGTAGCTGAGACTGACCCATAACACATACTGAGTGCTGAAGCGTTGCAGTCAAGGTTTTACCCTCCTCCTGCCCTTGGGTCAAAATGACCCACGAAGCCTCTTGGGCCTTTTTGACTCTGGGTTTTATTTATTAATGAATAAAGTCTGTAAAATTCAATCATTAACTCTGTTTTCATTCAAGTTTCTCTTTACTGGGTTCAGAACTTCCAGGAGGAAATGGCTCTGCAGCCAGAGGCGGCTCAGTGGACCTCCTGGAGTCTGGAGCAGGTTGCCTTCATCCTGGGTCGGCGGTTCCCCGACCACCACATCTGGGTGGTCCGGGCCTCCCACATGTACCTTCACAAGTTCAGCTGCTACCAGAACTTTGTGGAGTGCAACGTGTTGGGCGCCCCGGAGCATTCTGGGTATTCGGCCGAGTGTGGAGCGTTTCAGCAGCTCAGGTTAGACAACTTAATCTCACGTTCCTGTCGATATGATCCCTCAGACCTCTGGTTCTGTTCCCCGTGTGTGGTTTTGGATGTGTTCAGGTCCACTCGCCTCTTTAACCTTTGGCTGCTGCTCTTTAACCTTTGGCTGCTGCTCTTTAACCTTTGGCTGTTCCACTTTAACCTTTGCCTGCTCTTCTTTAACCTTTGCCTGCTCTTCTTTAACCTTTGGCTGTTCCACTTTAACCTTTGCCTGCTCTTCTTTAACCTCTGGATATTCCTTTTTAACCTTCGGCTGCTCCTCTTTAACCTTTGACTGCTCCTTTTTAACTTTTGGCTGCTCCTCTAACCTTTGGCTGCTCCTCTTTAACCTTTGGCTGTTCCACTTTAACCTTTGCCTGCTCTTCTTTAACCTTCGGCTGCTCTTCTTTAACCTTTGCCTGCTCTTCTTTAACCTTCGGCTGCTCTTCTTTAACCTTTGCCTGCTCTTCTTTAACCTTTGGCTGCTCTTCTTTTTGCTCTTCTTTAACTTTTGGCCACTCTTCTTTAACCTTTGGCTGCTTCTCTTTAACCTTTGGCTGCTCTTCTTTAACCTTTGGCCGCTCTTCTTTAACCTTTGGCTGCTTCTCTTTAACCTTTGGCCGCTACTCTTTAACCTTTGGCTGCTCTTCTTTAACCTTTGGCTGCTCTTCTTTAACCTTTGGCTGCTCTTCTTTAACCTTTGGCTGCTCTTCTTTAATCGTAGGATGTTAATGTTTAACCTTCGGTTGCTCCTCTTTAATCTTCGGCTGTTCCTCTTTAACATTTGGCTGCTCCTCTTTACTCTTCGGCTGCTCCTCTTTACTCTTCGGCTGCACCTCATTTGGCAGCCGTGACAGTCTCCAACAGTTCTTCTTCTTGGGGGTCGTTTTGAAACGGTTTGTTTTGTCCTGCGGTCTTCGGGTCTTGGTTCTGATGAAGGACCAGAGGGCGAGTTTTCTTGAACTGGCGGCCATTTTGTTCTAAAAATCTCTGTAATGTTTCGTTGTGGCCCCTCAGCGTCATGGATCCTCCACCGTTGGTGCAGAAAAGCTCGACTTTGGTTTTGAATGTCCGCAGAACATTTTACCTGAGGGTCTCTGGTGTGTCCAGGTTCTCTTAGGCCAAGGTCCGTTCTGTTTTATTCCTTCTTGGTCTCGGGCCGTAAAGTTCTGCTTGGTTCAGTGTTTGGTACCTGTAGACCCCCGACTGTTCCAGATCGGTCTTCAGGTTTTTGACTTCTCATCAGTTTTCTTTCCTCCACGTTCAGGGAGGTTCTTCGGCTCCATGTTTGGTAAGCTCCTGGATAACGTAGTCCACTGTAGAACCAGGACTACCGAGGTCTTGGACCCTTTGGAGGTCTTGTTCTGATAAGACCTTCTGGTGTCCTCAGACTGCTCCTTTGAGAAACGAGGAAACCTGAAGTCCTCGCTGGTGTTTACTTCCTGTCACATGACCACCGTTCTCGGGTTAATTGAACTCAGGAGGGTCAGAGTGTTTGTTTATGAAGAATTCACACTGTTGTGATCCTCTGTATTTATTATTCTGGTTTCTTTTACCTCTTCTTCCATACGTTTGTCGGCATCTTTCTCGTTCCACAGTTTTTGTGCCATTTCTACAAATCTTACATGAACGTTCAGCTCATTCAGGAGAACGGTGCTATGACTTTTAGTGCAACTTTAGCTTTTTGAAATATTTAGCCTTTTCTTGCTCATAGAAAATAAACTGAGCTCATTTTTCATCCTTCAAATCTTTAGATCTGTTTACAACCTTTTATGGCTCTAACTAACATTTTTGTGCTTCTTTTAACGTCTTTCTGCTGATTTCAGCTTGTTATGCCCCTTTCAGCGTATTTCTGAAAGTTTCAGCTTTTTCTGCAATTTCAGCTACTATTGAGCCGTTTTAAGCTCATTTGAGTTTTTTCAGACAATTCCACATTTTTGCACTCATTTCAACCTTTTTCATAAAAAAAAAAAAAAATGCTTTCTCGACTTCCCTCTGGTAATTTAGGCTTCTTTTATCTTATTTAGCTACTGTTCAGCTGTTTTTATGCTAATTTCTACATTTTGTGCTCATTTCTGCTTCTTTCAGCCTAATTAGGCACAATTGTGCTCTCTCCACTTCCTTCTGGTAATTTAAGCTTATTTCTGCTTCTTTAGCTACTATTCAGCTGTTTTTTCCTTCAAATTTCTGCTTTCTTCAAATAATTTCCACCTGTTTTTGTGCTCGTTTCTTCTTCTTTCCGCAGAACTGGGCAAACTTTTTTCTTCTGCTACTTTAAGCTTGCTCTACCTTTTCGGCTAACTTTTTTTACTTACTGGTAATTTCAGCTGTTTTCAGATAAATTCTATTTTTTGTGGTAATTTCTGCTCCTTGCAGCTTTTTTCTGCAAGTTTAAAAATAGTTTCTGTCTTTTCAGCGATTCAGTTTCTCCAGTTTACCTTAAATGTGTTTTCCTCAGTGTTTAATTTTTAATAATTTGCTCTTTTGCAACAAATGTAGAAAAAATAAGATTTTTTTTTCTACATCGTGTTGAAACCTCTCGGGTCTTGGTACCGGTGAGGACTGTGTCTGTGTTCATGTTTGTTCTGACACTGACCCAGAACCGTTTCTGACCACAGAACCCTGCTGAGTAACGGGACGGAGCGAGCCAAACTGAACCCCCTCCCTCCACCAGGCGGCGCCGACTGCATCCCCCCCAGCTTCTCCCTGGTTCTGGTGGGTTTCAGTAAAGGCTGCGTGGTTCTGAACCAGCTGGTGTACGAGCTCCCCGGGGCCCGCTCGGACCCGCGGATGTCGCCCTTCGTGAAGCGGATCTCGGACATGTTCTGGCTGGACGGGGGCCACCCGGGCGGCAGCGAGACCTGGGTGACGGACTGGGCGGCGCTGAAGGAGCTCGCCGCCAGCGGGGTGTCGGTCCACGCCCACGTGACCCCGTACGAGGTGTGCGACCCGATGCGGGCCTGGGTGGGCCGCGAGCACGGTCACTTCATCAGAACCCTGGAGGAGCTGGGGGCCTGTCCCAGCAAGAAGCTGCACTTTGAGGACGAGCCCCCGTCCATCCAGAACCACTTCAGGGTCCTCCTGGAGTTCTGAGCTCCGGCTGTTCATTTCAGAACCGGCCCGCGATCGGCTGCTCGATCCAGAACCAGAGGTGTAAACTCCTACATTCTTGAAGTTCTGCACTTTAGACGCTTCGTTCCTTCAGTTTCCTGAAGGGATTTTTTTTTCTGCTTCTTCCTGTCGGCAAACGTTTACCGCAGCTCGGACCGGACCTCCGGTTCTGGTCGTAAAAAAAAGCGAGTTTCAGCTTGGCTGCTGCTGAATGTAGCTTCAGATCCATTCCTTTGAGCTCGTGGACAAAAGACAGAACTCTGCATGTTCTCTACAACCTTTAATCAGCTTCTCCAGTTGCCGTGACAACATGTTGGCGTGATTTTTTTTTTTTCTAACAGAATGTTTTAAAATATAAAATAAAATGTCTGCGCGTGTCTGGTGTGACCTTCAGTCCAACAGAGAACCATCAACAGAACATCGATGAGGTCAAGCAGCAGCAGAGGACGAGACGAGCGTGACGGGAGACGCCTGTCCCCGCTCACAAAGCCCGCCGTGTCCCCCGCCGAGGACAAACAGAGGTTCTGTTCACCTCAGAACCAGAGCGGGAATGTTGCTGCAGCGATCCGAGACAAACGGAGAGTTCAGGTCACGCACGAGAGAAAAAAAAAATTAGGAATAAAGTCAAAATGAACAGAAATAAATATATTAGGACATAATCCAGATTAAATGTATTCTGACGTCAGAAACGTCTAAAACTTTCGGTCCAACGTCCTCTGCCTTCATCGAAGCAACACCTGCTCAAAAACGTCCAACTGTCCTGAGAAACCCGTTCATCAGAACCACCGTTTCCTGATCCGTTTCTTCACTTCTCTGCACCGCCTCAACTTTCCTTCAAGTTTCACCATCTGATGCTTCCCGTTTTAAATTATCGGCCGTCTGTTTTCAGAATCAGGCGTTTACGAAACACAAGCCCGTTATTTACAGAAAATATAAATCAACACTTAAATAATAATAATTCTATGACAGAAGGCCTGGAGGAATAAGAGAGAGAGAGAGGCAGCAGCACGGCCCTGAGATGAAAACAGGGAGAGACCAGACCCCGACGACACACACACACACACACACACACACACACACACACACACACACACAACCCCTCCTTTGTTCGTGGCTTCACTAAGTGCTAAAAACAGATCTGCTATAGGAACCACAGATCTCACTTTTAGTCAATTAAAAACGAGTTCTGCCTACGACCCTGAGCTACGGTTAAACCCATCCCGTCAGAACCAGGCGGACCTCTCAGGAAGGTTCTGCGGGTCAGTAAGGACACTGCGGTCACACTTCCTGCTTCTGGTTCCTGGTTAAAGATGGTTCAGAACACGGGCCTTCATCAGAACTTGAGGAGAATCAAACACTTGAGGTTACAGTGGGGATCATTAACTGGTTATCTTTGGCTCTTGTGGTCCGTCTGACATCAAAGCAGGTTAACGTAAAGTTTTCTGTCATTAAAAGGATTTAAAAGTGACCCTCGGTCTGGACCCGACCCGACCCGTCTCCTCCAGTCGTCAAACGTCTCCGTCTCCGGGCACCTCCTCCTCCAGGCGGGACTTCTTGGCGTGAGAGTGGGACGAGTCCAGGAAGTTCTCCTTGTCCTCGGGGTCTTCCAGTTGGGCGGCCCACTTGGCGCCACAGCTCCTCTCTCTGACGGGCCGGGCTGGAACCGGCTCCGGGTTCAGATACAGCTGCTGGTGCCACAACCAGGGGTGGCTGAGGCACTCGGCGGCGCTCGGCCTGTCCCTGCGGTCAGAGACAACAGAACCGTCAGAACCACCACAGGTCACCTGCTGCCACGAGAGGTGGGCTGTCCTGTAACTGTTAGCAAAATATCTCCTGCAGCACAGGACAGCAGTGATTACTGGATCTCTGAGTTAAGATGGCTGCCACAGATAATGGACTTTGACAAACACTAAAGAGGAACGTTGGCTAAACGTCTGTAGTTAACACAGAACTCAGGATCTGGATCAATAAACACCAGATTATATTTTTTCATGTCTAATAGAGAATCGATGCATAAAAGACCTCACAGGCTGCTGAACTGGAAGTAGCATAATGCTAACTTAACATTAAAACTGCCATAGGAAGGCTAACGGGATTAGCATCGTGTTGAAAAGTTAAAATGTTCACAGATAAATGTTTTAAAGATCTTAATGACGTCATAATGACCTCAGGTGTTCAGAGACAGGTATGATCCAGAGTTCAGTGAATTTGACTGCAGCATGTTTATACTACAGGAAACTACGGCAGCTCTGCTGGGACAAACTGCTCCTCCGCAACTCACTACTTCAGATGAAATAGATCAGAGTAATGTTTTATTCCTCCTGCGTGTAAAATATGATTTTTAATGAAAACTCCAGGTCAGGATGATCGTTTGATGTTCAACCAGGACCCGACTGGACTCAGGTTTTCTGTCGGACCCTGAAACAAAACTCGAACTCACTCCGGAGCTTTGACCAGCAGCTTGCGGATGAAGTCCACGGAGAGCTCGGAGACCCTGGAGAAGGACTCGCTGCTGTAGTCCACGTTGACCTGCGACACGTTCAGGTACGTCTCCTGCTTGTCGTCTCCGGCGAACGGAGACTCGCCCGTCACCAACATGTAGGCGATGACGCCGACGCTCCTGAGCAGGACAAACAGAAGAGTCAACGGGACCGTCGGCGCCGGACTGACATGCAGCTTTTTGATTCAAGGTTCTGTCGGGTCTGGACTTCTAAACACGTGAACGAGGCTCAAACGAAAAGGGTCAGGCTGCAGTTACAGAGGGTTTGCTGTGGACCTGGGTCCTGCAGGGCGGCCTCAGACCCGGTTCTGGGAGCGTGGACTCACCACAGGTCGGTCGCTGTTGTGATGGGCTCATAATTTAGAATCTCTGGAGCTGAAGAGACAGAAACCAACATCAGAAATCCAGAAACGCTCCTGGACTGAGCTGCAGGCGGGGGAGTCTTACCTACGTACTCCGGCGTGCCGATAATCTCCCGCAGCTCTCCGGCCACACCCAGACGGCGCGCCAGGCCGAAGTCCACGATCTTGATGTCCCCAGGAGGAGACAGGTGGGTCAGCAGGATGTTCTGGGGCTGGACAGGAAGAAGAGACGGCACCGACGATGAAATGTGGACCCACCCCCCCGACGCTGAACGAGCAGCAGCTCAGACACACGCTCTTACAGCGCGATACAAAACGAAGGCCCGCAGACCAGAACCAAGTCTCACCTGGACCCGGACTGTCTGTTAAACCTCAGCGGGTTAAATACTTTCAGATTCATGTGTCTGCATCGACTGGTTGCTCATTTACGAGACTCTGGGTGACCTCTGACAGATTATAAATAATCTGGATTATTTATGGTTTTATCAGATCAAAACTGGAGGTTGGTCTTTCACAAGCTCTTTATCTCAACTCACACAATAAACAAACTGATGATTCAAATAAAGACACTCCACCCAGAAAAGTACCCCGACCGAGATTTGAACCGGCGACCTTCTCGCTGAGAGGCAGCCACTGAGCCACCGTGCTGCCGAACTCGAAGGTTCAGAACCAAAATATAAACGGTGCGGTGAAAAAGAAAGTTGAACTTGTGAATGTGTGCTGTCGGCGTGCGACACCTTCAGGTCCAGGTGGACCAGGTTGGTCTGGTGGAGCTGGTGGACCCCCTCCAGGGTCTGTCTGATCAGACGGGTGATCTGGGCCTCGGGCAGCAGCTCCTCGGACACGCACAGGTCAAAGATCTCTCCCCCCGCCGCGCTGCAGGGAGGAAACGGGATGTTAGGAGGCCCAGGGAAACTGCTGGAGCTTTTATTTTGAAAGACAGAGCAGCTTTAACTCTGAAAGGTGGCGTTAAGGACAAGAGCAGTGAGATTTATGAAACCGTGCGAGTCTTCATTTATCGGACTTTCTGTGAACTGAGCGCGGCTGCTCGGACCCCCCACCCCCCCGCCCCCCCCCCAAACTGGACACTCGACTGAATCAATGGACTCGTGTCAGAGACAGGAAGTAAAATGTGATCCACAAGTTCAGCTCCTCCTGGTCCCTCTCTAACGCTGGGACCAGTTCAGTGAGGAGGTCCAGAAGAATGGCCCCCGGCCTCTACCAGATCAAAACCAGGTTTTGTCGTGGACCAGCAGGTCCGTGTGATCCTAGAGAACTCGCTGCTTTCGGTTCTTGGGAGGCGCGTAAATATACCCACAACTTCCCAGAGTCTCCTGGACTCAGGTTCCTCTGGACCGGGTCACTTTCAGTAAACCACGTGGGTTTTGTTCTGGTTCTGGTTCTTTTCCTTCAAACACATTGAGGTGAACATGTACGTCAGAGCCACTTGAACCGGTTCTGACCCGTTTGTTTTAAACAGAACTGCGTTCTCGGCCGACTCGGACCGAGCCTCAGAACCACACTCACTACTCCAGGATGAGGATGATGTCGTGGTCGGTCTCGTGCGCGGCGTGCAGGTTGACGACCCGCGGGTTGTTCCGGGCCAGCTCCAGGACGGCCATCTCGTGGACCGCCTCGCCCCGGCAGTCCCGCCCTCGACGCCTCTTCCGTAGGAACTTGGCGGCGAACGCCTTCCCCGAGGTTTTCTCCACGCAGCGCTTCACCACCGCGAACTTCCCCCTGAGGAAACAAAACATTTCAAAACAAACTCCAGAACTTTTATTCATGATTTTAATCCATTTAAATCAGGTCCTGGTGAAGAGTTGACCCGTAATTTAGTTTTACGTTTACTAAAACGACACGTGGTTCTGAAAACGCAGCAGAACATCAGGACCAAACGTTTCCTCCTGACACCTCCCGTCGTTTACCAGTAATAACGTTGTTCTTTAAACATTTTATTTTGTTATTAAAAAAACCACGAAGGTCTCATTAACCGTTAACGCTCAGTATGTTTGTGGCTCCTCAGACTGAAGAAGTCCTTTGGATGAAATGTCTCAGCAAAAAAAGAAACCGTCCAGATGACCTGACTGAACACTGTTGGATTTTTAATCTGGATTAATGAGATGAACTTCGGTGTTTAACGTTAACGAAACTGAAATATTTTCAGGTTTTGTGAACACGACTTTAAACTGATTTAAGAATTTAAACATTATGAAGTTTATTTTAGGTTTTATTCTGAAATAAACCCTGGAAGTTAAATAAACAATATTCTGTCATGTGTCAGAATGAAAATACATTAAAATTTATTTTATTAAGGCTTTAATCGCCGTGCTGGGGACGACTCTCAGCTACTACCACAGCAAAATGTAGCTTTGTATCTAATACTCAATGAGCTAGAGTCAGCTGGCTGTGGCGGCCATCTTGAATCAGGTCTACAGTTGTGGATGCACACAATCCATTAGTTCAGGAGATATTTTACTAACAGACCAACGCAGACACAGTATCTTCAAATATTTCTATTAATGAAGGGCAGTTAAGTTTTAAACAACATAAATAAACAACCTGCTGCATTGAGAATTAAAAAAAAACTGTTTCAGATTAAAGTTAAGCTCCTCTCGTCTCAACAGCTTTAAAAATGACACCAGTCAACAAAGTTCATGCTCAGTCATCCAGGTATCAAATCCAATAATTCTCAGTCGGGTCATCTGGACAGTTTCTTTTTTTATAGAGCAGTTTCGCCCTCTATCCTGAGGGCTTCATCAGTCAGAGGAGTTCCAGTAAACTGTTTCCCCACCAAGCAGTAAACTTCTTAAGTGGACCAACCAG
>JAVCKU010000150.1:2074483-2084800 GCA_032273985.1 Hypsolebias coamazonicus | reverse complement strand
ATTCCTGCATTTTCTGCCACTCACTCTCTCTTCACAGTTAATCACCTTCAACTAACTTCACCTGCTGCTGTCTTAGGAGACCTGATCTGAGGCTATATATAAACTCCTGCCAGACATATCTTCAGTGCTAGGACATCAACTACCATACGGTAACTCATGTTCAGCCAACTAACCTTTTCATTACAGCCAGTCCTCACTGTTTGTGATCTCTCCAGGGCCTTCCACATCCTGCTCCTCCGAGTCCTTCCTATACCCTCATCTCTCTACAGCGATTCTCCTGTGGACCAATGGTGTCTCATCAACTGCAGCCCTCAAACAAATCAGTTTGGGTCAACCTGTTCCTGTCTCCATCGATATCCAACACCAGATCCTTTGTAAAACCCAGGACTCTTCTGCTCCTCCTCAGGGTGCACCTACAAACACAAACAGTAAGAATTTACTCTTCATTCAAAATCATCATTTCAAGGACTGTCTAAGGATTCAAGAAATACTTACTTTGCCGTCTCCTCTCCTCCCGCTCTGTAAATACCGGGCACTGCACCTGTAAATAAAGTTCACTTACCTTTTGCATCCTGACTCTGTCATTCCTCCTCAGTCTTCTTACTTTGGGCGTCACTGCTGAATACAATAACCATACCACATACATGTCCTGTATCATTCTAACATGCCCTCCTGTCCTTAAACATGTCCTGTACCAGTCTAACATGTCTTACTGTCCTCATACATGTCCTGTACCAGTCTAACATGTCATCCTGTCCTTAAACATGTTAGGTACCAGTCTAACATGTCCTGCTGTCCTCATACATGTCCTGTACCAGTCTAACATGTCATCCTGTCCTTAAACATGTCCTGTACCAGTCTAACATACTTCTCTGCAACTTCAGATTTCCTCATGCAAAACCACACGACCTCCCTTGACACCCTGTCTTATGCTTTTTCAAAATCCACAAAGACACAATGGAGTTTTTTCGGCTCTTCTCTGTATAACTTCGTCAGCATCCTCAAAGCAAACATAATGTTTGTGATGTTCTTTCTTAGAATGAAACCATACCATTGTTCACAAATGGTCAACCTTGGTCTCTCTCCCAGATTTTCATAGTGTGGCTCATCAACTTAATAAAATTCAGTCAATTTTTAATAAATTGAGCAAAATTTTGATGAGGTAGTAGATGAAAGTCATTCACAACATAAAGTCATAGCATGTGATTGCATGTAATGATTCCAAGGTTTTACGAAAACTGGTACAGCTTCATTGTTTCTCAACATAAGATAATTTTATTCTCAAATGTTATTCTCTCTTGTGTGAATTGATACAAATGATGTGCATTATGTCAACAAATGTTTGAGTGAAAGATCAAAAAGTTATATTAGTGAAATGTTCTGCAGATTTTAGGAAAAGGTGAAATCTGTAAAACTAGTTTTTATAGCCATGTTGAAAAAGGTTGTAAAACATGTTGAATACTGTGTATTAAGAAGTGTATAACAACAATGCTTCCATTTAAAACCCACTTTAAATGATACATATATTGTCTTCTAAAATACTGTATATATTTTTTATGAATCACTATTGTCATTGAAAACAACCTAAACTTATGTCAAAAACAGTGAATGCAGACCATTTATTTATTTATATGTTGAAACTGTCTTATGTAAACAAGAAACTTGGACAATAAAATATTGATTTCCAAGGGGGGAAAGCTGTCACACTACAAAAACATTTGATTTTATAAACTTAAAAGAAAAAAGTTATTTAAGCATTTGATTTAGTTGTATGTAGCATTCATAAAAATTATGTCAGGTATGAGCTTTTTTAATTTTTAGTGTGTTGTTTTCTTGCAAAAAATCAACAACATTCTACTCAAACAATATTAACACTTGAAAATTAACATTTTCTGACAGTCAGTGTACTCAGTACTAAATGACTTGAAATTTGCTATAGATTTTTAAAAGGAAAAAGACGTATAACATGCTAAAAGTGAAAACTTCTAAAATGCGTACTACAAGTTAAAAGCTTGTAGTACTTGTTGGCAGCATGATGGATCAGTGATTAGCAGTGTTGCCTCAGGTCTTGGGTTCAGTCACCGGTTGGGCCTGGGATCTTTCTGTGTGGGGTTTGTACTTTATGTTCTTCTCATGCTTGTGTGGGTTTTCTCCGGGTACTCCAGTTTCTTCCCATTGACCAAAAACCTGCATGTTAGGCTGCCGTCAGGCCCAGGCCTCCCTTGCAAAAGGGATCTCTGACCTCAGTGGGATTTAGTCAGAGTCAGAGAGTCAGAGTCCGAGTCCGAGAAACTTTATCGACATTGCACAAGTTGCCCAGTACAACGTGAATATGTACGCACAGTCATCCTGAGGGGGACTACGTGTGAGAAGCTGCAGCTGTCTTATCAACTCATGGTACCAAGTGATAATGGACTGCTCATGTACAAATAAATATCAGTTTTGTACCATGGTACAAAACTGATATTTATTTGTACATGAGCAAATACATTGTATATTGGTACAAAATGTCAACCACTGTGCACAAAATGGTAACTAATTTATAAAAATAAATGGCAACTTCTGGGCATAAAGTGAAGGTACAGTTTGATGGAGGAACACACTGACCAGAACCTCTTATAACGTATCTCTAACTCAGCTTCACCGCTTTTATAATTTTTGTCTAAGGTTCCACCGGACAAAGACAATTTACGCAACGAGATTTTGTGTTTTTACTGGATTCTTCTGACAAAATGCAAAAAAAGTTCACTGTCATGCTGGACTTTGTTGAGAGAATGGTGCAGAAACTCGATGTGGATGAGAACAAAGATCGAGTTTCTGTGGTACAGTACAGCAAAGCGCCTTCAGCTGACTTCTTTCTGAACACACACCAAACACAGCAGAGCGTTGTTGAAAATGTGAAAAGCCTGAGACACAGAGGAGGCAGCCCTCTCAACACCGGTGCAGCGCTGAACTACGTCAAGGACCATATTTTCACAGTGTCCTCGGGAAGTAGGCGCCAACATGGCGTTCCTCAGATACTGGTACTTGTAACTGGAGGACGGTCTAATGACGATGTCAGAAATGCTGTGGAAAACTTAAGCATGATGGGTGTGAAGGTTTTTGTTGTGGGGATGAATGACGCAGACATCCTGGAGATGCAGTCAATTTCACAGGAAGCCAGTCGTGCCTTCCTTGTAGATGATTCCAGTAATTTGTCAGACATCGAACAACAGATCCTCTCAACCTCTGAGAGAAATGTGAAGCCTGTGACCGCACTGGCACCACATGGTAAGATTGTACTGGATAGAACAAACACTACTTGAAAAACGTGATGCTTGTTTGGTTGTTGTAAACCTAAAACACATTTTTGTCTAACATAATTGCTCATTATAATCACTCATGTTGGACCAGATATGTGAACAAAGTTTAGGAACTAGCATCACAAAAACATAGGCTATAAAGTTTGATCAACCATAACCACATGTAAAAGTTTGGTTAAAGTTTTAGTATGTTAATTATTGAGCTCACTTTCCTTACATTTAAGACAAAAGTATCTAAAATAACAAAATCTGTCATGGAAATATTGTAACAATGGGGAGTGGTGGTGCAGAGGTTAGAGAAGGCGAGCCTGTGATTGGAAGGTGGCCTTTCGTTCTACCAGACTGACAACATCAAAATGTGGGTGGTAAAGGTGAAGCACCCACACCTGCCTCCACCCTCATTTGCCCCACTCTGTGCCCTTAAGCAAGGCACTTCACCTCCATCATCTGCTCCCCCGGGCACCCTAGATGGCAGCTCCCTGTTCCACACAGAGGGCTATGGTAGCTCATTGGTCTGTGGTTGTGTCAAGAAGGGCATCAGACAAAAAACAATCACCAAATCTTTGTGTTAGTTAGTTCACTGTGGTGATCCCTGAAGAAGGGAGGAACTGAAAAAATAAATAAAGAAAAAAGAAAAATTAAACTCTAAATGTTGTAACACACAGGTATGCAGAACTAGAGTTACAGAAGTCAGTAGGGGCTTACTTGCATATTTTCTGTAGACTTAGGTGTAACATCTAATTTTTAAACCTATATTTAATATTTGTGCAATCGTTCATCTCATATAGTTTGTGAGCACTGTTGCCTTGCAAAGTGAAAGTTGCAGGTCCAACTCCCAGCTGGAGAATAGGAAAGAGTGGGTAAAGAAAATGAATGAATGGATAAATAATGAGCATTTATTTTAGCTACATTTCCATCTTAAATGTGAGAAAAGTGAGCTAAATTTTGAATGTGTCAGCTAAAGCTGTAAACCAGATGTCTATATCATGCCACATACAACCAAGGTGTTTAACTTCCTGTTCACAGATCCCAACGGAAGAGACGTTGTGTTTTTACTTGATGGCTCGGATGATTCTCAGCTGCAATTCCATGACATTGTAGACTTTGTCCAAAGAATAGTCAGGGGCCTAAACATTGATGCAAACAGGGACCGTGTGGCCGTGGCTCAGTACAGCGACACGGCAGAAATGAACTTTAACTTGAATCGTTATGTGTCTGAAAGCAACATTCTCAATGCAGTTAGGGGTCTGACTCACAAAGGGGGTTACCCTAAAAACATTGGAGTTGCTCTCCAGTTTGTGAGAGAACAAGCCTTCACTCCTGAGTCTGGAAGTAGGCTCCAACAGGGAGTCCCACAGATACTAATACTACTGAGTGGTGGACGATCTGGGGATGACATCAGGACCCCAGTAAGGAAGCTGAAGGAAACGGGGATTATTTCAGTTGTCATTGGAACAACAGATGCTGACACTCTAGAGCTACAGACGATATCTCATGAACCCAAACATGCACTCTCAGTTTCTGACTATGAAGAACTTCCTACTGTTACTCAAGATGTAATGGCTTTGTTGAGAGATGCTTCCCTTCATGTTGTGCACACTGGTCCCACAGTGGTTTCTGGTAAGCTGCTTTGTTTTAATCTTTTCATTGACAACTAATCAGAAGAAACTATACATCCTATAATTCCTACACTTTGTGTTTATTGCAGATTCAAAGAGAAGTGACATAGTTTTTCTAATAGATGGATCTTATGACTCAAGGGATGGCTTTGAGGAGATACGAGCCTTTATTGAACAAATTGTTGAAACTTTAAACGTGAGCAGTGCTGGAGACCAAGTAGCGGTTGTTCAGTTCAGCCGTGACCCAACTGTTAATTTCTACTTGAATTCCTATTCATCCAAAAACGATGTGCTCAGCTCGATCAGAACCATAAGGCATAAGTTGGGACGCCCTCTAAATATTGGAAAAGCAATGGCATTTGTCCGAGACAACGTCTTTGCTGCCTCAGTTGGAGGCAGACAGGCAGACATGGTCCCTCAGTATCTGTTCATGTTTAGTGGTGGGCGGTCCGGAGATGATGTCAGAGCATCAGCACAGTCCCTCAGAGACAATCAGATCAAGGTGTTTTGCTTTGGAACAAAGAACGCTGATACTTTGGAAATGCAAACCATCTCTCACACGCCGAGGCATTATTTTTCTTTCCAGAGTTATGACGCTCTGCAAAGCATTTACTCCTCCGTGGAGGCTAGACTAGGGGATAAGCAAGAACCAACTGAAGTCACAACTACTGGTAAGAAGTTAAAAAAAAAAAGGAATATTTGGGCCGAACTGAAGTGTGGCATCTATGGAAAAGCTACAAATGATGTTTTATTTTAGCTGTTAGCCCTTTGAATGACCTCCATTTGGAGAAATACAGTTAAACAACTTTTGTTGACCTTTACACAGTAGATTAGCAGCTGTAGCACTCCAGCAGGAATGTAACATTTCTGCCAAAATAATCATGTATTTGGAATTTGACAATGCTCAAATAATACAGTTAGCATAAATTATGTGAAATTTTGCAGATTAGAGTTTTAAGACTCTTAATGTGGCTTTGAAATGGGTCCTCTTGAACAACCTGTTGGTTTGTCAAAAAAAGTCAAAGCAAATGTATGTCAACCGTGGATTTTACCATATTACAGTCCAAGTTCTCTAAGTTTCATAGAACTTCATGTACAAAGTACATGTTATTTAATACTCTAAATCACCATCAGTTTTGCAACAAATTATTAATTTATTAGAAATATTTTCAAATGACTGACAATAGTAACTCCAGATTGCACTGAAAACAGTGACAAACTGTTTCAGTTATCAGATGCTTCTCCCAGTACTTTCCCAGTTAGCCTCTGCTCCTCAGTCCTGCCCCACCCAGTCACACCTGTTCCTGGTTTCATTAGTCACAGCTACAGTCCCTCTTCCCTTAAGACTCAGTCCATATCATCTGTTTCTCGCAATTCACCACTTCAGCACATGCTCTGTCTGGTCGTCCCTGTGTTCTCCTTGTTATTCCTTGTAATTATTCCTTGAGTTTGTAAGTAGATTGTTGCTACCATGTCAGGAGTTTTGGTTATACAGTACTATTTGAAAATTTTTTAATGTATTTCATGAGCTCCTTGTGTCAGTCTGCATTCTGAGTCTAGCCTTAAACAACAGTGACAGTCATTGCACTCAGACATACTGTATCTCCAAATTCAGGTTGTTCAAAAAGTTACTTTTGTGGGAGGTTTTACATCAAAGATTGACTGCTGCAAAGATTTTATTTAGGATATTTTTAATCACCTGCTTTGGAAATTTTTGCAGTCTGTATTCAATCTTTCTGAGAATATATGGACACAACAGTGCACAGCTAAATAAATATTGTCTTAAGGGGAAACAATCTTGTTCTTATCACATGCTCATGACATAAAATTAAGCATAACATTGACTGTTATTCAAACTCAGACCACTTTGGTTTTATTTGAGGTTTTCCAGGTCCTTACACTATCTACAATAATCGTAACTGTTCTTAAGTTTTCCACTGAGCCTCACTTCAAATGAGCTAAAATATAATTTTAAGGTTGCTGTTTGTTGATTTGAAAGTTGCATGATCAAATTGTTTCTTACAAGAAACGTGTTGATTTTGTGAAAATGTGTTTGTATCCATTTCAGACACCTTTACTACTATAGAAGCAGAACTCAAGGACATGGTTGACATTGTGTTACTCCTTGATGGATCTGATCACATGCGAGCAAATGAAGGACTGATTTTGAACTTTGTCAAAGAGTTTGTTGAGCAAATAGAAATTGGGCCAAACAAAGCACAAGTTGCTTTAATCGAATACAGCACAGAGCCCACTGCTGATTTTGTATTAAACACATACTCACAAAAGGAAGATATCTTGAAACAGTTGAAAAATAAAAAGTTTAAAGGGGGCACTGCAGTGAACACTGGCAGAGCCATCAATTATGTGAAAAACACTGTCTTCACTGCTTCATCTGGAAGCCGGGCCCAGCAGGGGGTCCCTCAGGTGCTGATTCTTGCAAGTGGGAGAAGGTCAGAAGATGATACTGTAGGCCCAGTAGAGAGGCTCAAAAATGCTGGAATTGCTCTGTTTGGTGTTGGAGTGAAGACTGCAGACATGTTTGAGATGGAACAATTAGCTCCAGGAGCATGGCATTTTATCAATGAGCTTTCAGACATTCCTCTTGTAAGAGAGCAGATGTACTCAAAAATGTTATCCCTCAAAGACATTAGACCTGATATTGGTGAGTGTAAAACTCTAAAGGCTTAATATGTACTTTGACACACAACATGTATTTTAATTGTTATCTTGTCGACTAAAACACAGTTTATATGATTATACACTTTCCTGTAGGTTCACATTCCACCTTAAAGAGAGAAATAGTGTTTCTTATCGATGGATCTGATGATGTAAGGAGTAAATTTAGTGCTATCCGTGAATTTGTTGCAAATCTGGTCCAGACATTTGACTTGGATGAAGGAAAAGATAAAGTTGCCATTGTACAATTTAGCAACAATCCTGAACTCAGTTTCAGTCTAGATGCCTACAAGTCAAAAGAAGATGCTATTCAGCACATTGCAAGGCTGAAACCAAAAGGTGGAAAGCCTCAATATATCGGAGCAGCTCTGCAGTTTGTGAAAGAGAATGTCTTTGTTTCCAAAGCTGATAAAAGGCCGTTGCAGATAGTAATACTATTGGCTGGTGGAAGATCAAGAGATTCTCCACGAGGACCAGCAAGTGCATTAAAAAATGCTGGAATTATAATATTTACTGTTGGATCAAGTATGTCAAATGCAGCTGAGATGAAGGCAATTTCTTCTTATGTAAACTCTTATTATTCAGTTCCTGACTTAAAAAGCATTATTGATGTGCAGCAAGGTTTGATAAGACATCTTAAAGAAATCAAAAATCGTGAAACAGAAGGTGAGAATTATTTACCTCAGTGGTCAGCTTTGATTTACTGACTCCTATATAGAAGAGGTTTGTTACTAAGACCTAATTATATGTCCAATATTATGCTCCCTAGTGGAAAGAACGCAAACAGGAAGGGATTATTTGTTCTTGCTGGATGGATCCGATGGTACCAGAACCGAATTCCCAGCTATGCGAAACTTTGTGGAAAAAGTAGTCGAGACACTAAGTGTGGATGACAAGAAAGATCGAGTCTCACTGGTTCAGTACAGCAAAACTCCAGCTGTCGAGTTCTATTTGAACACTCACGCAACAAAAAGCCAGATCCTTGACGCTGTCAGAGGTTTGAGGCACAAAGGCGGAAGGCCTCTCAACACTGGAGCAGCTCTCCAGTACTTGAAGGATAACGTCTTCACTACCTCTGCTGGAAGCAGGCACTTGCAAAGAGTTCCACAGCTCCTAGCATTGCTAAGTGGTGGAAGATCTTCTGACAATATTGACGCACCAGCGTCTGCTCTCAAACAGATGGGTGTCCGGATCTTTACAATTGGAAACAGAGGCTCTGACATGACAGAACTCCAGAGAGTATCCCACAAGCCCAGTTATGCTATATCTGTGTCTGAATTCAATAACCTTGAAGGTGTCCAACAGCAACTTCAGGCTTCCATTGATGCTGTGGTTATTGATGTCACTCCAGAATCACCTATTGTAATGGGTACGTTATCAAACGTGGTCTCTTGTTGGCTCGAGCCCTTGTCTATCTTGTGTCAATGACACTTATGGAGGACATTGTAGTGTGATTTATGTATAGTACAAGTTTGCACACCTTTTCTAGTGTTTGTTTTCTCCTGTTCAAAATGCAGGTAGCTACGACCGACAATGTCATAAACAGCCCTCTGTGCATCAACAGTCTGTGAGGCTGGTTTTAGCAAAGGTTTGACTTTTTGTTTTCCTCTCTTTTTTCAGTTGATACTGCCAAAAAGGATATTGTGTTCCTCCTTGATGGCTCTGATGTCACAAGAGATGGCTTTCCCGCCATGCGTGACTTTGTTGAAAAAGTGGTGGAGAAACTCAATGTAGGAGAAAACAAGGACCGTGTCTCTGTGGTCCAGTTCAGCAAAGAAGCTGAAGTCCATTTCTATCTGAACACATTTAGAACAAGAGAGGACATTTTGGATGCAGTCAAAGGGCTTAGACACAAAGGGGGAAGAATCCTCAACACAGGAGCAGCTCTCCAGTACGTCAAGGACAATGTCTTTACAAACTCCTCTGGGAGTAGGCGCCTGCAAGGTGTTCCACAGATATTGATCCTGGTCAAAGGGGGAAGGTCTAATGACAATGTAGATGCTCCAGCCTCTGCACTCAAACAACAAGGCATTGTTGTGTTGGGTATTGGAACCAGAACCTCTGACGCTAGAGAGCTGCAGAAAATATCATTTGAGCCTAGGTACGCTCTCTCAGTGACTGAGTACAGTGACCTCCTTAGTGCCCAAGAGCCGCTCTTGTCTTTAATGCGCACAGTGAAGTTAAGTGCTACACCTTTGACACCAACAGTGACTGGTAAGGTTATGACACCTTTTACTTTTTAAAATCATAGTTGAACACAACCTGATCTGTGCTAACATGTATTTTGCAAAGCTTAGGTGAACCTCATTCTAAATGGAACAAAAGCGGGTTCTACCAACAGAAAGAGACACTTTTGCTCTTAGGGGTTAGCTTTTATTTTCTGACTCCTATATAGGAGAGGTTTGTTCCAAGACCTAATCATGTGTCCAATTCTATGCTCCCTAGTGGAAAGAAAGCCAGCAGGAAGGGATTATGTGTTCTTGCTGGATGGATCCGATGGTACCAGAACCGAATTCCCAGCTATGCGAAACTTTGTGGAAAAAGTAGTTGAGACACTCAGTGTGGATGACAAGAAAGATCGAGTCTCAGTGGTTCAGTACAGCAGAGATCCAGCTGTTCAGTTCTATTTGAACACACACACAACAAAAAGCCAGATCCTTGACGCTGTCAGAGGTTTGAGGCACAAAGGCGGAAGGCCTCTCAACACTGGAGCAGCT
>JAVCKU010000150.1:2044025-2055401 GCA_032273985.1 Hypsolebias coamazonicus | reverse complement strand
AGTTATAATAAATATAACAACAGTTATAATAAATATAACAACAGTTATAATAAATGTCAGAGAGCAGAGTGTTTTTGCTGCTCACCCTTTTTCAACAGCAGGAGAAAAATTAATAAACACCACGCTCCAAAGAGATGTTGGTGAATTTAACTGTGATCATGCAGACGCTGCATGCACAATAAATTCAGCTGAGCCCTGCATCAGGGTTGCCAGATAAATGTAAAATGTTTTATTTACCCCAACCCTTTCTGTGCACATGTTCATCAAACACTACACACCTCATCTTAGAATATCTCTACTCTGCACATATGACAGTTTAGATCAAAATACTACAATTTAAAAACCACAGTACTGTGTAGTTCTTCATTTCTTATCTGGCAACCCAACTGAAATGGAAACTACAGCGTTTTCATGTTAACCCGCTCATTTTTTTTGTTCATTACCCCCAATAAATATTGAAAAACACTAAAGTTTCCAGAGGTGGTTGGGTGTAGACAGGGCCTTACAGCAGGTAGATCACTTTCACCTGGTCAGTTTAAAAGGAGCTCCATGATGAACAAGTCTGGACACCCCTGGTCTAAATATTCGAGTCCTCAGCAGTAAAAACTGAGCTCTTTGTACCATTTCTGAAACTTTACGTACACAGAAGACATGTCAACTGATCGCCCAAACGGGTTCTGTTTTCTAACGAACCTAAAGCCCAAACCTTTGTGGGTTTTGACTCCGTTGAATCAGTTCTGACACTCGGCTGCACGAGCTCTTTGGGACGTTTGGGTCCAGCTCCAGAGTCCTGACACCAGACTGTCCGGCCTGGCTTTTACAAGGCTCCGCAACCGTCCAGCTGCTAGAATCATTCTGGTGCATCATTACCGACTGCGTGCACGTCTGCGTGTGCACGTGGAGCTACTTTGTTCAAGCCGCTGAATGGAGGGAAAAGGTCTCCGTGCAGACTGCAGCTCTGACGTGCTGACACTTGGCTGACTCTGAGCGCCGCGGGACTCGGAAGTCGAGTCGTTTCCATCGTGTTTGAGCGATTCCTTCATTAAGCGCGGCCTCAGACGGATTTCTTTGTTTTCCACGGAGCTTGTTTGTGATCAGTTGAGCTGATTCGTGTTTGTGATCCTGGAGACGTTTGAAACGAGGGGAAAATGTGACGACATGAGGCGCGCCATAACTCAGTTTGTGGTCGGACATGTTTTTCAGAAGTTACAGGAGCCCGAGTCGCGTGCGGCGGCCTCCTCGGTGAATCACCGGCTTCGTTTTCTCTTTCACAGGTTTTGTTTTGGTGGAGGGGCTTTAGTTTGTTTTGCTGCAGCTGTTTTGTTTCCAGATTTTGTGGTTTTCTCATGATGGATTCCACACGGCGCTGCCTCTTTTCCGGTCCGATGTGAAAACTCGGCCAACAGAGTCCTTGAGTTTCCACCGCATAACAACAACGTTTCAATTTGTCTAATCGCGGGTATTTAGGCTAAGTAAACCATCACTCCTCAGGATTTCATCTGCAGCCTCGGCCCAGTCATGCAGATCTTTATTCAAACCATTTGTGTGTGGTCGAGGGGGGTGGGGGGTTGTATAAAGACGCAGAGTGGCCAGTTTTCCTTTTCTCACAGCTTTCCCTTCACTTCTTGTCTGAGCTGACTGAAACACCTGCAGATGTTGACCTCGCGCCCTCTGACCTCTGACCTCGTCTGCTGACATTCAGCGGAGGAGTGCGGCCTCTAAGAACCGGAGCGGGCGGGGACAGAGTTGGGTTTTGGCTCAGCTCAGCAGTCTGCGCTCTCATCAGGTACAAACTCAACAGTCGAGCTTAAAGAGACGTGAAAAATGTCAGCTTCTAGAACAGAGGGACCGATCTGATGGACTTCTGAGAGTTTTATTAAAAGACATCCAAAGGATCAGGAGATATTTTGCTAACAGATAACCAACACATACACAGATACATTAAATTACATGAAAGCACACTTTCCATGGCGATAAAGGATGTGCCATTTTGTCTCTGTAGCAACAAAGAATGGACTGTCTTGTCTCCATAGCAACAAAGGATAAGCCATCTTGTCTCCACGGTGACAAAGGATGGATCATCTTGTCTCTGTAGCAACAAAGGATGGACTGTCTTGTCCCCATAGCAACAAAGAATAGGCCAACAAAGGATCTTGTCTCCATGTCAACAAAGATAAAGCTTAACTCAAAGATCTGGATCAGCCAGGATGTGGTTCTGGCCTGGTTTGTCCTGGTTCTGGCTCCTTTCAGTATTGGAGCTGGCAGATGATGACGTTTATGGTTTTGCAGAAAAGCACTGAAATAAATCTTTGTTCATGTTGTAAGTGTAAATCTGAGTCCATGGTCCTGAACCGGAAAAGGGTGGATTGTTCTCTTCAGGTCGAGGGTGAAGTTCTGCCTCAAGTGGAGGAGTTCAAGTATCTCAGGGTTTTGTTCATGAGTGAGAGAAGAATGGAGCGTGAGATTGACAGATGGATTGGTGCAGCGTCTGCAGTATTGCGGACTCTGTACTGGTCCGTTGTGGTGAAAAGAGAGCTGAGCTGTAAGACAAAGCTCTCCGTTTACCGGTCGGTCTCCATTCCCACCCTCACCTCTGGTCACAAACTCTGGGTAGAGACTGAAAGAATGAGATTGTGGATACAGGCGGTTGAAATGAGTTTCCTCTGCAGGGTAGCTGGACTCTCCTTTAGAGATAGGGTGAGAAGTTCAGTTATCAGGAGAGGCAAGTAGAATCGCTGCTCCTCCACATCGAGAGGAGCCAGTTGAGGTGGTTCGGGCATCTGGTATGGATGCTTCCTGGACACCTCCCTAGGGAGGTGCTTCGAGCATGTCAGGCTGGGAGGAGACCCTGGGGAAGACACAGGACACGCTGGAGAGACTGCGTCTCTCTGTTGGCCTGGGAACGCCTTAAAGTCCTCCCAGATGAGCTGGAAGAGGTGGCTGTGGAAAGAGATGTCTGGACCTCCCTGCTCAAGACGCTGCCCCCAAGACCTGACTTAAGAACAAGCGGACGATGATGAAGGATTGATGCAATGAAAAGAATCGTAAAGACGTTGAAATCCGACTTTCTGCTTCTCTGTGGTGCTTGGACCGACGTATAATCCAATAAGGCCTCTGGAATCTGCGTCTGTTTCTCCAAAGAGCGCATGACTGCGCCGACCTTTCCCCCATCCAGGACCCTGAACAGAAGCAGATGCTTCAGATTTCTGACGGTGGGGGGGGGTTATCAGCCGGTGCTGGACTCAGCCTCCGAGCTGTCCTCTTTATCGGTCAAACGCTGAGATTACTGAGCGACGTGACCTCACACCAACACACGCTGACATGCACTTGCTGCTGCTATCACAGAAACGTCTCAGGGTTACGTCCTTTCGGGCTTTATAACCTAGCAACTGGTGACCGTGTACCAACAGTCTGCTGGAGCGGTTAGCCGGGGTAACAATAACATTTGAGACGAGAAGAGACAGCTGTGAGGGGGAAGGCCAGAGATCCACGGGAGCATTTTCCAAGAGTAGCTTCCTGTTCTTAGAGTTCATCCAAAAAGGCACAAACAACTTGAAAACCCCAATTTATTAAAGATTAGATGCAAAACTACAACCAGGCTTTTGTTTAGTGCTTGATGTTTTTCGAATTAGACATGAAGATAACTTAAAGTGCTATAAAGAAACCGCCCAGCGAGCGTGTTCCTGACCCTGAGAAGCAGGTCATTTTGAGGGGGTTTTTGTGACTCACACCCCTGAAGTATTTTTACCACGGCCTTTGGACCGAAAACTTCTGCAACAGCTGGACTGTCCTTTCTGAGCGTGGCCCTCTGACACCTCGGCGTGCTGAGCAAGATATCCATGAGTGGGAGTATTATGGAGCAGAAACAGGACCCGGCCTGTCCTTCCTGCACCGTCTATTCCTGGGTCGCTCTCATTTCGCGCCCTCTCACCTCCCTAAAAATAGCCCCGTCTTTTCACCAGCAAAGGCAACGCTCACGGGACGGGGCAGGGGGCTTTTTTTAAAACACGGTCAACGGACGAGTCGGCGAAGCCAACGGTCCGGCTAACGTTTCAGGGGAAGTACACGGAAGCACGCTTCAAAATAATGACCACAGAAATCATCACGTCCGAATCAGGAACCAAAGTGGGGATTGACTTCATGCAACTTTATTTCAAGTATCAGTAAAGGCAGAAACAGGTCATTAACAAAAAATAACATAAATATTTCCATAAACTACGCATGTAGAACATTAAAACTAAACTTTGAACTGACTTTAAAATACAAAAGTATAAAAAGAAGACGAGAAGAACGACATTGAATATTGCACTGGTAGTTTCCACCCTGACTTCAACACGATTCGAACTCCGCGACCAGTTCTTAAATTACTCTTCCTCCTCCTCTGCGTCCTCAAACTCATCGTCAGCGCCGGATCCAAAGTCCATTTTTGCGAGGACTGCTTCGACGTGTTCTGTTGACAGCGTGAAGTGGTCCATCTTCTCGAAGCCCGGCTCGGGCCGCTCTTCGCCCAGCGAGGCCTTGGCTGCGTCTTTGGTCTTCGTGATGAGGCCCTTTGAAGCCAACAGGAACTCGGCGGCGCCGTTCTGCTCCAGAGCCCTCACGGCCGTGTCCGTCAGCTCGGTGCTGGCCTGCAGCCGCTCGCCGTACCGCTGGGCCAGGGCCCGCAGCGCCGCCACTTTCTCGTCCTGCTCCTTCCCGATCTGGTCGAGCAGGACGGCCTTGCGCTCTTCGAGGATGGCGTACAGGAGGTCGAAGCGCTCGGCTAGCCCTTGTTTGGCTCGCTGGGCGTTCTCCTGCACGGCGCGGCAGGAGTCCTCCATCTGGGTCAGCAGGACCTGCAAACGGCTGTTGCTGGCAACCAGAGTGTCAATGGCATTGCTCAGTTCACCTTTCTGGGTCTGGTAGATGGTTGCTAAAGGTGCCACCTCACAGTCTTTATGCTGGCCGAACACCTTGCACATGGAGCAGGTGGGCACCTGGCAGGTCACGCAGTAGATGTTGATTCTCTCGTCCTCGTGTTCTTGGCACATGGGCTCCTTGGACTCTTTGGGCTTCAGGGTTTCTGTGCTGTCACCTTTACCTTCCTGCTGCTGCTTGTACAGGTCGATGATGTTCTCCACCAGCAGGTTGCGCTGGAGGCCGTGGACGCCGTGCCGGTCGAGGACGACCTCAAAGCGACAGGTGGGGCAGCGGAAGACGCCGCCGGAGAAGCGGTACGGGTTGCGCGAGTCGTAGAGGTCGCTGGCGCAGCCGCGGCACAGGTTGTGCTGGCAGGGCAGGATCACCACGGGCTTGGTGAACATGTCCAGGCAGATGGGGCAACTCAGCTGCTTCTCAAGGCTGTCCATGGGGCTGGGGGGCCGAACCAAGGATCCTGTCCTCTGCACGTCCATGATGAAAAAGACTGTCCTTAAACTAAACTATCAAGATCTCAAAAAGAGGAACCTCAAAGTATTTTCTAATGGAGAGCAGAGGAGACCTCCTCGATGTGAAGCGTTCAGATCTATTCTGGTCCTGAGCTCAGAGCTCTGGTCTTTATACGAGTCCTCACAGCTGGTGACACCCAATCCTCTTCCACCAACCAGACCAAACATTCCTGTCCGCCTGACCCGACCCGCAAACTTTTCACAGAAACGCTCCCCCACCCTCCCGGGTGTTGCCTCAATCACGTGTCCCAGTGGACACCGCGGTCCTTTGAGCTGGGACAGAAACCGTGGTCTGATCCGAGACAAACAGGCACAGGCCGGCATGTGACGGGCTCTGAGGAACACCGGGAGGGAGGCGCGCAGCCTCACTGATAAACAAGTCAACACCACATCGTTCATTTTCCACCCAGGAACTCATTTCATCATGTTTTCAGGTCATCAGAGCTTTTAAAACATCAAATTTGTTATTTAGATCTTCTCTAAACTCCTTTAAATACATGTATAATCATGATCCACACCCAAGTCTGATTTTATGTTTAGAACCGTGGAGTGTGATGGAGGTCACATGTAAATCATAATCTGAATGACCACACAGAAACATCAGCTCTTTAAGACCTGCACTTTGAACTTGAGCTCTAACTCTGTCAGTTTCAGAGATGTGGAGGTGAAACTAGGTGGTAGCAGATGAGAGTTGTCCCCACAACATACGCTGAGGGCTCTCACATCTCAGGAGAAACAAAGTCGATTTATGAGGTTAACCCTTCAACCACTGCGGGCCTTTAAACGTTGATTCTAAAGCATTTTATGGTTTTTAATCTGTGAACGGCGTCGTGTAACTAAACCTTCATTACGCGTCGGTCACAAACTGATGTTTCTACTTAAAGTGTTAATTACAAATCAGGAAACTTGAATTACATCAGATCACATCCAAAATAAACCTGATGACTTTCTCTGTTCACTCTGAGATGACCTTTGGTGGGAGTTGGCTCCTCGTGGATAAACAGAGCTTTCCTCTTCAGTTTAGTTTCTAACGTTTGTCTTTTTTTTAAATTTTTTTATTAACATAAATGATCCACTGCAGTTTTAATAATGTAGCTTTTGAAAATAAATTTTAAATCTTAAAAGGAGCTCCTGTTTGGAACAAAATACCTTTTTGATAAACTTCAGCTATAAAAACAAGATTAAAATACTGAAGAGAGTTATAATAACATTTTTTATGATATTCAAATGTTGCTATTATACATTATTTAAGCTGCAAAGCATTCTGGGTAAATAACGTAAACAGTTTGCTCCAGTGTTCCTTTCAGCTCGAATGTTAATTGTGGACATTCTCTGACGTTCAGCCCTTTAATTTAAACTGGAGTGTTTTACAGAGAGCAGAATGTAGACGTGACTCAGCTTTTACATTAGCTCCAGATCTAACATTGAATATGTTAGCTCTCGAGCTAATATATTCAATGTTAGCTCTGGAACTAACATCAAATATGTTAGCTCAGAGTTAACGCTGTTAGCTTCAGAGCTAACATAGACTATGTTAGCTCTCGAGCTAATATATTCAATGTTAGCTCTGGAACTATCATCAAATATGTTAGCTCAAAACTAACGCTGTTAGCCTCAGAGTTAACACTGAATATGTTAGCTCGAAGCTAACGCTGTTAGCTTCAGAGCTAACAGTGAGTATGTTAGCTTGAAACTAACGCTGTTAGCTTAAGAGTTAACAATGAATATGTTAGCTTGGAGCTAACGCTGTTAGCTTCAGAGTTTACACTGAATATATTAGCTCGGAATTAACGCTGTTAGCTTAAGAGATAACATTGAATATATTACCTCGGAACTAACGCTGTTAGCTTAAGAGTTAACATTGAATATGTTAGCTTGGAGCTACCGCTGTTAGCTTCAGAGTTAACACTGAATATATTAGCTCGGAACTAACGCTGTTAGCTTAAGAGTTAACATTGAATATGTTAGCTCGGAACTAACATATTCGATGTTAGCTCTGGAACTAACATTAAATATGTTTGCTCAGAGCTAACGCTGTTAGCCCCAGAGTTAACATGGAATATGTTAGCTCAGAGTTAATGCTATTAGCTTCAGAGCTAACATCGAGTATGTTAGCTCGGAACTAACGCTGTTAGCTTAAAAGTTAACAGTGAATATGTTAGCTTGGAGCTAACACTGTTAGCTTCAGAGTTTACATTGAATAAATTAGCTCGGAACTAACGCTGTTAGCTTCAGAGTTTACATTGAATATGTTAGCTTGGAGCTAACGCTGTTAGCTTCAGAGTTAAAAATTAACACAAGTTGATCATGTTTGGTTGTATCAACCCGTAAATTGTGCATAAGGACTGATACAAAATATAACTTTACTGTCACGTTGTAACGTTTTACTCTTGACTTGTTTTAGCCTCCACTACAGCCAATGATCATCCTCTCAGAATTCATTGCACCAGTAAAACAATAGTTACGTCCTTACGTGAAAAATCTATAATTTTTTTTAAGTAATTATTCACGTGTCACAACTTTCAGTAGATTAGATATATAACATACTAAGGCCAATTTGTGCATGTAGTTACGATTTCTTAATAAAAAATGCTCCACAAGAAATAAACTGGACCTAGAAACACATTTCATAAAAAGACTAAATATATTTGGATCAAGTCCCGCTTGATGTTTGGCGGTTGCACCATCAGCGTTTCGCAGGCGTTACCAAACAGTGTTGTGATGTTCTTCAGCGTCAGCACTGTAAACATCAAGGACCTCTATTCTTAAACCGTTGCACAACCGTCACATGCTGTGGTTGAGGAGGAGCTGCTCTGATCACAACAGGTTCGATTCCTGCGTGTGACTCAGGAAATCATTCATTCATGCTCTCGTCCCAACTCTCAGCTGCGAGTGTAAACGTCTAAAAGTTCTGCTGTAAACCTGAGCAGCTTCACGGTGCGTCTGCGATGTCACTCCTGTTTTTACCTCGAAGGGACTCCATGACGGGAAGAATGCCGTCCGACCACTGCTGAGCTGCGATGGCCGTGTAGATCCCCGGAAAGTCTCTCTGCCAAATGTGTTGGCCGACGGCCCAAATGGCTGCCAGCTCGGGGTTCGCCTGCGAGCAACGACGGAGAGAGAGAGAGGTGTTTCAGAGGGTTAAAGTCAGCGAGCAGAGCGGACCTTTAGGTTCTGCAACAGCTGTGGTTCCAGTTCTCGTGTTTCTGAGACGAGGAAACGGTCCAAAGATCCGGACTCTGGCTGCTTTTTGACATGTTTCAAACTGGACTTACAAAAATAAAAGTGACGGCTGCTGAGGGGTTTGAAAAGAGGAAAGTAAATTTACTGGACCAAAAAATAAAACGGTAAAAAGATTTGTTTCAATATTAGATGTTTTTCTGAGCTACATGGTTTTAAACAGTCACCATCTTACCTGTTGTAGATATCCAACAGAATTATTATAAACCTTTACACCAGTGTCACAGTAATTCCAGCAGAAATATTATGACGTCCCTGCAGGAAGTGCTTTGCTCTGCACAGGAAGTGCTACAGCTAGTAAATGTTTGCATCGTTTTAAAAACAGTGACAATTCACTTTATCATCGTCTTGATCAGACTAGCCATTAGCTCATCAGTCCAGTCAGAATGAAACAATTTGTCCAAACTGATCCCATCCAAAGAGTTCATCTATAACAGGTAAGATATTTGTTGTTCTTAATGTCCAAACAGAACAGTTTTAACGAGTTCATTTTTGTATGAAGCAGTAAAAGTACAGCACATGTTGTTCAATCAGACGTTTAAACAGACTCACGGATTTTATTGCCTGAGGGATCCTCTTCCACAGATACCGGGCGTTGTTCCTGTTGGACCAGAACACGCAGAGATCAGCCCGGTACAGAAACACGTAGACGAATAATTCACAGGCACGCAGAGAAATCTGTCTGACATCAGCGTTAAAAACTCGAGAACGCTGAAAATCAATCAATCAGTGAGAGAAACTGATAGTCATTGTGCAACAATTTAGATTTATTAAGAGATTTTATTCCTTCGGCACGGACGACTTAAAAAAAATAAACCTGTTCTTGGACCTGGATCTGTTGCAGCAGAGGTCCCTGGTGGCCCACCGTCCAGACACAGGGACAAACAACCACTCACACTCACACGTAGAGTTATCGGTGTATGGGAGGGAACGGAGCACCCAGAGAAAACGCACAGAAGAACATGCAAACCACCCAAAAACGCCAGGAGTTGATCCTGCGACCTTTAGCCTGAGAGGCAACAGCTCTAACCACTGCCAGCTTACAGAAGCTCTTTTTTACTTTTAGGCTTAAATGATCTTTAGCTCTTCTGAGTGGCCGCGAGATGGGTTTCAGCTGAGCAGTCATTTTAATTTATTCAATGGAAGACACACTTTGACCAATAAATAAATAAGCAAACAATAATTGTTGCATGTTGATCATTGGCTGCACCGATATCTAAAGATCAGCACAAATCTAATCCATTGACCGCTGAAGTTATGTTTTTGGGCTGTGTGTGCATAAAAACATCATCAAACCGTTTATTAACGGCTACAGTTTAACATTTAGTGTAACATGAATGAACGTTTGTAATAAAAGCTACTGAATGCACCTGTGTGATGCATACTGAGGAGGGAAACAGTTTAAACATGTTTATCTACTTTAAATGTTATTGTTTGTTGAGCCGTAAAGAAATCAAATCCTCAGCATCGAGTCCAGTTGTTTGACTCAAGTTTTTATTTTTAGATTGTTGCCTGTTGCAGCAGAGACACCTGAGATTTTGTTGATACAAATAAACCAATAAATAAACTCACATGTCATTATTGAGTAAGTAGAGAGCCAGCAGCTGAGAGTAGACCTGAGGTGTCGCGATGCCCCCTGGAGCCTGTTGACAGCAACACAGATCACAGCAAACTCCAATAAATGCACAACACTGAGATTAAACCGAGCAGATTAAAAGTTCATAAATATTACAGATTTAAAGACAACGTCATCTTCTGACAACAAACAGCTGCAGAACAGTTAGCTTCTGCTAGCATTAGCCCCTAATCCTGGCATTTTTAAACAATTATATAAACAAACACGTTACTTAAAATCATATTCGGATGCATGATTTGTTTATTAGACACGTTAAAGTCATAAATGTCTGTTATAAACAATCAATAATATAAACTTTAGCTTGTTGCTAGCTAACTGAGAAGCTAAACTGTTAGCTTGTGGATACTGAAACAGCTAGTGGATACTGAAACATCTAGAAAAGCTAAAACATCCCTCCTTCATTCAATTTACAGGATTTAAACTCGGAGCTGGTTTATTCACATTCATCTTATTAGTTTAACACTTAATGTTCAGAAGTTAAAGCATCGTGATCAGTTTTTCTACAATAACAGCGATTAAATCAGCTGAAGGCTTCAAACACCACGAACTCAGGTCGTACAAGCAACACAAACTTGTCAGACACGAGCTCCGCGCACAGAAATAAAACATGTCTCTGCTCACCTCCAGCTCCTGAGCTTCACACTGATCCAATAATTTATCGAAATGTTCCTCCATGGTCACAGCAGCAGCAGCAGCCATGAAGATGACCCTCTTCCTCCCGGGTTTAAAGGCCGTTAACCGGGGACGGCTCGGCGCGCTGCCGCCCCCTGCTGGCCACAGTGAGTATTACAACAACTCTGTTGAAAATCTGCTTAGACTGTTGTTGTTTTATTCTATTCAAAATGTTTACCTTTGTTTAAAATTAAATTCGACATTAGAAATGCATTGAGTT
Source organism: Hypsolebias coamazonicus (assembly GCA_032273985.1). Lineage (NCBI taxonomy): Eukaryota > Metazoa > Chordata > Actinopteri > Cyprinodontiformes > Rivulidae > Hypsolebias > Hypsolebias coamazonicus. Next base: position 2,044,207 of record JAVCKU010000150.1, on the reverse strand, counting down.
CGATTCAATTCCTGAAACACTGCTCTTTTTAAAATCTACTTCAGTTTTACTTGATTTTTGTCTTCCTGTGTTAGATATTATCTATCATTCTGCTGCCTTTAGGTTTTGGCAAGGCTTTTACAGTACAGTACTGTATTAGATTTAAGATACCTTTTGACACTTAAATATATATATATACACAC
>JAVCKU010000150.1:2001607-2012393 GCA_032273985.1 Hypsolebias coamazonicus | reverse complement strand
CTCCGAGTTACGGCCGAAAATCCGGAGTTACGGCAGCCATGTGGCCGGCGCTCCGAGTTACGGCAAAATCGAGTTGCAAACGGTCCTTAGGTCCGGAACCCGTTCGTAAGTCGAGGACTGCCTGTATATGATTCATGAAAAATGTTGGATATTTGAACTATCGCTTGAGTTATTTACTTGTTTTGACAATTTTCTGAATGTTTGTTTGAATAGTTTATTAGATAAATAAGGAGCAGATTTAATAAGCTTTTTTCTTCATCTGCTGCCTTTCATTTTATATTTATAATCGTTTTGTAATTACATATACAGTATATTAATTGATATTATTTTATTTTGTTATGAAATGAATAAATAAATAAAATAAAAAATATATATAAGTAAATACTAAAATAAATATAATGTCGCTACTTCGCAGATTTTCACCTAACATGGGGATGTCTGGAACGTAACCCGTGATAAGTGAAGAACTACCGTACGGATAATCTCCGGTGCTTTCCATCAGACAATCAGCCTGTTTCAAGGGAACAAACCGACTCCGGGTCGTTTGGTTCTGTTAAAAAACAAACAGGCTCCGGGTCGTTTGGTTCAGGCCCCTCTCACAGCCGACAGGGTCCTTCCATGGTAGGTTCATGGGGCCGTTGACAACCGTCCACGATGTGGACGCAAGGGGAAATGCGACCCCAGGTTTAGCCATCAGAACCATTCGGGCTGGACTCCAAGTGCGTCCCGTTTTGAGTCAGAGGACCCAGGAGGATCCAGGACTGACACCCCTCACAGGCTCATGTTGACCAGAACCAAAAGTTCTGGTCACATCTTCACCAAGGACACCTCATCAAACCACCAACCCTTCCACTGAAGCTGTTGGCTCGTCCAGGTTACCATGGTAACCACAGCCCAGTGTCTGTCGCTCCCTGACAGCACTCTTACTACAGCAGGCAGACAGTTTCAGCAGTTTTCCTCAAACAATGAAAAGCAGCTCAGAAGAACCAGAACCGAGACAACCAGAACCGAGACAACCAGAACCTCGGACCAGAGACACAAAGATTTAAGAATAAATAAATAAAATGTAACATTCTGTTTAAAAATCCTCCATCAGATGTTGGAGAACCGGCAGCTCGGTTCTGTAAAGTCCAACTTTCTGCGACCCGTTCAAACTCTGAAGCGTGGTTCTGGTCTGAGCCGTGGGTCCACAGAACCGGGTTTCATCCGTTGACTGGTCCTGATGCAGACAGAACCGGAACACCGGGTCGAGCCACCTGCGCAGAGGTGGACCGGACTGCGGAACCGACGCTCCTGGTCGGTTCCGCTGCTGAATTACAAGAACCCCCCTCCCCCACCAGAACCGAGTCATGACAATGAGCCTCCAACAAGAACCATCCGAGCAGAACCTGCTGCAGACGGTTCAACCCGGACAGCCGAACCGAGCCCGGCACCCGAACCGGTCCGACCCGTTGAAGCAGAGAAAAGCCCAAACCTCGTCCTGCTGCGGCTGGTTCGGTCTCTGGTTCGGCGGCTCCTTGGTGGCGGTCATCCTGAAGTCCTGTGGCCGAACTTAACGTTTCCAGAACCAGAATCCTCCAGAAACCCAGAAGAACCGGATTCACGGGCAGGGACGGAGGCGGAATGTTAAAGAGGGGCTGCGGAGTCCGGTCCGGTTCTGGTTCCGTCAGCTCTGACTGAAGATCTGGGAGGTGTGGAGGAGAACCGCCCCCCCTCCGGGAGAAAAGGGAGGAGAGTCTCAGCTCGGTACCAGAGTCCAGTCCTGCTGGTTCTGACAGGACCGAACCCCGCAAAGCTCTGTCCGCGGTGCTGAACCCTCCCAGTCCGGTCCAGAGGCTGAGCCTCACTTCCGGCCTCTACCCGCACATCAAAGGCTCCGACACTGTGGCGCAGCGGTCAGAGGCGTGGCCTCACAGCGACAAGGTCGCAGGTTCGGTCTTTGAGCAGTTTACATGCTCGCCCCACAACCAGAACCACGTCAGGTTCACTGTCCCTGTTGTCTCCCACTAAAACCAGTCCAGGTCCAGGTGTCCCCGGGTGCTGCTGGAGACAGACACCGAACAGGCAGGGGCGCCACTAGGAGGGGAGCCCGGGGGGGCAATGGTCTCCTCTGAAATAACACCCCCCCCGCCCCCACTGGAATCTGAAGCCTTTGTTTGATATTTTTAATTTTTACATATTTAGGGTTATTAAAACGTCACGAGCAGAAAAACACATTTTTAAACAATTAGGAATTAAATTATATTTTAATTAAAACGTGGTCCCCCTGAAGCAGGACAGCCTCACCTGATGGTGTCCTCACCTGAGGGTGTCCTCACCAACAGGACGCAGCTCAAAACACAATTTATATTTTTGCTTCACACTTTTGGACATTTGTTTTTATATTTAATTGATTTTTTGAATTGAGTTTGTTAAGAAGGGGCAGATATGATAAGATTTCTTTCTTCTTCGCTGCCTTTCATTTTAGGTTTTGTTTTTATTTTCTTGCGTTTTGAAATTGTTTTTGTGTTTTAAATTGAAAAGAATAAATTAAATAAAATAAAAAAAAAAAATAATTTAGACCCCGTCTTTGTCCACAGAACAGCTGAACGAGCCGAACGTTCGGATGCATGTTCGGCTCGTCCTTCGAGGCAGACAGGCAAAGATTTAAAATAAATTAATTAAATTGTGCTTTTATTGTGGGCGTGTTGAGAGCGGGACAAGAATTCAACATTAGCATAAATTCCTCTTGACCTTTGCTTCGCGCCGCTCTTCCTGAGGGGGACTAATGGATCTGGGACGTTTGGAGGAGCCAACGGTTCTGGTTCGGCCCGGCTGATGAATTCATCCGATAACCTTTAAAGGATCTTTTCATCTGCAGCTAAAGGTTGGACCTGCAGCCGTTCGCCTCCATCAGTCACCTCAGAGCTGTGGACAGGAAGTCCAAATCCTCCTCTTTATTGTCATACATAATCCAAGATGGCCGCCACAGCTAATCTGACAGTGCAAAGAGTTATAAAAATAAAATTGACAGTGAGAAAAAAATGGGTGATTTTTTTGTAACTTTGCTTTTTGATGTGTGCTCATGAAAATCTAACCCTGTCCTCTTGTCCCCGTCCTCCTGTCCCCCTTCATGAAACACAGATGTGGGACATCCCTCGTCTTCATGGTCAAAAAGGATTTCCACTAATTATCCGAGCGGTTTAAACCTTTTTACTCTCACCGAGCATCAAAATGAACAAAAGGTCTCCGGTTCTGATTCAACCTGGTCCGATGTAGAACTGGATGACTTCCTGTGGGTTCAGACCGGGTCGGGCCTCCTTCATGATTCTGGTCACGCTGATTGCAGCCAGACTACTGCAGGACCTGAGTGTTTCTGACACTTTCCTGTGCCAGGACCTTTCAGAATAAAGGCGTTCTCATTAAAGCTGACCAGACTGGGTCGAACCAATTCAATGTTGTGTCCAGCTCATCGCTGACGGTGAGATTCAGCTACCGGACGATGTCAGGCCGGTTAAAAACTGATCTTTGTTGACTTTAATTCAAACACAAAGAACAAAATGAAGAACTGTACCTGCTTGGTAAGAACTCTATGCAGGCGTTGGATTCATCGTTACGCTGATGATACTCTGCTTTATAACTGAAACCAAGATCTATACCAAGAGTTTATTTATTTATTATCATTTCTGAAGTTCAATGTTTTTATTTTGATTGATCACAACTAAATCCACCAAACACCCTCAGTTTTGATGATGTCAACAGTGGCAATTTTAGCCTTTTTTGTTTGGGGGGGACTTAGTTTTCAAACCTTAGATTCTCTAAAATGTTGAATAAATTTTGAATAAATTATTACACTTCCACAGGACAGTAAAATCTATGATTTTTTTTTTTTTGCATGAGTTGAATCCTCGACGCCACTTGTCAATCAGTGCAGTAGGCTTGTTAGCAAACTGACCAGCCGGCGACCTTAGTTTGTACCAAGGTGAAACACCCCTTACCTGCAGGCGCTGGGGTGGAGGGGTGACAGAATTCGAGCGCTACATCTGTAGCATCATAGCTAGCGTGTCTATTTTGTGTGCTGCAATACAGTTGTTGACCGAGGTGGAGGGGGTGTTGGGATGTGTGAGAGAAGTGGAGCGTGCTCTATTCACACAGGGAGAGCTGTTGGTCAGGCTACTTCTTGTTGCTCTCTACAATAATGATCGCATCAAGTGTTTACTTATGTAAGTAAAAATAGATGTTCAACAACCATTAAAATACACCAGAATGCAGGACATGGCATCTACTATATTAAAACATTTCTGGGGGAGGACCCCCCCTCACACAGACATTACAAATGCTTATGATGCCAATGGCCAACGTGTTATTAAAGCTAAGAGCTATTATCGACACCAGGGGCCGAGTGCCCCTACAGGGCAGATTCTAGAACGCCCCTGGATGTGAAAGCAGCTAAAAAAATCACAATTTTTATCCAAATCAGGTGATGAGAACTTCTACTCATTGATATGCAGACGATACTCAGATTTATCGTATTGTTCGGTCTATAAGTTGCGGGGGGGGGGGGGGGGGGGGGGGGCATAACTACATGTTCTGCGACTTTTAAGCTGAAGCAACATATTTATGAATTTTTCCCCCCATATTTATAAACTAATGTTTGGCTGAGATGCAACCATTTTCATTGATCCTGACTGAAAATATTGAACAGTACCATTTTCAGCCGCTAGATGGCAGTCAAGTAGTGTGGCATTCCGTTGTGTCATGTAATAGGTAAAAGTGGTTATTAATGATACAATTGACTTGCCATAGCCTGTGACCCTCGTCCAGCTCACCCAGAGCAGCCGTCAAATCAGCTTCATTTTGCTGCAGCTGATTTGACCGTTAAAGTGCATTTATTAAGTAAAAGTTCGACTGAGACACACCTTTACTATAATGTTGAGCAAACAAATTGTTTTTAAGTGTTAATCTTGTTAAAGTCTTGTTAAAGTCCTCCCGTGCAGGTTGTCAGCGGTGATGCGTAATAGATGCGATGTGTACGGTGGAAAATACGGTGCGTCTCATTTCCCATCCGAGGAACTTTTTGCGTTGAGCGTCCATCTTTTGTCCCATCGGCCCACAGAATATTTTCCCAGAAGTCTTAGCGGTTGTGAGACAGGTCTTCATGTTGGTTTTGGTCAGCTGTGGTTTTGGACCATCGATTTCACCCAGAGGACATTTTTGACCTCCACCTCTTCATCCACCTCCAACTCAGACGGTTGTCCGGATCAGAACCAAGGACTCGTGAGTCGTGACTCTTACTCTGTCCGCTCCAAACAAACCAAATCAGTTGATATTAAGTAAAGTTTTATTTTAAATAATTAGCTCTGATGAGGAGACCGGAGGGTCAACTGTTCCCTATGATGCAGTTTGGTTGGTGTTGGATGTCCACCAGAACCAAGAGGATGGACCAGCCTCGCCCAGCTGGAGGTGGAGCAGATGTTTTTTTTTTCTTCAGGTTAAATAAACGAGTTTAACACGGTGATAAAACACGAGGACAAACACCAGCGTGTTAACGTTTTCATAAATAAAACACTCCGAGGAGCTTTATTAGAAACAGAGCGCCCGTTACAGTCTGACTTACAGACCCACAGGAGCATCGTTTAGTCCGTTTGGCAGAACCACACAGAGAACGAGGCCCGTTTGGAAAGCGCATCAAGCGGTCGGCGCCGAGCGGCGGCTCCTTTTACGTTCCACATTTGCATTTTTTTCATCCATTCCAGCTTCCAGACTTCAAACTGGTCAATTGGCTCCGCAACTTGGGTTTCTCCAACAATCTGCCCGGGGTGCACGACATCAAACGGCCCGTACGGGCGGCGGAGGCGCCTTTCATCAGGCAGCCGAGGCAGAATCAGGATTTAGAGGAACGCGGCTCGGAGAGCAAACTTCTGCAGTTTGCATCTCTTTCCTTTAAAACGTGCACGTTTAAAGCTCGTGGTTCTGCGAGGCGGTCGCGCCAAACGCAAAGTTCAGCAGAGTCCAGCTTAAAGCCCCGCAACCTCGCGGTGACGCCGCTCTGCAGATGTTCGTTTATTACCGCCGTGTTCGCCCGCTGAGCTGGGTTGCCAGATAAGACGTGATAAGCTACTGCGCCGTCGCTTTAAAATAACTTTGACCCCAAACTGTCGATTTGTGGCGAGCGAGCGTGCTGCGAGCTGAGGTGTGCATCGTGTGCACAGAAAAGGGTAAAAAGAACAAATGTATGTTTATCTGGCAACACTGCATGCAGCGTCTGCACGATCACAGTTGAATACAGGAATGTTCCTTTGGACCCAGGATGTTGTTGGTTTGCTCTTTTATCAGAGCAGACAAACTTCTGTAGCGTGCGTGTCTCAGAAACCTTCAGTTCCAGAGAGACCGGGGCTGTTGTGTGAATTAACGAGCAAATCGCAACAGAAAAGCTCAGATTTGTCTAAAAAAATAAAATAAATAAAAAAAAAAGTGACAGGGCCTGAGGCTCAGCGTCTTCTTGTCCTGAGGTCACAGAAAGAAATCCAACACTTTCTTTAAACGGACCTCACTGAACCACTGACTCCAGATTAAAGAAAGAACAAAGAATCAAAATGTGATTAAATATTTTTATATTCTTGGACAACATCAGATTTAATTCAAGCTTTATTTACACAGTTAGTCTCACTGAGTCACGAGGACTCGTTTTCAGGAGAGACCTGTTTTTAACAAACAGACGAGGTGCACACAACAATAAACAGACGTAAAACCCAAATACTTTGTAAAACAAAAAGTAAACAGTGATGTAAAACTAAATAAAATCAAGCTACAATATGAAACAAGGTAAATAAAAACAGGGCGGACCTTCCACCAGCAGACAGGAAGTCCTACTTCATCTTATTAAGCAAACTTTAAAATTTTCAAAATAATTGTGTGAATGTTGATGAATCGTTCGCTCTCTTGTCGTCCATTTTTATTCCGTACGTTTTCAGCGCGAGTCTCGTTCCGCAGTTTTCAAACTATTTCAACAAATCATAAATCAAAATGTTCAGCTCCTATGACTTTTGGTATTAGTGCAGCTTTAGCTTTTTGAAATATTTAGCCTTTTCTGATGTTTTTTTTTCTTACTGAAAATGATTTGAGCTCATTTTACATCCTTCAGATCTTTACAACCTTCTTCTTTAACACTTTGTTCTGCTTCAGCTCCCTTCTGCAAATTTAAACAAATTTTCAGCTACTTACAGCCGTTTTTAGCTAATTTAAGCTGTTTTCAGATAAATTCAAGCCATTGTGGTGATTTCTGCTACTTTCAGTCTAATTAACTTCTTTCTGCTAATTTCAGCTCTTTTGAGCTTTTATCAGCTAGTTTAAGCTTTTTATGCTACTCCAGTTATGATTTAGCTGTTTTATGCTAATTTTAGCCTTTTCAGCTCCTTCCACTTACATCTGGTAATTTAAGCTTCTTTCCCCCTTTCAGCCGCTTTTCAGATATGTTTTACTAGTTTCAGCTTTTTTAGCTAATTTCCTAATTTGTGTGCTAATTTATGCTTATTTAAACCTAATTCAGCAACTGTGTGTTCTTTCTGCTTTCTTCTGCTAACTTCAGCATGTTTTTAGCAACTTTAAGCTGTTTTTCAGCAAGTTCTTCAGCAATAAGCATTCACACTGCGTTTCACAAGAAATAGTTTCTGTAGTTTTTGTTATTTTAGTGTCTGAGCATCATTTCTACAATCTGTACATCAGCTCTTTGCCCTCAACTTAGATTTATTAATTGAAGCCTGTTTAGAGGTTTGTTTACCTGTAAACATGTAAACAAAGGCCCTCAAGCCGAGCCCAGGCGAACAGCTGAGCTAACGAAACCTCCAGGGTTTGATTTATTGAGATTTTTCTGAAAGTTCACAGGAAGTCGTAAAGTTCTGTCACTCGTCGTTCTGAGCCTCTGAGTGTTGATTCGGGACAAACTTCCTCCAGGCTGCAGCTTGTGACGGGGGTCTGACTATTTCCTGGAGCAGCTCTTGACAAATGGGTCAGCGAGGACCCAGAACCGCTTCAAACCGGTCCAGATATTTCCCGTCGACCTTCTTCACTCAAGGACAGCCCGACGTGTTCCGGTCCAAAACCTAACGAAGGAGAATTATTCATGTGTTCGGTCCGAGAAGACACCGAGCATTATTCAGAATCAATACGGCCAAAACAGGGGGAGTCAGGGAGAATGTTCATTATGATAAAATCAGCCGAAGGTTCTGGACTTTCAGCTGCTGGAAGATTCACCAACAAAACACCAGGACAATAAAAACAAACATCAAAAGTTTTGATGTCTGAAATTAAAAACTGCTTCATTCATTTTTGTTTTCAATTTAAAAAAAAAAAAAAAACTTGTTTTATTGTCTGCAGAGCGGTGCGGTCCTTTAGAATCAGAACATTTTCGGTGCCGTCCTCGGACACTTTCAGCTCACGGCCCCCTGGCTGTCAAACAGCCGAAGGTTCTGAAATCAAGTGAAGTTTCAGGATTCATGTTCATAAAAAGGAAGAATCAGAACCTCTGAAACACATCAAGAGCTTTAATCCATCCAAAAACTACAGGCTCTGCTGCCTTTACGCTACCTTCAGCTGCTTTAGCATTTTACTACTTATCTACCATTCAGCTACTTTAGCATTTTGCTACATATCTACCATTCAGCTACTTTAGCATTTTACTACTTATCTACCATTCAGCTACTTTAGCATTTTGGAATTTTTGGCTTCTATAAAGCATTTGATGACTTTTAGCTATTGTTCAGCTACTTTAAGATTTTAGCTAGCATTTAGCTACTTTTAGCTTTAAACTACAGTTCAGTAACTTTTAGCTTGAGCTTCAGTTTCTCCTTTTGGTAGCATTTTGCTGATTTAGGTAAGACTTTAGTACTTTTTAGGTTTTACTCAGTACATTTAGCTTTTAGCCAGTGTTTTGCTATCTTTAACTTTTAGATAGCATTTAGCTACTTTTAGTTTCCATTCTTGTTCTACCAGCTAGCATTTTACTGCTTTCTGCCCTCAGTTTAGCTACTTTTAGCTTTGGCTAAACCTTTTAGCTAGCTGGTATTTATTAATTTAATAATCTGAATTTTAATCCTTGGAGTGCATAATTCAATTTGTTCAACAACACACAAAAGTTAAATTACAACTATTTTTTAAACTAATTGTTAAATAAACATAGTCATTCTGAACTGGCAGCCGCTTCAATAATCCCCGTTTAATCCCAGTTTAATCCCGTCCTTCTAATGATGGCGTCTGCTTTTCTAAACAGAAGAAAGTGAAGTCATCAGAACATGGAGCGACGATTCTCAGAACCAACGTTTATTCTGGGACGAGTCACTGGATACTGCTGTCAGATGCTAATCTGGATTATCGGTGGGATTACATGTCTTCAGTGGGTTCAGTCCTGACCTGTAAAGATGGTCTTGTTATCCTTCATCTGGACTCTGCAGACAGGAAGTGAAACGTGTGTGGTTTCGGCTGTTAACGAGCTGAATTCAAGCCGGTAATGTTCCGGACATTAAACCTAACGAGGTCGCTCGGCGTTCTCGTTTCCTACAGACAGAAACCAAAACTCTTTCTGCCACTTTGCCTGAAATCAAACTAAATCACGTTGAATTAATTGAAGCGATTTAAAGCCGTGGACGTTTTTATTTCACGCCGCCGTGGTTCTCGTCATCCAGGCAGAACAAATCAATCTCAGAAAGTCCGGAGCTGCGGCCCAGAACAGAGGAACTGCAGCCACGACAGATTAACGTCCATTAATGAGCGTCCGCAGCACATCTGGAGGAAAAACAACATCTGGGATTAAGATTTGGGGGATGTGAGCTTGATTCTTACAGGAACAACTTCAGATTATTTTTAGTTTGAACACCTGTTAAGAGATAAACCAACTCCTGCTCATTGTAGCACTCACTGCCATGAAGGGTGGGCGATCTGTCCTGCCTGTCTGTTAGCAAAATATGTCACGCACATTTGGATTTATTTTAAGAAAACTCTCAGGAAGCGATCAATAGACATGTCTACAACGGACTGAGTCAACGTGACTCCCACAGCAAACGCAGAAAAGGCTGAAACCTGACCAGTTGTGACTCCCTGTTAAAATCAGAACTGAATTCAAAACCTTACTTCTAACCTACAAAGCACTCAACAACCTAGGTCCATCTTATATTACAGCACTTATTGTTCTGTATTTTTCTAACAGAGCACTTCGCTCTCAGACTGCAGGTTTACTCGTGGTCCCTAGAGTTTCCAGAGGCAGAATGGGAGGAGGATCTGGTGGAACCAACTTCCAGTTTGTGTCCAAGAGGCTGACACATTGTCCAGTTTGAAGACTGGGATTAAGACTCTCCTTTTTGATAAATCCTATAGTTGGGGTTGACTTGGGTTTCCTGAGCCATGTCTTAGTTCTGCTGCTATAGTAACTGACCTCATTTATCAAACTGGTACAAATGGTTTGTATTTGTATTGTTTATCTTAATGTTATTTTATTCTTTTAATCTTTCCTGCTAGTGAGGACCGTCCCACCTGCTCGCTGCCATTCTGGACCTGCCATTGTGTATCTGTTCCTCCTTCCTGTCCTCTCAAACCCAGCCAGTCGAAGCAGACGGCCGCTCGTCCTGAGCCTGGTTCTGCTGGAGGTTTCTTCATGCTAAAGGGAGTTTTTCCTTCCCACTGTTGCCTTTGTGCTTGCTCAGGGTGGGAGACTGTGATGAAGTGAAGATTCAACGTGTTTCTCTTTTACTTCCTTAACTTTTATCCATAGATAACTTTACTAATTATTTATAATAATTCTTTGTTCCTGAGATGA
>JAVCKU010000150.1:1747497-1759071 GCA_032273985.1 Hypsolebias coamazonicus | reverse complement strand
CACGTTTTTTTCAATGTAAAACAACAACAGCATACTTAGAACGCCGTTTTAATGTGATTCCAAGCAGTTAGCTAACAAAATACCCTAAAAAAAAATCGGAAAAAAACCCCCCATAAAATGCTGCATAAAAAAAGACAACGTAAGGTGTGATAACGTCACTGGGGGCGGCGCCGTAAGTCCGAGTAAGTCCGAGTTGCCGTAGGTCGGGGGAGCCGTAACTCGGGGACAACCTGTAATTGAATACAAACCTAAAAGAAATGGCTGCCACATCTAATTGACATTAGTCAACAGAAAAATAGCTATAATTTGAGCAATAATGCATGTACTGAGCTAAAATTTGAAGTGATGGTAGTTGGGAGTCATCTCCAACACATACTGTAAATGAGATTTGACCAGAACGGTTACAGCTCATTCTCATAAGATGAGCTTTGTCTAAAACTGTGGCTTGACAAGCTGTGGGTGATAGGCATTCCTCAAAGAAACAACAGGCCTTTAATTTGTTTGGTTTTCTGCAGGATCTGCATTGTGACAGCAGTGACAGAGCGACCTGCAGCCCGGATGATGCTGCATGAAAAGAGTAATGAAGAGACTTTTCTCCAGAGTCACTGCGATCCTCCGGCTTGCAGCTTTGATGCTCAGCAGCGGAGTGACTTGGGCTCGCTCGGGGGGGAGAACACGGCTACGCCGAGGCCTTGATGAATTAGGAGGAGCACTCTGTCAGAGTCACTTCACATTAATCACAACACCTCCTCGCCCTGGCTCAGCTGGTGATGAATAGCTCTACCTGCACCGTGTATCACCTGATCTCGCTGAATTTAAATGTAACAGCGCACGTCTCCCATACCCCTATTGATCTGACTCATGGCTTCCCTTCTTGGACAGTAATAATACAGATAAGCTGGGCTGAGAAGAATAGATTTTTGCTGCAATGGTGCTTCAGGAAAGTCAAGGAACCAGTCAAATTCTTGGAAAAGTTGAAAAACTAACAGACTTTCAACTTTAATCAAGAAGAAAAGAAAAGTAAGAAAGCACACTTTCAGTCTCGGGTTTTACATGTTGAGAAATAACTCTCAGTAGTTTAAATTGGGTGTTGAATTCATAAAACTTGACCAAACCATCTTTTGAAACATACAGTATAAGCAAAACGCATCAATACTTCCAGTTTTTACGCAGCGGCTGCTTATTTGAGTCTTACTTTTCGCTCCGTGTCCATCCCTGCTAAACGACGCAAATCACCTCCGTTGGTGACCTCAGCAGATTCTGAGCCCTCTGACTTTTATTGTAAACAGCAGGTTTGTCTTTCCATCCATCATGGCTGCCCTCAAAACAGAACTTAGTATTTAAAGTCATAAAAATCTAAAAAGCAAACAGGAACTGACTTTCACTTAAGACTTTCAAAATAAAGCTCACAAATACTTCTTATCACCCACTGCCACGGAAAACAGGCATTAATGAATTATTATTATCGTTTATGTTCCAAAACAAGAACTGTTCATTCGGGATACATGACAAGATATAGTCGTCTCTCGCTACTTCGCGGTTCGACTTTCGCAGACTCGCACTATCGCGGTTTGTGAATGTACAGTAGCACTGTCATTTCTAACCCGAGCCCTAAGCCAAGCCCCGAATTCGGGGCGGGCTGGGCCACAATAATGTGCTGGATGGGTGGGCCAGGTTGGTGTCAGGCTTTTGATTGGGTCAGTGGATCAGCCGCGATCCAATTATATGATAACATGGCCTGCCATACCTTCACCAGCTGCACGCAGCCATTTCACCGTGAGCTGACGGGCCTTGAAAGAAGTAAAAAGTTCAGTGAAGCTTCAGATGGGACTATACTGCCAGGAAGCGACCTCATCGCCCAAATGGACGTTCGTTCAGCCGCTGCACTCAGCGGACGTGCGCGACCGACGACCCAAACAGGTGAGATCCCAAAGCAGACATGTCAGAGCGGTCCTTGTCTGAGTAATTCAGAATGCAGCAGAAATAGGGTTTAATGCTCTTTGACGGCCATGAAAGGACAAACACCCCCTCAGCTCCAGTCTTCTGCCCCTTTTATTCAGCCGTGTCCCCCCGACCGTTAATAACTAATTAAAATTTTTTTTTTTTCAGGTTCGGACCTGTAATTACTGTTAATTCATCAGGTCGGGTGGGGTTCAGAAATGATACTGCGGGCTGGGGCTGGGTTGGATCAGATTTTTTGGGTCCTAATGAACCTAACGTACAGTAATATTGTAACAAGAAAAATATTTTTATAGTATGACACATGATTGTTGACTTTACAGTGATATTACTGTACTCATGTGGTTGGGAAAAAGGGAAAAGTTATTGATATAAAATAATAATAATAATAATAATAATAATAATTCGGACAAGCACTACCATTCTGTAGTTTTCTTTCAATAATTTTACACAGTATCGCCAGTCCAAAATAACTACATTACCCACAAGGCAACAGTGCACTTCCCAGAATTCAACAGTGCTTCTAGCCATGTGCTTTCTGCCAAAATGGAAGGAAAGTTTAGATCCGAACCGAACCTGACTAAAACGTTTGGTCCATATTCATAGTGACTTGAGCACTCAGTGGCTGCACAGAGTCGATCAGAACTGGACCAGAACTACTTCCAGCCTCATAGGTCGATCTGAGTGCTGCTGGCTGGCCCAAGGAGCCTCTCAAGCGGGGAGGCATTGCTCGGAGGTCCGGTGTCTTTCAATTCAATTCAGTTCAAATCAGTTCAGTTCAGTTTATTTATATAGCACCGAAACACAACAAAGTTGTTTCAAGGCACTTTACAGGAACATTCACATACAAAAAAAAGCCAATTAGTAAGAAAGCCAGCAGACATGTTGAATCTTCACTTCATCGCAGTCTCACATCCTGAGCAAGCACAATGGCAACAGTTGCAAAAAAAACCCTCCCTTTTAACAGGAAGAAAACCTCCAGCAGAACCAGGCTCAGGACAAGAGGCCATCTGTTTTGTCTTCTCCAGAGCTCACACAGACTTTTTCATTGGATTTCTCTGGATTTTCTGGACCATTGTGTGGTTTTGTGCTGGCTCTCCAAAGATCCGGCTCTCTCCAAAAGCAGCTGGTGTTCAACGGCTGCAGAGCCGATCAGAACCGGACCAAGGCTTGTGAGTCCCCATATACAATTTTGCTGTAGATACTGTACAGTACATATATGTATGTTGTTTAAATTATGTAAGTTTAAGAGTTGAGGACATTACAAGAGTGTGGGAAAGGTTTATAAAGCCTTAATATAAATAAATACTAAAATAAATATAATGTCGCTACTTTGTGGAATTTCACTTACTGCGGTGGGTTTCGGAATCAAACATCCACAGTAAATGAGGGATGAAAAGGCATCAAAATAAACGGAGATTTTTAAAATCCCTTTGCTCTGGTTTTTGATATCTGAAATTTGCCCTCTAAGTGATTTTCATGAGAAAAAAATAGACCAAAAGTTAAAAAAAGCAACATTTCATATGCTTTCTATTTTTAAAGTACCGTACTGTTATAATATATGGTACTCAGAAAAATGATAACATCTGGTGGATATTTTTCTAAGACTTAGCCAAATAATACTATTTTGAGAAACTAGATCTATAAACAAAGGGTTAGTTTATTTTAAGAGTAGGAAAGGAGCCAATCAAAACAGGATTAGATTTAGAGAGAGGATCTATGGATACATACCCATGCATGGCGTGGAGTGGGTGTGGCTCATAATGGTACCGCCCCTCATGGTGCCTCATGTCAATAGGAATGGGGGTGTGAAAAGTCGGAAAAAGGTGGTGGGAACCTGTAAGCATGAAAGAGAGAGAACAAATTACAGTCCTGACAGGAAATATTAAAGCCGGCGTACAGTTGTGTCAGTGGCGTGAGTGCCACGAGGTTTTACTGTTCTCGTAACTCAGCAGTAATTTAAACCTGTTATTCTCTGTGGCTTTCGCCCCGAGAAAAGTTTCTTCATTAAAGGCTCCAAAATGGCCAAAGCAGGTTTTACACAACAATGAACGTTGTTTTTATGGGTCAAACAAGGAATGCAGAAATCCACCATTTCCTGCCTTAAACGGTCTGACGGGAAGACTCATTAAAAACAATGCATCAGATATTCATTAATTACTATCATTACTGTCTTGATTTAAGGAGAGGAAAAGCTCTCACCACAAAACAAAAGAGCCACTCATTTTCCTCAGCTCAAAATATCTGGGCTTCAAATGTTTGATGCAGAAAAATCAGCCAGAACCCACAAACCAGAATGACGTCTTTTGACTGTTTTGCTTTTTTTCAATGTGTAGATAAAGTAATGCTGGGGTAGAACTGTGGGCTCATCTGAACAATGGAACCACGAGGTCAAAGGTGAAAGCTGACATGATATTACCCCCATCTTACTTGATGTTTCCTACAACATGATGAGATACGTGGCTGGAAGAAGCAGGTTGCTACAGATTTATTGCCATGTTGAAAAATTCTGTAGCAGCTATGAAACATCCCATTTACACCACAATAACAAAAGTGACAGCATCCCAACAATAAAGCCTTGTTTATACTCCATGAGAAGTACTGAAGTTATGTCTCACTGACATGTTTTCATTTCATTTCACCTTTATTTAACCAGACATAAACACTAAGAACAAATTATTATTTACAGAGCTGGCCTGGCAGCACCAACAGTACTTGTAGGGTCAAGGGAATGGAGACAGTTAGGCAAAAACAATAAAATGCAGTAGTCAAAAACAAACAAGGAAATCACAAATTACATTAACAACAGTTCATTGTCAAAGTCAAATGCCAACTTCACTAAGCTAGAAAACATCTGCAAGTATCTTTAAAAACAGCTTTTAAACTATTTTTAAAACTAGAAACTGAGACAAGGGAGGTCAGACTCAGTTTTTTAAGCAGATTAAAGTCAGATGGAGCAGCAGAGCCAAAGTTGTTAACAACAAATACTGACGGTATCAGGTGTTATACTTCGAAACAGGTGCTAGTTACAGTAGATTAGTTAAACATGGAGGTGAATAACCCAGTAATGTCTTATAGATGAGAGTAAACCATTGGATTTTTACCATGAATATGTAGGGAAGGCCATTTAACAAGAGAGTAGAGGGAGCATTTGCAACAAAGTAAACAGTGATAAATTATGTCCAGATTATGAAGGACACCACTACAAGCATGTCTGTAAATTATGTCTCCATAATCCAACAGAGGTAGAATGATTTTTCTCAACAATGGTGCGTTTTGCAGCCAATGTAAACGAAGACTGATTTCTATATATGGGTAGATAACCAAGTATGGCTTTAATCTTCGATTGCAAAACATTAATATAATGTGAAAATGACAGAGCACCGTCAATCCAAATTCCCAAATATGTATAAATTGTTACTTCTTCTATAATATCACCGTTTACAGCATTGAAGTCCACTGAGGTGGATACGGTTTCTACTCCATGACTGAACCACATAATTTTAGTTTTCTTGGCATTTAAGGACAAATTGAAGTCAGAAAAGGCCTGCTGGATTTCAAGAAAACCGCAAGAGACTTCACAACCTCATCTGAAGTAGAACCAAAAGCATATGAAATGGTGTCATCGGCATATACAGACCTCACTGACAGAATGCGAAATATTCAGACCAAGAACGGGACCTTGGTGTACACCTGACACAAACAGAAGCAGCTGTGAAGTATAAGAGTCAATCCTGAGTTGCTGCAACAGATGGCATGACATAGCTGCTGTAGCAGCAGCAACTCTGTAGCAGAAATGTCCCATAGACACCACCATAACAAAAGTGATTTGTCCGAACGATAAAGCCTTGTTTATACTCCATGAGAAGTACGGAAACTGTCTTGCTGACGTGGCTGCTGTAGCAGCTATGAAACATCACATATTCACCTAAATGAAGTGACAGAATCTCAACAATAACTCCTGTTGCACAATGCTAACACTCTGTCTGTGCTGCCACAGTATTGTGATAAACTTGTGGAAATTTTCTATGTATTAGTTGATGGTTGACTTTCTCACTTGTCTCGTTAGGAGCTGCAAATCATTTTGACATATCTACTGCTTCAGTTTCACCCTCATTCAGTAAATTTCCACTTCTTCTTTCCTGTTCAATCAATAGACCTGTGTAGAGTTATTTCAAAATAAAAGCCTGTTAAATACAGATTAATTACTCTGACAATAAAAGGCCTTTACTTGTGCAAATGGAAAACACCAAGTGGCAGCAACTAGAGGTTATAGACAACTGCTTCTGCTAAAACCAGACATCTATTATGACAACAAAAACTGTGGTATAAAAATTATTTTTGGAAACTACTTCAAAGGACCTGGAATTGAAAAAAAGCGCAATTATAACATCTTATCTCTTTTAATTTTAATGACTTTAAAACAACTTCCTGTTTGAGGTGAGTCTAACCCTGGAAACCAGGTGTAAGCAGACCCTGAGCCCGCGGGCCATGGCAGAACAGTGGATGTTGTTTTTAAGACAGGCAGAAATTACAGCTTCTTTACTCTGATTGAGCCTTTTGTTACAGTGATGTTGTACCGTCTTGTTCTTTCTTAATTCTGATGGGATTACACATAGTTGAAGTTTCCCCTTGAAGGCAGGAAAAATCCCCATTGACAGGTGTGACAAAAATTACTCGTCAGTTTACTGGAGTGTTGTCCCTTTGAAACGATGCAATTCCTCTGTTGTAAACCAAGGATTAGAAGAACAATTGGATAATTAATCAGCTGTTTTAATTATTAAAGTTTTTTGAAGGTTGCACTCTGATATTAATCGCTCAAAGCCAAAAAGTTGAATAATTGTGTGTGTTTGTTTGTTAGTAAAATATCTCAGAGCAAATTTTACAGAAACTGTCAGAAAATAATCATTGCACATACACATCTATAACTCAATGTTTGGATTCAACCCAATTAAAGATGCCTTCTATGGCTAGTTGACCCTTACCAAACATAAAAACCAATTTAACTGCCGTCTTTACGGATGTTGAGCTAAAATCCAGCTTGATAGTAGCTGAGAGTTATCTTCAACGCATAGGCTGCTTAGTCATTGATAAGTACGACTCGAGTCGGTCCTCATGGGTTCTTCTCAGGTGGAGGTGATTTGCCATGGTGACTCATTTCTCTGCTCTGTGGGCATGATCGTCAACGAATAATGAGCGGGCGTCGTGACTGTAATCTGACTTCAATTTAGCTTATCTCGGCACTGCTTGAAGGTCTAGGTGTAGCCATACTGAGCCATCATCTTCGATATCTCAAGGTAAATTTGCTTGTTTCTTGTAGCGCCGTCCAGCTCACCTCTGATCCGCCAACAAAGATGGAAAGGTCTGGACCTCATCATTGGTCCATGGCACTGTTTTTGGAGCTTCCATTCTGAACTAGAAACTAGAAAACATGAAAAAACAAACTAACTGGGAGGGTAGCCCCATTGGCCAATCAGTGGCTGCTGCCTGCTTGTGTCAAAATCGTCACCTTGGAGGAGTTTGCTTGGAACCATGAACAAGATGGTCCCATAAACCAGGTTGAGTGGGAGGTACCAGCAGTGGGCAGGTCCTTAAGCAGTGCGTCGTGGTGCACAGCCGATGGGAGTTGAGACAGTGGCAAAATGCCAACACTCAGTTGACATCTTTATGTAAAACTCTGGCTTGTAAAACACCAGTATTTTTTCACCCTTTTGACAGGTTGGGATATAATCCGCAGAACAAGCTGATTAGCTAACATTGGATGTTACCATGACCACCAAGTGAGCTGCTTGGTACATTATCCCAGTCCTCACTTCCTTTCACCTTTAAGTTCATAATGCCAAGGTTTCTGTGGTGCCATCAGGATCCGTTCATCTGGATCTCTGCTACTGAACCCCCCTTCTCTAGAGCTCTGAGATAGTTTGTGTGTTGCAAAGCCAAAAGAGGCCCATGGTAAATGAGTGAGAGCAGAGGGAAGGAGTTGGGAGCGTTGTTTCACAAGTGGAGCCAGGAGTCGGGCCTTTTGTCTGAGAGGTGCCCCTTTCTTGTGCCGCATGGCACTTTGCTGGTGTAGTGGGAGGAAAAGGCACGAGGAAAGGAAACCAGACTGGGACAAAGACATCAAAGATTTCCCTCAGAGTCACGTTTCAGGGTGCATAAGGGTTCTTTTTAAGACATACCAGTTAGTAAACCTGTGAGATGCTTTCACAAACACAGAAATAATAAAAAGTCATTGGGCTGAAGCTCCAGAGGCTGAATCCCCCCCGCTGCCTCCCAGGGTGACGTCTCTGGATCTGGAGGTGAGGAGGGCTGAGGAAGACCTTCTATCACAGAGACAGCTGCATTGTTTGCCGGGCTGCAGGGACAACCACCGATAGGTACGCTGTCTCACAGTCACACACCTCTGGCTTGTGATTTACTGCCTCTGGGCACAGATGCAGTTGTTATTTACAGAACAGCATGGAGGACATCAGCACCACTCAGTCCAGGTGACACAAAGATGAACATCAGAATTGTTAAACGTCAAAACAGTGAAGAATCAGGCAAATGTATTTATCTGAAGAGGAACATCATTGTTGGAAATACTGTATTTAAAAGTTTTCCTTCAAGAAAGACAGTTGGCTCAGAGATTGTGTTTTTATTATTATTTTTCTCTCTCTTTTGTTTTTATTTTCTCAAAGCATTCATTTAAACACAGATAATAAATATATATGTCCCAATTTATATTTTATAAGGAACATCATTGTCCATTGCATTAGATCTTGATTCTTACCATTTTGAGATGTATTCAAACTCAGGTCTAAACAACAATTTCATGCCTCCAGTTAGTGTTCAGAGTATTTGTTGTTGATGACTCTCAGCTACCACCTTGTAGACAGAGATAAATTGTCAGAGTTAAGGCTCACTTATGCTCAAGGTTAAATATGGTACTTCTGCGCTCATGTCATGAGTTTTTCCAGCTCACTGCCAGAGTTTGAGAATGCATACGTCAAACGTCCCAACGGCAGTCCTTGTGGGCAACAAAAGGAAAGTGTATGGAACTACAAACACATCTATAATGTCTCGTTTCAGAGAAAACAGGAAAAATTCGTTGTCTTCGTTGAAGTATTTATCGGCCACACAGACTACTGTCGCCTGCTGAGCTGCTCTCTTTGTCTGTGGTTAATCGTGGTCTTCTCCACCATCGCCACCATGTTCGCCAATTAACTGAAACTGACCTCAGATGTCAGAAGTGAACTCTGAACTTTGGATTTATGGCCCAACAGCTACGTCAACATCAAGTAAGCATGCAGTTTGTGGGCAGTGACGTTTGACAACATTTGAAACAGACATTTTAAACGTAAACATAAATGATCGTAAATGGGAGTTAATGGTGATTATGATCAAAAGTAAACAAATTGTAGATGAACATCTAATAATTTGTTTCTGAGAGTTTCATTAAAATGCATCCAATGAGATAGTTTGTTGACAAACATATAAATCATTCCATCCTGTTACTTTCTCTGATCTCTCAGCAGAAGTTTGTTTGAACAAAGGACATCAAACTCAAAATGCTGCAAAAAGCCTCATATTTAATCTCCTTTAAACTTTGATCTGTCCTGTCAGACAAATCCAGATTTCTACGTTAACAAAGACGCCTTCTTGTGGACTGCCTCAGGGAAAGATGAAGGAAACGACACACACACCCCGCCTCCCGTCCTTCTCATTCTGTCCAAATTAAGGCCCGTATCAGGACCATACTGAAGTGGACTCATGTCTTCGAGGAAGTACTCAGAGATAATAATAATACCCTGAGAGGCCAGGCTGGGCCAGGAATAAATTTCATCGGGGGGGAGCCTTTGTTGTTCTTTGAGAGAAAGAAAGAGAGGAGGAGGAGGCGAAGTGGTGGTGCTCGATTCAGACAGGAAATTCCATCAGGAAAAAGTTGGCCTGGGTCCTAACGACACAATTATGTGCCAACAGCTACACACACACTCACGCTCACGGTTCCACAGACAGACACTGATTGGTTCTGCGCTCCGCTTTCTTTAAGCAACCTCGCCGACCAACAGACAAACACTGAGGTGTCTCTTTCTTTTCCCACCAAACAGAAGCGATGCAGCGTGCACAGTTAATAAGACGTGTGTGTTTAAGATAATCCGGGAACCCTGCGCTACACTAACAACATGAAACCAACAGGTTCGGATTGCAAGACGTTGCTTCCTCCCAGGCAGAACACGAGTGAGTGATGGCGACAGACGGATTAGAGGCTTACAGGAGCGCACAGAGCCGCTGCCGTCTATGAAAGGAAGTCTTACACAGGGTGGCTCTTTGCTTTTAACTGCCCCCGGGGAGGGTAAAATGATACCTTTTTTATTGATACGAGGATTTGAGGCCGAAGGTAAATGGATTAGGCTAACGAACTCTGCAGCGGAAATTCATTAGTCTGAGAACTCCTGCAGAGTTTGGATGTGTTATGAAGTCCACGTCAAGCTCCTCAGGCTGGCAGGAAGTCCAACTCAACCACTGATACGAGTCTGAGCTGTAAAAGGAGTAATGTTCAGGAGTTTTGTGGTTCTAACTATTTATACCGTCTAAACATCAGTTGCACCAACAGTTGTTTTGTTGTCTTGAACTTTTTTGAATTTACCATGTCCTGGATGACTGAGAATTTTCAGCAGCGTACCAACTGGCTGTTTGTTGGTAAAGACTGACAGACTGAAGCGTACATAGCAGACACTTCAAACTGATTTAAACAAGAAGTTATTTAGGATCCGATGGTTTCTACAGTACAGACACTTGAGAGTAAAGGTCTGAAAATGAACATGGCAAAAACAGAGACCATGATCTGCTCGAAAGCTAATGAGACCTTGCCAATTACTGATAATAGAGGAAATGTACTGAAGCAGGTTAAAAAGTTCAAGTATCTGGGGTCGGTGATACATGCCAAAGGAAGCTGTGAAGAAGACATTCAATTCAGAATTGGTGCGGCGTGGCAAAAATATGAGCGTGAATGTTGGTGTTGATTCTCAGTTTGATCAAAATCACAAGTTCCCAAACAAGGCAACTGGACTCTATTTGTCCTGATGCATGGTTCAGATCCTACCTCTGACAGAAGCTTTTGTGTCAACATCAAAGATTTTAGTTCAGCGCTTAAATCAGGGGTACCGTAGGGGTCCATCCTCGGTCCCCTTCTATGGACCTTACCACAGGGGCCGCGTTTCATTAGCTAATGCCCATTTCACGTCACAGCGCAGCTACCACGTGCGTGACCGTCTCACAAACAAAAGCTACAGCAGTAATAAACACATGCTAATTTACATTGTGAGCTAGCATACGGGCAGAAAGTTTTGCGTCAGGGCTGGGAAAATGGTCTTCCACTGTCAGTAGGGTATCTGTACAGGAGATGTCAGGTGCCCTGACCGTATTTGTGGAAGTAAAATTCACAGACGAGAGACCGTGACATGCAGCTAGCATTAGCATAATTTATGCAACATGGAAAGTGATCACAGCGACACAGCTAGTTACGGCACTGAGGTGGAGGACTTTTCAGTTTTGAAGTTTGAAATATTGTAAGGTCTTAATGAGGCCTATAATGTGTGAACAATGACCCCCAAGTCTGAAAAACAGAAAGTC
>JAVCKU010000150.1:1732015-1742561 GCA_032273985.1 Hypsolebias coamazonicus | reverse complement strand
AGTTATACACACATACACACACCCACACACACACACACACACACACACACACACACACACACACACACGTCTAGAGTTCATTAACTTTTGAAGTTGACCTGTTTCAAGATTATCAACTGATAATAAAAACTCAAAAGTGTTTATAATTTACTCAAACTTACAGATTTAGCGCTAAACACATGAGATCCTGCCCAATGTTTTTGTTTTTAACATTAAAAAAAAAACATCTCTGATTTTAATATTCTGGTGTGAAATGCTGCGGGTGACAAGCATTCTGTTTTAAATATTTTATACTTATTCATGGATTCTCTCAATGTGAGGGTTTTAACATTTAAAGTTTGGAAAGAGTTTGTAAAAAGTCCAAAATTTTAACCAAAGAAAATGAAGTTTTTGTGTTGCTGTACAAACACAACAGATCCAGTTTGATCAGTGTCGGTGCAGACCGGGCCTTAAAGACTGGGTTTAGCTTCATAAAAACATAAATTAGAATCTTAAACCTAAAGAGGAGAATAGTTCTATTGTTTGTTTCTATTTTTACCTGTTTAGCCCTCAGAGAGACATCTTTCTGTGAGACACAAGGCTTTAAATAACTTGTTGATGTTCTGTTTTAATGGGGATTTAAAAACGTTTCATTTGTTTTGACACTTTAAGACCCTTAAGAGTATTCCAACATGTGTCCGGCCTTCAGGCCTCTGATGGTTTCCAGTGACGGAGAGACAAAAAAAATCGCCACAAACTGAGTGTTTCCGCTGCACAAAGACTCTATTTAAAGCTAACCGCGGCTCCAAGGCGTTTCTAGAAACACAGCTCTGTTTCTATGGCGACGATCCGGCCCCGGACATCTGATCTGCCCCCGTCAGACCGCCACTCGTGTGCTGTCATTACGGTCGGCGGTTCGTGTCTGCTTGCATGTGGTACCCATCACCTCCAGACCGAGGGGCAGCGGTCCAGGCTGGCTGCTGCAGGACCTGGACCCCGGGGACACCTGGTTCACCCAGTCCTGGGACGATCTGATGTGAGCTGCGTTACGGCAGACCAGTGATGGTGGGAACTAAAGATGCTCGTCTTTAGAAAAGTAAAAAAAACAAAAAAAACATGGCTGCTAAACCGAGCGTGATAACATTTTTTTTTTTTTATCATTTGGAACGTCAATAAGAGATGCAGAAGATTAAATGCTAGCAGCAACTCTTCCTGCAGAAAATCATGTGATTTATTCTCAAATAACAGTGTAATGTTAGCTATACTGAAGTGTAAAGGTTTAAAAACAGTGTTCACATGAACTGATGTGAAATTGTTGAGATTTGACCTGTTTTAAGACGACAGCCATGCACTTTAGTGTTAGCACAAACTAGCCGTTAGCTCGTCATTCAGGTCAGAATTAAACTGCATTTTTCCAAACTCATGTTCAGTAAAAGAGTTACTGTACCTTAACAGGTAAGATATTATTTATTATTCTAAGATGACCGATTTTCTGCTTGAATAAATCTCGGAGTTGTGCAGCTCCGAGCAGACGGGGCCAGGCTGTTATCAGTGCTGAGATTCCAAAGATAAAAGCTGAGCTGAAAAACAGTCTTTAAGTAATATTTACTGTCAATAACCTTTAAAAAAATCATAAAACATTCATGGACAGGAAGGTTGGTGTCGCCTAAAATAAAAGCCTTCTTTTACTGCAGCTCTTTATTCTGCCCCAAGGTCACGTTCTGCAGTAATTACACCGTCTCTGCAGCTATGACGAGAAAACACACTCGCGAAACGTGCACGACACCCATTACGCCAAATCACTGCCAGCCTAATGTTGAACAGCATGAATGCACACCTGCAAAAACAAGCGGGTCAGAACGTTCTAATGACGCCGCAACACGTGCTACAAATAAACACGACTAAAGTCCTTTTAAATCTTTTAAAAATAAAATTTCACGTCATTTGAGAAGAAGCTACAAGTTAAAATAAAAACGGTTCGATCCCTGATTAGATATTTTCAAACAGATGAACGTTGACATCCTGTTTTTCAGGAGCCGCCATGTTCAATGTTTTGGTACCAGAGTCTGTGCACTCGAGTCTTTAAGCTCCGCCTACTCCCTTCATGCAGTCATGGTGTCACATGACCTCTTTGAGGCATGAAATAACAGATTTTAGCTGAATGTGTTTGAAAAATGAATATCTGGTCATGTAGCAGTAAGGAAAGAACACGTTAAAAACATTATCCGAGGTGTCATTTCCTTATAAACTGAAATGTGTTTGTTTCTTGGAGGGGTGGGGAAAACTCAAAGTACATTTACAACTGAATAAGTACCGTATTTTTCACCTTACAAGTCACAGTTTTTTGCATAGTTTACATGCCCTGTGACTTATACGCTGATGCGACTTATTTATGTTTTATTTTTCAATATCTATAAACACATTTTTGGCTGAGATGTGACCGTTTTCATTCATTCTGACTGAAAAATATTGAACACTACCATATTCAGCCGCTAGATGGCACTTGAGTAGTATGGCATGTTGTTGTGTCATGAAATAGGTAAAAGTGGCTATTAATGACACAGTCAACTTGCCATAGACTGCCACCATCATCTGCTTGGAGCAACCGTCAAATCAGCTTCATTTTGCTGCACCGCCCCGGCAAAATACAGATAATCTGACCACTGAAGTGCATTTATTAAGTAAAAGTTCAACTGAGACACACCTTTGCTATAAAGTCAAGCAAACAAATTATTGTTTTAGGTGCTTATCTTGTTAAATTTCAAATAAATGCACAGTGAGTCGCCCTCTGCGCATTCATGTTTCAATTTGTTGGCTTTTGAAAATGAAACTGATTTGACCGTCAAAGTGCATTTATTAAGGTAAAGTCAGACTGAGACACACCTTTACTATAATATTGAGCAAGCTAATACTTGTTTATAAGTATTAATCTTTTTAAATTCTTGTTAAAGTCCTCCCGTGCATGCCGGTGTTGTGCCTAAATTCGATTGGCCAATTGATTTTTGGCACAACACCAGCCCACATTTCCAGGTTGTCAGCCTTGACACATAATAGATGCGACGTATTTATGGATTTTTCCACTTTATTCGATATGTTTGGACTGATGCGACTTATAGGGCGGTGCGACGTGTACGGTGGAAAATACGATAAGTGTTAGTCCAAATCAAGATGACAACCACAGCAAACTAACTTTAGCAAACACAAAACTGGCTCCAGCTCAATCAGCTCTGCAGATTATGAGCTAAAATTTGGTGTGGTAGTAGCTGAGAGTCATTAACAAATACCGTGAGAGCTAAAAGAACATGAGATCTGTGGATAAAACTTTGTTCTGTGTGACGTGCATTCCCTCAAGAATTGCCGTCTTTATTCAAATCTATATCGGTTTATCTAACTTTTATTCCAGCATGAGCTCATACGCTGGTTTTAATTACGGTTTAAACTTGCTGAAATTTTAGAAAATCCAAAGTTACACTTCCAAGAAAATAAAATCCCATTTTGTCAGAAAATGAATAATAAAATCCAGTGGCTGTGAAGCTTTTAAAGCGTTATATCCTAAAAATTAAGGATTTAATTAACAGGGATCAGATTTTTCAGCCTGAGTTAAAGTTTCACTTTAAACACTCGTGTCTTTAGTTGAAAATGTGTTTTAAATCTGAGCAAACGTCCTCAGACTGAACCACAACTTTATGACGTGTTGACGGGTAGTTCTCGCACGATCTATACATTTCCCCACAAGTTCCTCCAGGAACCTCCGGTTCCTCCAAACCTTGAGTCAGTATTTGCTCGGCCATGTTGTTACAGTCCTGTCAGCAAGTGACCCAGCAGCTGGTGACATGTCAGCGGGCGACCCATCTGGACGTTATGAAACGACTTCGCCGTTCAATGTTCCGACCGTTGGTTTGATTTCACGAGGTGACCCGCGCTCTGTAAACGGTGTGGTTTTAATCTCTCCCCTCTGGCTCTTTGGGAAGAGGGACCGGTCTCATGGAAAGTTCTGGAGATGTGACAACAAGCGTGCGGACTACAGGAGCCTTCACCTTGTGTCCGAGGCTTACGGCTCCTTCCTCCTCTGTCATTAAAGTGTTATCCTGCTGCATAATGCATAAATGAAACTGTAAAACCTCGCAAAGCAAATTACAGCTTTTCCCGGGAGCTGGGAGGAAGTGTCTTGATATGTAAACAACATCCCCTCTTCGGCTGAGCACCCTCGCTTCCCCCACTTCCCCCGCCTCCCCCTTTGTTCCGTGGGAATCTCAGATGGGCCAGATTTCATCGACAACCCACCCCCAGTGAAGTGGATTTACAAAACCTCGAGCTCCTCAGCATCTCTCAAACCTGCTTCACTAGAGCTCGCAGGCTTGTGCATGGAGTTGGAACATTCACAGAATCAGAACCGAGACAAACTGAAGCTGTTTGTCACCGTTCCTCCCACGGTGATCCGAGTGGACTCAGAGAGACCAGAAGTCTGGCTACTTCTCATTTCAGGAGAAGAAACTTCACAGTCTGGTGTATCTGATGGTCACAACAGCATGGACTCTGATGAGCAAAGGTCTGGATCAAGACAATTTATAAAGCAAGCATCCATCCTCGGGTTCTTAAGGTGATATGTCCAAACTGAAGATATAACGATTAGATAACTTCACATCAGATGAGATACCAACTAGTTCCGTTCCAAGACCATTTCACATTACCTCTTCATCTGTCTCTGAACTGAACTCCTTGAAGGAATGCATATCGCCCGCCGCCTTTCGTACCAAAGTTTGAAACAAAGATCTGTTGGAGCTCAGAGTTTGTGTTGAGGGTGACTTTCGGCAACTACCACACCAAGAAGCTCAGTCCTCACCTCCTTCTACAGGCGTGCAGTGGAGAGCATCCTGTGCTCCAGCACTAACGTGTGGCATGGAGGCTGCACAGAAGTCTGTCGGAATCAGCCTCCCCACCATCATCTACACCTCTAGATGCAGGAAGAGAGCCCCCTGCATCATGAAGGACACCACTCACCCAGCACACACACTTTTTGCCCCGCTCCCCTCAGGCAGGACGTTGAGGAGCATTAAATGTAGAAACACTAGACTGAGGAACAGCTTCTACCCTGAAGCTGTTACTCATAAACCTCTAACCAGGATTATCACTATGACTGCACTTTAATTGGAGATTTGACACTGAATTGAAAAATTAGGCTGAAAAATGAATTGAAAAGGAGGACCTGTGGATGCATTCCCTTCTACCTGCTGGCTGTGCTCAAGTGCCTGACCACTGAGATCCTAAGATCTCTTAAGGTAATCCTGGAACTAGCAGGAGACACAGCTCGTGACAGCAGAAGGACCAGGATCGTCCCCTGGCACCTGCAGCTGTCTGTCTGTAGCAACGAGGAGCTCGGCGGGCTGCTGGGAGGCGTGGCCATCATTCTGGGAGGAGTTCTGGCTGGCATTCGGGCAAACCTGCAGCCCAGGGGAACTGAGAGGCCAGCCGAGTCTGGGTGGACGGATTGGACGGCCATCAGTCTCTATATCATCTCTTAATGAGTTACATTTAATTTCCCTTTGGGATTGATAAAGTTTTATTGAATTGAATTGTGCTGCTGATTATCCATGATGCTGATTCTCACTCATTAGCTGTTATTTTCATACCCATCTGCTCAGAACAGACTCATGTTCAGGCTGCTGTTTAATACACCATACATTAGATTATTATTGTTTAGCGCATGGGATCTGCAACCTTTACAATCAAAAGAGCCACTTTACGCCTTTGTTCACTAAATTAAACGTGTTCGGGGCCGCAACATGCTACAACTGTGGTTATCACCTGCCACTTTAGGTTTGATGGAAGGGGTTTTTGTGGCCACTAGGGGTGACATTATAAAAATAAAATAACTAATGATTTCTATTTTTACAATTTAAGACAAACGGGAAAAAAAAGCATATTCTTTTAAAGAGAGGGTTTGTTAATTAATAAAAACTATGAACTATACAAACCTAGGTAATTTTTTACTGTGGAAAAATGAATCAAGTATAGAAGTAAAGCATAAAGTTAAAGTTTTACTCCTTGGACTTGTTCCAATATTCACATACAGTATTTGCAAATGAAACGACAGAAAAACTGCTAAAATAGTCGGTTTTTTTTTGTTTGTATAACGACCAATTCAGTTTTGGTCAAAGCTTGAAAGAGCCGCTGTAGAGGGACTAAAGAGCCGCATGTGGCTCCAGAGTCGCAGGTTGCAGACCCCTGGTTTAGCGTATATCTTAGATCCTATATATTTATATATTTTCTATATTTTTGGGTGTAACTGGGACCTTGTGTATAAAATTTCGTTCCACCTCGTGCACCACATGTGATGTGAATGACAATAAAGTCACCTTGAACCGTGAAGCTTGAGCTCAGAATGTGTCAAATCGACAGAGTTAGAGCCATTTTTCATTTGCTACGTTGAGTGAGTGGGAGGCACGGTGGAGCAGTGGTTAGAGCTGCCTGTGTGGACTTTACATGTTCTCCCAATGACTTATCTTGTACTCTGGTTTTCTCCTACAGACTAAAAACAAGCATGTTAGGTTAATTATTAACTGCAATTGTCCCCATGTGTCTCTGTATGTCCGCGGGATGGAGATGAGACATGTCCCGGTGTCCCCTGCCGCTGACAGGATGAAGATAGACAAGTACAGAAAATGGATGCACGACAGCTCCAAAATAAAATACCACGTCTTTATTCTTCCACAGTTCCCAAACTGAGCAGTAAAAATATAAAGCAACAGTTTCTGTCACAAACCACAGATCTGTGCGCGGAACAATGAAAATAATTACGTCTTCTGTCCCGCGTCGGTCAGATCTGTCGTGAACATGTCTGTATTCGAGACTGGTGTGTGTGTGTGTGTGTGTGTGTTTGGGGGGGGAGGGGGTTGTTTACTTTGAAGCTCGAGCCAAGAATTCCTCGGCTTAGTTAACACCAGCGGGGAAATCACCTGGCAAACAAAACACAACAGGCTTTACCCGCTGAATCAACACACACGAGCTTTCATCCAACATGGCATCTGGGGACCCCCCCCGCCCTCACACACACATACACTTACATAAGCAGGCTAAAGTAGTAAATGACAAGTAATTATACTTTCTTTAACAAAGAATGAAAACTTTAATTTAGTCATTTTAGGATATTTTTGTTTATCCTTTGAGCTCAAATTCAAAACGGCTCCTGGTTTGAGTTTAAATCTTTACATCGTCTTTACGTTATTTAATTTTTTTTCCTAATCTTTCAGCGCTGCAGTCATGTTTAAACGTTACAGAACTTGTCCAACCATCTTGCTTTTTTAAAGTTTGGCGGAGCTGAAGGAGATGACGTGAAAGAATCTGAGCAGCAGAAAAACCACAGGACCTGTCGTGATTTAAGAATTACGTTTATGATTCAACAATAACTAAACAAAACAATCACATCGACCCCAAACCATTTTACTTCAGACCGACAAAGATGGACGATAATGTTTGTGTCTGTTCGCAAAATATCTCCTGAACAATATTTTAATGAAACTTTCAGAAACTCCACATTAGATGAATGTCTACAACTGATTGACCCAGTTACCACAGCTAATCCACATTAATGAACAGAAAGGTGTCTCTAACATGGACAGTCCTACAAATATTCAGCTCAGATCTGGTGTGGTAGTAGCTGAGAGTCATCCCCAGCACATCCTTGATGGAGCTGTTCTTCACTGTTTTGTTTTGCTACCTAAGAGCAAATCAGATTTCATCTAAACTAGAGAAATTGCAATTTCTGCGAAAACAGTGTTACTGCTTCTTGCTGAAGCATTTGCTGAAAAACAGCTGAAATTATCTATAAAAACATGCTGAAATGAATTAATGAGCCTAAATTAGTAGAAGAAAGCCGAAAGAACACATATTTGCTGAATTAGTTTTAAATAAGCAGAAATGAGCATAAGAATTAGGAAATCAGCTAAAAAAAAAGCAAAAATTAGCAAAAACAACCAAAAGTAGCCAAAAAGGCAATAAAGCTTAACCTAGAAAAAGGAAGTGGAAAGAGATGAAATGAGCCAAAGAAATGTGGAATTAACTGAAAAAAACTAAAATCAGCTTAAAACCGCTAAAAAGTAGCTAAAATAGTGTAAAAGGTGAAACTAGCAGAAAAATGCTGAAATGAGCATAACAAGCTGAAATTAGTAGAAAAATATGTATTAGGCTGAAAGTAGCAGGAGTTACCAAGAAAACTGTAATTTATCTGCAAGCAGCTGAAATTAGCTAAATAAAAATCTAAAAAGGTAGCTGAAAAGGTAGCACAAGCCTAAATAAGCATAAGAAAGTCAAAAGAACACGTGCTTGCCTAATAAGAAGCTGAAACGAGCACAAAAAAGTGAAAATTGTATGAAAAAAGTTTAAATTAGAAAAAAAAAAAATAAAAAAAAAAAATAAAGCTGAAAAGTACCGGTAGCTTAAAAAGTAAAAAGAAGCTTAAATTACCAGAAAGAAGTGGAGAGAGAGCACATTTTTGCTGAATTAGACTAAAAAAAGTTCAAAAGCGTGCCACAAATGTGACATTAGCTAAAAGGCTAAAATTAGCATGAGCAGAAAAAGCTTAAACTAGCAGAACTTAGCTGAAAGGAGCATAATAAGTTGAAATTTGCAGAAATAACTAAGAAGAACCAGAAGATGTCATTTGAAATAATCTGGAAAAAAAGAAGCACAAAACAGCTGAAATTAGCTGAAGAACAGTTTAAATTTGCACAAAGAAGCTGAAAGAAGCTGAAGCAGAACAAAATATGAAAGGAGCAGTAAAAGGTTGTGAACACATCTAAAGATTTGAAGGATGGAAAATGAGCTCAATTCAGTTTCTATGTGAAAAAATGGCAGAAAAGGCTAAATATTTCAAAAAACTAAAGTTAGACCAATATCAAAAGTCAAAGCAGGACTGTCCTGAAAGAGCCGAACGTTTTGATTCATAATTTGTTGAAACAGCTGAAAACTGGGGGACGAGAATCGCACCGAAAACCATACAGAAGAAAAATGTCTCACAATAGTGTGAATGCTTCATAAACAGTCCCACTATTAAAAAGCTATTGTTGATGGTTTTAGAACGGGCTCAGAACGAGTTAACGTCAGTCCGAGTGTTTTACAGTTTCTGGATCTACAGAACCAACTCGCGGACTGCTCCTTGTGGAACACCCTGGTTGAGGTTGGGGCGTTGTGAAATGCAGACCTCAGACATCCGGTTTCTAGAAACGGGAGCGACTTTCTTAGAAAACAAAAAAGAGGAGAAATCCCCGTCTCTCCGCAGCCAGGAACCCCTCTCCATCATGTGTCGTGCCCAGCTGCTCCAGAACAACTTCATTTCTGCAGATTTCCTGCAGCTGCACGACCAACGAGTTTACAAATCGCTTCTCCATATGGAAGCGTTTTGCTTGTGTTTTTTCCTCGGAGGGACCATGACAACCACACGGGGCCTTGTGATAATCTCTGCTGTGATTGCAGAGCCCTGGAACTAACGGCAGCACAGGGCCGAAGCCCGTTCTCACAAACAACATGAGACGGGTCGACAGGCAAGAACCGGGCCGAACCTCGAGGTTTATCCTGGACCAACGGGTCTAGAAGCAGCGTCTTCTCAAAAAGCAAACCGAAAACCTCCAGGGTTCATGTTTGTAGCTTTTCCTCAGCCACGTGGAAACTTTATTAAAGTGACTGAATTCATGACGACTGGAGTTTAAAAAGAAGAGTCCAGTTTTCTCTGACTTCATTCTTCAGATCCTGGACGACAGAGAAACGACACCGGCATCTACAACCAGAACATCTCTGGTGCTTCACTGTTTATCAGCTGGCTCGCTCCAGAAAAGAAACGTTAAACGTTTTTTAAGACTTAGGAGAAATTGTTTTGTATCTACGTGATGAGTTAACTCGAAGAATGCCACACCACGGTCAGAAAACTGTTAATTTGCATAAAACCAGTGAAGCGCGTGTCTCAAACGTTCAAAGAGACAAAAAGATGGACCAACAGAAGCAGTTTTTAAAGTTTTAACTAAGAAAAACACTGTTGAGACAACGAGGACTGTTTAGGACGATGAAACATGAGAGGATGGGTGAACGTGAGCAGAGCTCATCCAGAACCAGAACCAGAACCAGGTGAGGGATGAGGAGCTGCAAGCTGGACCACCGGACGGACTCCACGAGAAAATCAACACCTGAACACGAGGAATCTCAGCGTAAAACAAAAAAAAAAGGTCAAGATGGAACTAAACCCCAAAACAAGATTCTTAAATTTTCCTTTTCTTCTTCTTCTTCTTGTTGTTGTTGTTGTTCTTGTTGTTCTTGTTCTTCTTCTTGTTGTTCTTGTTCTCTTGTTCTTACTATTATTTGTTCTTGTTGTTCTTGTTCTTTATGTTGTTCTCTTCTTCTTCTTCTTCTTTTGGCTTTTCTCTCTTCAGGGGTCACCAAGATGAGTTGTCCTCCATCTCACTCTGTCCTCACTCCAACGACCTTCATGTCCTCTCTAACTGCATCCATATATCTCCTCTGTCTTTTTCCTGGCAGCTGCATTTCTAACATCCTTCTACCAATATACCCACTGTCCCTC
>JAVCKU010000150.1:1696056-1710310 GCA_032273985.1 Hypsolebias coamazonicus | reverse complement strand
AACAAACTCAATAGGGACACCATTTGAGGATAAAATCAGAGGAAGAACTGCTGGGACCGACTTCCTGTTTGAAAAAAAACATCCCTTTGGTTTTATCAGCATTTAGGACAAGTTTGAGACGGAACAAATCTGACTGGATGATGTCGAAAGCGGATTGCAAAAGCTGGAAAGCCTTAGCAACTGATTTAGCTCGACAGTAAACACTAGGTGAAGTAGCTAAACGCTAGGTGAAAGTACTAAAATGCTATGTGAAAGTAGTAAAGTGAAAAGTATCTACATGCCGGGTAGTGTCAAAATGCTAGGTGAAAGTAGATAAATGCTAGGCAAAACTAGTGAATTACTCTGTAAAAGTAGTCAAATACTAGGTAAAAGTAGCTGAGTGTTAAAGGCAGTAAAACACGAGAAGTTTTTTTTTAATCTTATCTTAGTATTATTCTTATACATGGTTCTGCGATGAAGTTAAATTCAAAGAAGTCTGCTCCTCAGTGTTAACTTGTTATTTTTATGTATATGAATGTTTCTGTTCAGTGCCCTGACATGACTTCTGTTGTGACTTGGTGCTAAATAAATAAACTGGAGTGAATTTTCCAAAGTGGTTCTGAACATGAATTTCAATCTTCATGTTATTTTTATCAAGAGCCGCTGCAGAGGAAACACTGTGGCCACGTGTGGCCCCAGAGCCGCAAGTTGGAGACCCTGACTTTTTCTTTTGTCATGACAGCAGCACCCCCGGTCCTGCTCCATCCTCTCTACGGCCACCCTGCTGCTCCCCCTCACAAAGTCAAAAATGACTAAGTATTTTTATTGATCACTTTCAAAGGCTGCTGAGGTTGATGTTCTGGTTTTAATCCCATCTGATAAAAACTTTGTTCATCTAAGATGAGATCACATCTGTGGAGTGATTTCAGCTGTTTCAGCTGAAGCATGAGCAGCCAGACAAGATTTTTAGGCATAATGTTTTTTTTTGTTGTTGTTGTTTTACCTTCTTCTGTCTGCACCTCAACATCTGGATGGACTCTGAGGTGGTGAGACTCAGAGCTCAGCTGTTTGTCCTCTGGACGGCTCAGACAGGAGCCTTCAGTTTGATTTAAAGCGAGCAGATAGCGGCACGTTTATATTTTATTCATCCTTTTCGCAGGTTATCTGAGGCACCTTCATCCTGAGCTGGCAACGCGTGCGAGATGACGACCACTTCCACACACTGTCAGTCTGCTGCCTCTGTATCAAGGAGCTGAAGTTCTGCTTCCTTTGTGTGAATGCGCTGAAGAAAGCCGAGCCTGCTTGATTTAATCCAGAAGATTCAAAAATGCATGTAATCATCCACATCCTGCCCTCCAGGGGAGATCCTCCTGTTTCTTCTGCTTCATGTTGACGAGTTTTACCTTAAAGTCTCAGTGTGGTTGCCCTGAAGAACAGTTTCATGCTGGATTGACCCGTGCTCGGTCCTGTGCACACTTAAAGACGTAGTCCACATTCAGATGGCGTCTGGGGGAAGAACGACTGGGAACCTTGAGGATGTTCTTGACAAGAATGGCTCACATTTGAAACAGCAGCTTCAGGACCAGAAGTTTCCTGCACCGCTGAGCTCAAAGTGAATGGTAGTTTAACACATTTTAAATAAAACTGAAGTTAGAAGTTATGCAAATCCTGATTTCAGTCGGGAAGCTTCGGTTTTCCATCCAGAACCATCCAGGGTAACTTTTAACTTGGATTTTACCTGATAGGTTCTGACGTTCCAGGTCTTGGTTTTGCCTTCTGGTCTTTGAGGTTTGAAGGTTCCCGTCACAGATTCTGGTTGAGATTCAGGTCAGAACCATGGGTGGGCCTACGTGCTGCCCGTATGCTCCTGATCAGTGTTGTTGGGAGGTCCAGTTCTGCCCGAGGCCCAGGTCCAACCTGAGGAGGAACTGTTACCGACGTCTGCAGATGGTTCGGACCGGAGGAGAAAACCTCGAGCCCAGCCAGTCGTCAGACGCCACGGGACGAGGCCTTCAGCCATCAGTTTCAGGTCGGTGATGTCCCAGAGGTCGTGGAGCAGGTGTTTCCATGTTCAGTTGGCTAATCAGAGTTTAAATGAATCCAACGCTCCTGGATGAAAAGTTCAGGAACCTTCCCGGTCTTCATTGTTGTTGAAATCCATTGGAGCGAAACGTCTTGAACTCGATTCTGAAAATGCTCAACAACAAAAAAATAAATAAACTATAAATGGAATCAACACTTTCAGTTTATCATGAGAACTCATATTTTAGTATTTTGGTTTGCAGCCTTCACGGATGAACCTCATTGATGGAGGACTTCCTGTTTCCTCTGACTCCCACACCGACCTCCCCCGTTCTTCTCCTCACCCCCGCCCCCTCACTGAACACTACATTAAACTTCTTTATAAAGAACCTCCCTGCAAACATTTTGTTCTTCTGGCTGCTTCAACCTGCCCGTTTGCCTGCAGCTCTTGTCCTTCAAAATAAAGCTCGCTGCACCTGCTCCAGCATGTTTCAGACACTTCTCGTGTTCTCCAACCCGTTTACCTTTGAACCCTCTCTGGATCAGCTGATTGCTCAGCTGCTCTGAAGAAGTCGGCCTAAAGCAGGGCAGGTCTCTGGCTTCAGAAGCTCCTCCTCGCCTCGCTGACTGGAAATCGTTGACTCAAATCGTCGACCGAACGTTGACTCGTCCACATGACCCGTCACTCTGAAGTGATGAAACTTGAAAACTCGAGCACATTCTTTGGCAGAGCCGTTGATGTTACGAGAAACATTTTTATCGTGAGGAGAAATGTGGGAGCTGAGCGGCCGACCGTACAGACGAACGACTGTGACACATGTTTACGTGTCTGTAAACAGACTCGAGTTTCATTTTCCACATTTTTCAGGGTTCAAGTTGTGCATATATGGTGTTTTTTAACATTCAAGACCTTTTAGGTTTAAAAACCAAATTCATCTAATGGCTTAAAAGGTGAATACAGAGAAAATGTTTTATTTACTGCCTTTAAGTCAAGCACTTTAAGCTCTAAGTGTTTTATTACCTTCATTTATACAATAAATTATGACATAAAAAGTCTAGGTTCATCTGAAATGATGTCCCCAGATGTGCCTTTTAATATAAATCTGTTTAAAATACAGATTAAAAAGAATGAAATGCACTTATTAAAACAAGTTCCAAACCAAAATTCAAATGTGTCACAACAGCTAGATGAGCTTTTTCAGGGTTTTCTCACCCAGACTGAGCATTTCAGGAGCTTAAACATGATTTTTTTTTTTTTTTTTTTTTTTACTTGTGATACGTTTTAGACCAGGGGTCTGCAGCCTGCTGCTCCGGGGCCACACGTGACCAGAACTCAAACAAAACTGAATTTTATTTAAATTATTGACAACAATGAAAATGGCTAGTTTTAGCACATTTCCTGTCGTTTTCAAATAAGTGAAGTATGTTACAAATACAAGGCGTAAAACATGTGATGCATCATGCTAGCAGTTTGTTAGCCACATGAAGTCGACTTCCAGTCTCATAGCGTGATCTTTCTCTCAAAACCACCAGAATGTTTTGGAATATCTTTAAAACAAGTTGCTGACTAGGAATATTTGATATAAAGAATAAAAAAACTAAGTCAAAGTAACCGAAAGTATTTATTGTTCTTTAAAAATGTAATTGGATACCAACAAACTGGCGTAATTGTATATTGTTTTTAGTTTATGCTTTAAGTAAGATACTTAATTCTTCAACAATTAATAGAACTGACACCAGCCTGCAGAGTTCAGAGTTTACATTTTATAAAATTCTTAAAACTAATACATTTTTTTCTCTCTTTACATGAACCTGGTCTCTTCTTCTGTAATAAAATGTAAAAATATCAATAAATGTTAATAATAGTGAAACAGTTTTCACTCGCTGAAAAAGCCATCTCTAACAAACTTGTAGTGGCCCATGGGCCACCAGTTGACAGTGCACAGTTGTGGAAGGTTTCATGGACACATCGTAATTACCGTAATAAGCAAAGTGGCAAAAAATGTCTCTTTTTATCTCAAAGGTTGCAGACCCCTGTTTTAGACTTTTCTTTACACTTTATATTAATTTTTGCTGGTTTTGTTTTCAGTCCTGTCACAATATTAATGGAATGACGCGTGAGTTTAGAAGGAGCTTTCAGATGTTTTGCTTCTTGTCTCTGACCGTCGCGTCAGGACAACGAGGCCGTTAAGCTGTCGTCCCGACGCCTCAGGATGATGGAAGGTCGTGATGGTTTCTCATCATGGCAGCCCCTCAGGTGGTGCAGACGTGACGCCCGAAGACGATTGTTTTACACTCTGATGCTGACCGAGCGGGCGTGTGATGAAGATGCCACCTCATCAGTCTGATTTTAGTGCAGACGCTGGGACTCTTTCAACACCTCGCTTTCTAAAACCCTTAAACCAACTTCCTGTTTGTTCCAACTAACGAGTCTCAGAAATGTAAAAACATAAAAGGTCTTCTGTTAATAAAATCAAGTGAAACAGCCTCTCTCTGTTTGCAGACCTGTTCTGCTGCAGGAAGGATTCTCTGCTGGGATAACTCCTTCTCTTTCCTGTGCAGAATCTGAAACTGCTCATGTCATACAAGCTTTGTTGAGTCCGGGGCCTGGAGGAGGCCCCGGGCCCCCAGCCAATCCAGGCGAGCAGCTCTCAGAGAGTGAAACCAGAGAAATGGCAATGCTCCTGGGAGCAGAGAGGAGGCCTGAAAGACACCCATTCAGCAGCTAAACTCTCCTCCCAGGGGTGGAAAACATACAAACTGAAACGCACGAGGATCTCATGCTCTCTGCGGTTACCTAACACGGATAATAATCCATATTTTCATTCATCATTTGTCAGTTTTTACACAATCTGCTGTGTTAATTTGTCAAAACCTGTCACGTTTGGCCCACAGCAGAAAGTTGCGACACAGTTTGGATCCATGGCTGACGCTGAAAAGCCTGATGTCATAAATATAAAAACATTTCTGGGATTTCAGTGAAACGCTCTTTCGTGTCCCTTTCCTTTTGTTTCAGTGACTGAATCACGTTAAAACCTTAATCCAGCTGTTACTGTAATCTGGATTTCCACAGTAATCGACTTGGTTTGACTCATATGTATTATTATTTTCATGTTTGACTGAAATAACCTCCTGCCTGGTGCCGGCCCCCGCCCAGCAGAACCTCACACACCGATCAATATGAAAACTGAGACGCTGGAGCCTCTTTCTGACCGAAGAGGAAACTGAAACGATTAAGAAGAAATATTCTGTCCTTTTAAATTAGAGTTATGGAATGAATAAATAACATCTTACCTGCTGTAGATAGCTCTTTAAACAACTTCAGGTTGGAGAATTGGTTTTATTCTGACAAGACTGATGAGCTAATGGCTAGTCTGGACACAGCCAACATCAAAGTGGATCAGAGGTGTCCAAACATTTTCATATGTGGACCAAAACTGTCGAGACGAATGGGCTCATGGACAATGTGAATTTAACTCAACATGAACAATATTTTGGAGAAAGAACAAAAGTTTACTCATTTTGGTGGAGAACGTTTTAAATGTTTGTAGATCCAAAACACTAAGCTTGTGTTTTTATTTTAAAAATATTTGATTTATTTGATTTGATGGGTCTATGTTTTGTTTTCTTCTGTTAGAAAAGTTCATTTTAGTCTGATCTCGGCAATAAAATCATAATTGGAGTAAGTGTCCTTTTAAAACGGGGGTCGATCAGCCTTTTGTACCATGGATGGCCCAATAAGCTGATTGAAGTTCTGAAAGATGTCGATTGCTACAACAGATTCATGGAAGGTTTGATAAAGTTGATCAGCTCGTATGCAGATGATACCACGTTATATTCATTAAAAATGTCCAGTTTCCCTCTTGATTATTTTATCAACCAATATTTAGCCAAGTTTTATGAATCATTATCCAAAAGACTCCTTTCTGGTAGAAATCAATGAAGGTTTTTGATGCTTTGCACCATGAATTGAAGATAAAAACATGAGACAAAGTTTTGTATTTTATTTAATATTGTTCATTTTTAGAAGATTGTTTTTTCATCTGTTTTGCTGTTAAACCTAAACATTATATAAAAAATTATTACCAACCAATCTGCAGAAAGTTTCGACCTCTTAAGCATGCTGGACAAAATCATACCATTCTTAAACTGCAGGTGTGGGCCGCACAAAATCACTCAAAGAGCCACAAATGGCCCTCGGGCCGCACTTTGGACACCCATGTCTTAAAACACCTCTTGTCACTAAAGTGTCAAGGTGGTCTGTGCGAACACTCATTTTTGAATTCTCATGCTGCTGTCAGTTTCACAATAGTTATATAAAAGTAATTCTGTGTTTTATGGTGATATGAGCAGCTAGCTGTAGCACTTCCTGTAGAAATTTTAATTTTTCTGCCAGAATAATGATAGAAAGCTTTATTTACAAGCGTTTGTGTTAAGTTCTGTTACATTTTGAGGAGTGTGAGAGTTGTGGGGATGGAATCTGATGGACGTTATTTGGTGGTGTCCCCAGAATGTCTCCAAAATGTCTCAAAATGTCTGCAGGGGATTTAGTGTCCTCAGATGAGGCTCGCAGTCTTGTGGCTTGAGTTTTGAACATGTCCAAAATGTTAGTGTAACAAAATTTCTCTCATATTAGTTGCAGAATCATTGAGGGTGTCTAGAAACTGTCTCAGTTTTGTTGCAGGCGTCTCCAACTCGTCTTGCAAGCGTTGAAGCTGCAGTTTGACTCCTGCAGGAGCTCTACTCTGACAGAAAACATCTGAAATGACTGAAAGTCCTGGTCTAAAACCGCACAGTTTTTATAAAACTGGCCCAAATCTTCACCTCTGACGTGAACTCCAACACATTAACCCATAAAAATATGCACACTAAGGGCACTAAAATCATGCACACAGCCTCAAATCCAGTTTTGCAATGACTGCACACAAAAATTTGCTTTGATTTTCAAAACCTGGCAGCTGAACAAGCAGCCAACAGCAAGGCTCACTGCAACATTAAGACTGCAATAAAAACTTTCCTTGTAATCACTGAGTCACTAACAAACCTCCGACAGTCCTGGTCCAGAGAACCAGAACCCTGCGGAGTGCTCAGATTAGCCAGCATTAGCTCATCAACACAGCATGAAAGGTGAGGCAGCGCAGGCTAACACAACAACATGCACGTTTAGCCTGAACCTGCCAAAACACACAGAGGCTTCAGTAATCTGCAGCTACAAGGGGAGGAGAGATGAATCTTTGTACGAGATGTTTTTGTTGTGATGTTTGTGAGTTTAGCATGGAGAGAGGAGGACACACAGATGGAAACTAAACTTGAGAATTTGCAGAAAAATAGCTATAATTAGCTAAAAAAAAAAAAAAAAGTAAAATTTACAAAAATTGGCTGAAAAGGCAGAAAAAACTTTAAACAAGCAGAAAAAAGCTTAAAGGAGCATAAAGAAGTTAAAGATGCTTAAAGAAGCAGAAATTACCAAGAAAATGTTGAATTTATCTGAAAACAGCTGAAATTAGCTTAATATGTTAAAAAGATAGCTGAAAAGCTAGAGCAAGCTTAAAGTAACAGAAGAAAGTTTAAAGAACACATTTGCCCAATTACTCTGAAAGAAAAAAAATGAGCACAAAAATGTGTAAATTATCTTTAAAAAGCCGAACTTCGCAGCTAAATACATGTATGAGCTTAAAAAAGGCAGAAAGAAGCTTTAAATACCAGAATGAAGTGGCTATATAAGAAGAAGAAATGAGTACCACAATGTGGAAATGATCTGAACAAAAGCTGAAATTTGTTTTTAAAAAGTAAATTAAATAAAATAAACAGCTGAAGAGTAGCTAAAAAAGCTGAAAGAAGCTTAAATTACCAGAATGAAGTGGAGAGAGCTCAGTTTTGCTGACTTAATCTGCAAAATGTTTTTGTGACAAAAATGTGGAATTAGCTCAAAAACCTCAAATTAGCATGAACACAGCAAAACAGTAGCTGAAATAGCTGAAATAGTTTAAACTTGCAGAAATCAGCTGAAATTAGCAGAAAGATGGTAGTAGAAGCACAAAACAGAAAAGAACAGCTGAAAGTAGCAGAAAGCAGCTGAAAAAAGTTTCAATATACTGAAGGAAGCTGAAGCAGAACAAAATGTGAAAGGAGCAGTAAAAAGATGTAAACACATCTAAAGATCTGAAAGATTTAAAATGAGCTCAGTTCATTTTCTGTGAGGAAAATATGGCAGAAAAGGCTAAATAATTAAAAAAGCTGAAGTTGCACCAAAACCAAAAGTCACTGTCCTGAAAGAGCTGAACGTTTTGATTTATGATTTGTTGAAATAGGATTTGTATGTATGCCTGTATATGGGTACGTGTACGTGGATAGGTGTGCGCACATTGGGTATAAGCTTTTTTTTTTTTTTATTATTATTTTTGTTTGTGTTTAGTCACAGTAGATGCATTTGCAGATGTGGGTTTGTTTTGCAAGGGGTTCTGTGTGTTCACATGTGCATGTGCTGTATGTATGTGTGTACAGTATATGTGTAGGTGTATATACAGTATATATGTATGTATGGATGGATGCACAGATTCATATAGGTGTTGATGTTGATGCACCCTGTGCAGTGTGCAATGGTTTTGACATGTATGGAAAGAATCAATTTTTTTAAAAATTGTGGAACGAGAAAGATTCTGAACAAATCACAGAAGACAAATGATCTCAGTAGTTTGAATGCTTCATAAACAGTCACACAGTAAAAGCCGTTTCCTTTTCAGTTCACCTTAAAGAGAACTGCATCATGTTTATGTTTACGTTCAAAAACACGTCCTCATCGTTCCGCCTCGGTGTGGATGCTGTCTGAGCTCTTGGTCCCACCAGCTGCCGGGATTTTCCCGGGGTCAGTGGGCTCTGGACTCGCTCAGATAATCAGCTTTATTAGCGCTGCTAAAACCAATTTAAGAGCAGACTGAAGGGATCAGACTGACCAGCTGTCCACACCAGAACCTCGACAGGCACCCTGGATCCACTGAAAACACCAAAACAACAAGCAGCCCCAGCTGCCGACGTGAGCAGGCTTATTACTGGATGACCAGAGGATGGGAAGTCGCAAAAAATGGGACCACGAAATTTAGTGATTGGTCTAAGAATTATTCAAGTTCAAGTTCAAGAATCTTTATCATCCCCAAGGGGCAGTTTGGTCGAGTCAGCAGACACATAAAACATCCGAACTAGACACGATACATATTTGAGATATCTCTAGTCCACCGTGTCCTATCAGGACGCTCGGGTCACTCCTCGGCCTCTCCAGCTCAGCGGTGCAGCCAAAACATCCTCTCCTCATTTAGAAGCTCCTGATCCTGACCGTCGGCCCAGTGACCAACCTGCTGGTTACAGAACCGCAGAATCAGGCTAACTCCATATTAGTCAGGCCAAGTGCGCAGCGTGCTTCAGGCACTGCTGCAGCCTGGTGTCCCGCTTCTGTCTGGGTTGACAGCGCGATGGAGGAGAAGCATGAGCACAGTTAATCCGGTCCAGATTTCAGTTCAAGCTTTAATCCTTTCCAGAGTACCGGGTCGGCCCTGTTCAGAGGTTTCAAGGCTAAAACACAGGACAAGTACCAGACCAGGCGCCTGCACGAAGTCTCAGTTCGGATACTCAGGACAAAGGTGACACTTCAGTACTTTTTAGTTTCTAAATTCTCCAACATCCTCTGTTAGGAACAGGTCGGGTCTGCAGGCGGACCGGTCCAGAACCTGCCCCCTGTCCTTCCTCAGTATCTAAATGTGACTTAACGTCGTACTGATTAAAAAAAATACATTGACACATCTTGAAAGATCTGCGATGAAAAAAGCTCAAGACCAAACACAACTGGACTTTATTTTGCAACTTTTGATGTTTCTCTTCTCTTCCAAGGAGCTTTCTCGATTCAGAGAAAGACAGTGTGTGGAGGTTTGCGTTATAAAGCTGAGGCGTCCTGTGTCCAGAGAGGACATGCAGGTATAGTTGGAGTGAGGACAGAGGATGCAGAGGATAGAGATGGAGAAGGATTACTCGCTGCGGAGACCCTGAAGAGGGAAAAGAAGAAGTTCTGTATTCAGATTGCCCTATCACTCCTCACAGAAGGGGTTCATAAAGGTCACTGTTAGTCTGACTCACAGACGGGCCACTGTGCTTACATTAATTAAATTCCTGATAGGAGTGGAAATGACTATGAGACCTAATAACGCTCCAATATGCGTACATAGATTTTTGAAAGTTGAAATCTGAGACCTCCTCCTCTGTTTAAAGATGCTTTCTCGCTTTTTACATACACTGCCTGGCCCAAAAAAAAAATTACCACCTGGATTTAACTAAGCAAATACTGTAGGTATGAGCCTCCTATTGGATAATTACTGCATCAGCT
Source organism: Hypsolebias coamazonicus (assembly GCA_032273985.1). Taxonomy (NCBI): domain Eukaryota; kingdom Metazoa; phylum Chordata; class Actinopteri; order Cyprinodontiformes; family Rivulidae; genus Hypsolebias; species Hypsolebias coamazonicus. Next base: position 1,699,938 of record JAVCKU010000150.1, on the reverse strand, counting down.
GCAACAACCCCAACTGGTGCAATGAGTTACTTCTCATTTCTTCAACAACCATGTTGAAAGACACATCTCGTGGTCGTGGAATAGATGTCAGTCTGCTTGAAAAGGGTCAAATCATTGGCATCAAGCAGAGAAAACATCTGATTGCAGAAACTACTACAACTGGGTTAAGAACTGTCCATCGCATTATTAAAAACTGCAAGGATTGTGGGGACCCATTGTTTTCTAGAAAGAAACGTGGCCTACTGTACAAGCCTGTGGGGGCAGTCTATGATCTGGGGTTGCTGCAGTTGGTCACGTCTAGGTTCAGCAACAGTATGTGCTCAAAGAATGTCAGCTGACTGTATGAATATACTGAATGACCAGGTTCTTCCATCAATGGGTTTTTTTCTTTCCTGATGACGGGCATATTCCAAGATGACAATGCCAGGATTCATCGGGCTCGAATTGTGGAAAAAGTTGTTCCGGGACCAATGTTCGTACTTTAAACATTGATTTATTTATTTATTTATTTATTTTTTGTAATGCCACTATCTATCCACATGATTCTTCCCCTTTTCGATCTATCTAAAAGGATTCTGATAAAGAATAGGGGCTGCGCTTCTCAGCAGCAGCAACGTGCACTCCGTTCATCTTTCGGACGACTGTACGAACATAATTTCACTGTGTTCCGGTACAATGATAATAAAGCATATTCTGATTCTGATGATACGCCATTTTCACACATGGAATGCCCACCACAGAGTCCAGACCTTAACCCCATTGAGAATCTTTTGGATGCGTTGGAGAGGGCTCAGTGGTCAGAATCTTCCATCGTCAGTGCAAGATCTTGGTGAAAAACGTATGCGACACTGGACGGAAATAGATCTTGTGACAAACAATGCCACAGCAAATGCATGCTGTGATCAAAGCTAAAGGCGGTCCAACGAAATATTAGTGTGTGACCTGTTTTTTGGTGGTGACAGGCAGTGTACATTGCTTCCTTCACACACACACCCCCAAACCATCTGTTTTCTTGGTCCAAAATGTGAAAAATGTTGTCCCTTATTCTTGAGGTGTAGCTGAACCGCTGAGTCTCGTCCTGAAGAGCTGGCTCTCTTGTGTTGAGCCATGCATCTGTGAAGAAGCTGTTCAGTTTAGTCCTCGCTGCACTGGACTGCAGACACCACACCACTCGGTTTGTGTTGGGCTGTTTTGTCCTTAGCGTGGACCAGCCTCTGTTTGAGAGTCCTGTTGGCTTGAAATGTACTGGAATGTTGTGTTTGGAGAAAATCCTTGAGATTCTGCGATAGATCTGCAATCCTGATCTATCGGATCAAGGTTTCCACGGCGTGGAGGTCCGACCCAGATGGAAACCAGCTCTGGATCAGATCAACATCAAGCATCATCCCTGCTCGGCAAACTTTAAAGAGACTTATGTGAACAGATTTCTGGAGAACCTAAATAAGGTTCCCCCCTCAGAGGAGTTGATGTGGGAGAGGGTGGGCCCCAGAAACACCAGCAAATTGGTTGGTCCACTATGGGAGGGTGCTGCTTGCAGGACTGAGTTTGTGTGTGTGGCGCCTCAGACTGAAGAAGTCCTTTGGATGAAGGATGAAACATCAATAAAAAAAGAAACCGTCCAGATGACCTGACTGAACTTTGTTGGATTTTCTACCTGGATCATTGAGCATGAACTTTGACACTCCCCAAAGTAATTCCTGGCCCGTCAAATGTTGATACATGACATTTCTTACTGAGGGAGCAGAGATCCCGACAGTCCAGCTTAAACAGTCTCTGGGAGTTCTTTCAGGATGTTCTGCTCTGTGGAGGAGACGTCCATAATCTCCTTCCATCTTTTATCGAACCGGAGATCCTCTGAACCTTTTTCCTCCTCAGACACCCAGAACTTGATGGAAACTGTTCTTGTGTGTTCTTTAAACATGACATTGTGTCCACGTTGGGGTTTTCTCGTGGTTCTTTGCCCGGAGCTTCTCAGCGCTCAGGTTTCTTGGGTTACATCCATTTACAATCCATTATAGAACGACTTTTGTTCCGCGACAACACGGAGCTCCGGCAGCGGTTCCCCAGAGGGCCGCGGGGCCGCGGGGCATCATGTGAACGATCTGAGCCCTGTTTTTCACGTGTCCCTGCCTCCACATGCGCGTTGCGTGGTGTTTACATGTGCTCGTGTGTGCTGGCTTGTTCTCGGAGCGTGAATATAAACACGTATTTATGTGAACAGAAGATTCATCGAAGCCCGGGCGGCTCATCGGGCTTAATCTGCAGTTAAAGTTCTGTTTAAACAACCTTCATAAATGTTTCACGCTGCGACCCGAATGCCTTTGAATGGGAGGCATTTTACTTCATGCAAAAACAGGCCACGAGGGGCCTCGGGGGCCCCTGACTCGTATTTAATGTGTGTAAGGAGGCGACCATTAGCACCCTCACAATGACACAATTCACTGCAGTGTGTCTGCCGTCCCATTTGGTTTGGATCAGGCTCGGTCCGCCTCACGACTATCTGAAGCAACAAGAAACTGATGCATTTAAGCTTTTTACTGTTGGACTGTAAATAATGTGGCTCCTCTGGTTCTGAAGGACTGAGACCAGGTCAGGTTTAGCTTCAGAACGGAGGTGCTGTGTGGTCCGGATCAAACTCCTATCTTGTGTTTTCCAACAGAACCCTGTAGAACCTTTAGTAAGAGAGACATTCTTGTATTCGTTGTAGTTTCTTTCATACTTTATTTTTTTGTAATCAAATTACTTTATATTTTGTGCCATTCATAAATCAGAACCTTCAGCTCAGTCAGGAATGACTTTGACTTTTAGTTCTTGTAACTTTTACGATCTTGTAGTTAAGTGTTTTTACTGACAACGTCCCAACAGAAGCACAGAGATCTCTTCAGTTGATCCAAAAAGCCTCTGCTTCCGAACACTTAGCTTTTTGTGCTCCCTTTAGCTTTTAGCTACTGAACTGCTAAATTTAACATTGAACTAAAATATGCTATAGCTACACTTTACATCATTTTAACTCTTAGCTTCAGTTTTGCTATATTACCGCTTAAGTAAAAATTTTGCTAACTGTAGCTTTTAGCTAAATTTTTAAATGCATTTTAGCTTTCAGATTCTTTTTTTATTTTAACTTTTAACTTGTATCAAGTTTCAGTACAATTTAGCTTTACCTATAGCTCTGTTACAGTTTAGCTTTTAGCTACAGTTTTTTAGCTTTTAGATACAATTATAATCAACTTTTAGCTGCAGTTTTACTATAGTTAACATTTAGCTATTGCAGTTTTACCATAATTAACTTAATATAGTATCATATTATTGTAATAATTTATAATATTATTATGATACTAACGGATGTTGCACAAAGCTCAGCCAGGTTCAAGTCCAGAATGTGGAAACACTGGTGTTTCAGCCTTTTTGTAAATCTGTGATTGGTGATTTTTTTAATTTTTCTATTTTTTATTTTTAATCCTTGTATATTATCTATTAGCATTTTTTTATATGAACCTACTTGTGTCTTTAATGAAGGTGGTGATGGTATTGGAGATGATGATGATGATGATGTAGATGAATATATAAGCATTTTAGCCACAGTTTGAGTATAATTAAATTTTTAGCTAGTTTAATGATAAACACCCCTCTTATTTTTTTTTTTTTTTTTTTACTATTCTGAGTGAGTTGAATGCATCATGGATTTACTCCACCAAAGCAGTAGGTGGCGCTCGTGCTCGCCGGTGTGTCAGGCTGAGCTGTCTTTTTTTTTTTTTTCTTCTCACTTGGTGTCAATCAGAATTGAAATGGTGCTTGCTTGTGAAAGATTTTTTCATTCATTCAACCTTTATTTAGGCAGGTTAATCTCATTGAGCCTCGAGGACTCATTTACAAGAGAGACCT
>JAVCKU010000150.1:1611830-1629600 GCA_032273985.1 Hypsolebias coamazonicus | reverse complement strand
TACAATGCAAAAACGCCATTAGGCTGTTTGTCTCTGCTTCCACAGACTCTGCAAAGCGATTAGTTGAAGTAAACATCAAACTGTCTGCTCTTTTCAAACTATAACTTTGTTAATATAACGTTTGTCAGACCCTGCGGCTGATGTTTATTAGCTTTAGCTCACGTGTCGTGCAGTGCTGCCAAACATTTCTTTAAACTAAGTTTGGACTCCCGTGAAAAAATCACAACAAGGAATGGAAAAAAAAAATACATATATTTTTTTTAACTGAAACATGAGGTAGATGTAAGTTGGTTCGGAGAAATGAATGAAAACCACCTGAAAATGCTCAGAAGCCGAAGAAACGATCAACGTACACAATTAAAAAGCCACATGAAACGAATCCGTGACCTTTAACCTCCAGGATCTTCAGCTCGCTCTGCGGTGGTTCACATCAGAGTCTGAAGCAGTCGAGATGAGAGTCGGTTCTTCCTGTTTTGGAGGTTTCAGGATGTTCAGCAGTCGTAGAGAAGAGGTTTGGTTTGGGATCCTCCTGGTCTGGTCTCCGCTGTTTGGAGCTGATGTGGTTCTGATGTGGTTCTGTCGGCGCCTTCAGGTCCTGATCGAAAGCCTCAAACAAAGTTCAAGTTAAAGGAAGCTTTGGACCATGTTGTGCTCCTTTATACCAATGCTTATGAACAATAAATGTAGGTCTTGTTTGCAGTGATACGGATGTTGCTCCGGTCTGGAAGTGAAAGAGGAGCTGAGCCAAAAGTTATGTGCACATTTCACCCCTTACCTATGGTCATGAAACATGGATCATGATCGAAATAAGGTCCTGGACAAAAGCAGTTAAACTGAGCTTCCTCCATCCCTCCATCCCTCCATCCATCCATCCATCCATCATCCATCCATCTTTACTTGTAGGAAAAATTGATCACAGTGAAGTGAGTCAGGTTTCTTTCCAAAAACAAGAAAAGTGACACACACTAGAATGTGATTAAAAGTGACCAGGTGCTCAATCCTTTAAGATAAATAAAACTCCCCCATCTTAAGAACAATATCAGCGCAGGATTTAAAAAGATAAAGAAAAAAGCTGATAATATTAAAAAATGTTCAAACTACGCTGAATGTAATTAAAGATGCTGAAGGCAGTTGGGAGGTCAGATTGATCTTTAGAGAGAAGACGAGGATCTCCATCATCTGAGGGGGAGCTCCGAGCAGAGGAGCTGCTGCTCCTCGTTGAAAGGAGTCCGCCGAGGTGGTCCAGGCGTCTGATCTATGGGGCTCCTGGCTGCCTCCTCGAGGTCCCACGAGCCAGAACCAACTGGAGGGATTCTTTGTCCTTTCTGGCTCGAGATCCCCAGGAGAAGCTGGAGAGAAGGACTGGGTTTCCCTCCTCCACATGTCTCCACTCACTTCAACAACATCTCCGCTCAATCACTGTGGACTCCAGTGATTTTAGAGTTAAAGCAGCTAAAAAAAGGTCAAAACACACAAATGAGCGGACAGAACGGATCGAAGAAAAAGAACGATCACCACATTTAAATATTTTAAATATTAGAACGAGAACCAAGAAAAGACAAAAACGTGATTAAAGACTCCCGTGCAGTCACTTCCAACCTCTAGTTTGAGTTCTTCTCCAAACAGTTCCTCTGGAGGGCCGACTGATTAAAAAAAAAAAGACAAAAACTGTCTAAAACGTTGTGGTTGGAGTTGCAACGGGTCAGAATCTGTTTAGACGGACACCTGCTTCTCAAAAAGTCACATTTTGGAGCAAAATGAGGCCAATTCAAGCCAAAGCTCATCTTTCTTTAAAAAGCTGTCGGTCATGTCCTCATGGAGACAATCCTGACGCCAAGTCCAACCAGGACAAATCCTTGTAACGCTGTGGAGCAGCATCAGAACGTGCACGAACTTTAACTCCTTTTAGTCCTTGGCTTTGCCCTTCAGCGTTCAGACACAAACTGGCCCTTCAACCTCCGTCAGTATTTCAATAGTTCACAGACATGTTCTCTTAAAAAATAAAATAAAATCAATTTGTGTATAACTAATTTTTTGAATGAGGTCAGGCCAAGGAGACTATTGCACATTGGAAACTTTCAGTCTTGATCACAGACGAGCTTAAAAAATTTTAAATAAAGTTGCAGTTTGAAGTTGCAGCTGCTCTGCTCTTGTAGCAGACGGCAACAAAAAAATGCATTTAGATGTTTGAGACTTAACAAGTCCACTTTATTTACGCAGCTGGACAGATGTGTACTGTTCACCAAGTCAAACTCCACGCTCCGAGACTGCCATCAAGTGGAAGAAATCAGGAACGACAGTTTACAAATTATTCATTTTGGGCCCAACACAGTGAGGCTGCTGCAGCTTTTCATCAGTTCCAGGAGCGAAACAAAGTGAGACTGCAGCAGAGACTTCCTGCTTTACTTCCACTTTCCAAAGACGGTGCGACCGCCATGAAAAGCCGCCGGTTTCACCGTCTTCACCGGATGAGATCATTCATCACCATCGTGGTGCGGCGTGCGGCACGGAGCTGCTGAGAGATGGAGAAATCGCTGAGCCCTCCTTCCATCTCGACCCCAAGTCCTCACAAAAAAACACAACGGAGCAAAAAGTGGGCCTAAAGATGCTGCGATGGAGCGGCAGCAATAAATCTCCGTTATAAACTGAGACATTAGAATTAAAGAGAAACTGAAGACTTGACAAAAGCGGAGCGCCTCTCGTAAATAAACGTCAACAGAAAGGTCACGAGTAAAACAAGCCCAAGCCCTTAAAGTTGCAGCAAAACTACAGAGGCCTGAGAAAACAGACCCTTCAAAGATACGTACAGAAAAATAGAAGATTTCTGCCTCAACAGCCAAATTAAAGTCAAATGTCACTGTGCTGCAACTGTTGGAGACTCAATATTGTGACTAAAAAGGTTCATTTTTCAACAACTTCTGCTTGTTTGCAACCAAGACGCCAGAAAGACACGTGACAACCAATTATATAAAAACAATTTGCAACTTGTTTCTGTAGAAGTGGACTCAGGGTCGTATGCTGGGGCAGATTCTACTTTCGGTCTTGGACTTTACTTCGTCCCATCTTAGCAGCTGCCAGGGGCGATTCTAGAATCTGGCCTTTAGAGGCGCTCAGCCCCCCCATTGCTGATAACGACTCTTGGCTTGAACAACGTGGTGGCCATTGGCGTCAGAAGCATTTGTGAAGTGGTGGTTTTGACACCAATGGCCACCACGTTGTCCCAAATTTACTGTTAATTTAATAGTTTTAGCATTCAGTGTGCATTACAGTTTCTGTATCTTTTCTGGATCTCTTTGATGTTGTTGTAAAGCACCTTGATGGCAGTTTATCTGTTTTAACTGTGCTCTAGAAATAAAGATGACTTGACTTAACTTATGTAACCAGAAGTTACAACATATATCTACATTTAAAAAAACAAGACACAACTAGCTTCAAGCATTAACCTTTAATTTAACCATTAAGCATACAACGTAATTATGACAGAAAATGGAGGATTTACTTGCAGTTACCTTTGTACAGATGAACATGAGGTACATCCTGTTTATAACTGTTGTATTCAGCTGATCATGAGGTCAGCCGCAGGGCTTTAGCATCTTTTACATTTTCCAGACTCCGTTTAGGTTTTAAAAATGTAATAAACTCCACTCTCTGAACTCTCAGGGTGATGCTGTCTGGATTACATGTTCCCCACTGACAACGTTCAACCATTTTATCTGACGATTTTTCACGAAATCCCTCTGACCACAAAGTGTTTGTAATGAAAAACACCAACAATGTTGTTGGAGAAAAAGGGGGCGGAGCTCCTGCAGGTAAGGGGCGTTTCACTTTGGGACAAACTGGGATCCCTGGTTGGTGAGTTGCTGACAAGCCTGCTGGGTTGATTGACAGGCAGCGTTAAGGATCTGACTTTTGCATTAAAAAAAAGGATTTTACTGGCCTGTTTAAGAGCGTCATCATTTATTTCAAATTTATTTCAAATTCATTAAATATCTTTTTGAATCTAAGGTTTGAGAGCTGAGTTGCCTTACAAATCCTAATGATGAAGTCTTTATTTTTCAGGGGTGCTAAGTAGAGCCGTCATTCTAACCCGAACCCTGGTCCAACCCAGATTAGGGCCGGGCCCGGGCTTTTAATTAGGTCAGGATCAACCGCGATTCAATTAGATGATAACGTGGCCTGCCATACCATCACCAGCCGCACGTGGCCATTTCACCGTGAGCTGACCGGCCTTCAAAGAGGTAAAAAGTTCAGTGACGCTCCAGATGGGACTGAACTACCAGGCAGCGATCCATCGCCCAAATGGACGTTCATTCAGCCGCTGCACTCAGCGGACGCGCGCGGCCGATGACCCCAAACGGGCGCGATCCCAAAGCAGACGCGTGTCAGAGGTGTGTCTCAGTAATTCAGACGGATGCAGGCAGAAACGGTTTTAAATGATTTTTTATGGTCATGAAAGGACAAACACTCAGCTCTGAAACTTCTGTCGCTTTTATTCAGCTGCGCGTCCTTGACCGTTAATAACCAATTTAAAATGTCGGGGTGGGGTGTCCGGGTTCGGACCTGTAATTACTGTTAATTTGTCAGGTCGGGTGGGGTTTGGAAATTACGACTGCGGGCTGGGGCTGGGTCGGATCTGATTTTTGGGGCCTAAATACAACTCTAGTGCAGAGTTAAAATTTAGGGGTCCTTGAGCACCCCCCTCCAAAAGAGGTAGCCGCCCCAACTTTAACAAGTTAATCTGCTGGATGACCCTTTTAAAATTAAGAAGGGCAAATCTGGAGCAGTTTAATAATAACATTTGATCAGATTGATTTTTAAAGCTGGACAAGGTAAAATAATAAACAGTTCTTGCACTTGAGGCGAGTTGGAGACGTTCGACACGAAACTGAGAAGTGAACGTGCTCAAAATTTAAGCAACAAAAAGGCACGCCGCTGAGACTCGCTACTGCTGTCCACCAAAGACTTCCTTAATGCACAAACTGACAGGAAGTGTGAGGGTTTATCAGACAAAGTTCACATCAACCACAAATCCATTTGAGTTTTACATTTAGGACGACAGACGTGCACTTTGGTCTTGACCTCGTGCACCAGCTGTTGGCACATCAAACATCTTCACCACACGTCCCTTCTCCAAAAGAGGTTTGCTGTTCCAGATGTTGCGAGGCTTCATTAAGGATGGAGAAAAGCTGAACAAAATTAAAAACGTGTTACATTTTAGAGGCAACGCGACGTTTGAGGAGCGGCGCCTCAGCGACGCCAGACTGATGCATTTTAAGTTCATTCTTCTCAAACTTGTGGAGCTTCTGACCGGAGATAACCTCAGGTTATTTCAAAATGCGGTTCTGAAAAGGATCAATACCCATTTCTCTTTTGCTGAAAGGCTTGAAAACAGACTAAAAAAAGAAACGGGACGGGGAGCGGACAGAGCAGCTGAGGTCGTTCAGGAAAAAAAAAAGTAGAAAATATGACGTAGAAAATCTTAAAAAAAAAAAAAAAAAAACAGCCTAAATGTCTTAAAATTAATTTAATCAGTCAGTTAATGTTAGAACATCTTATAAAAACCTGAAAAATAGCAAAGAAAGCTAAAATGTTAGGTTTGAAAGACAAACATTTTAGTTTGAATTTCCCTGGAGAACGAGCACCGTTTGTCTTTGTTACGAACACAAGAAAAGAAGTCAGCCTCATAATCAGAATAAATTTTATTATCATTGTACTGAAATACAGTGAGATTACGTTCGCACAGTCGTCCGAAAGATGGTTGGAGTGCACGTTGCTGCTGCTACTAAGAGCACGACCCCTCGTTCTTTTAGATAGGAAAAGGGGAAAAGGCCATGAGGAGAGGATAGTGGTATTAGAAAAAATATCTATTCACATCTTGTCCTATCAGGACATGATTAAAGACATGAAAAAACTACCAGCAAGCACATTTATAACACGTCACCTACGCATTTGACAACAAGACGGTGAGATTTGTTCATGAAGCACTTCCGGATAGCACCATAGTCCTGACAAGATGTTGGTGTCAGCCGGTACAGCTCTGAGAAGCATTCACAGAAGTTCTGAGGTTGGGGGGTTGCTTGCGATAGAGTTTTCTTAGTTTACACATGTCCCAGGATAAATTTCATGTCGGCCTGCTTCAAGGCCAAACGGGGAAGTCAGATTCAGATAAGCCACTGTTGTTGATTTTTTCCAGGCAGACTGTTGGTTCTCGTCAGCCTTGAGTTCTGCTGGTACTTTTGATCCAAAATGGACAGATTTGTGGACATTCCGCTGGTCTGTGATTATGAGCCCCCTCCAAGGTCGTCCCCAATGTGCTGATGAGTCCCAGAATCCGCAAGTGGCCTGCAATTCTTACAAACTGCTTCCATCTTTCGGTTTAGCTCGTAAATCAGCTGATTGTGAGCGCTCAAAGCACGAACCAAACCTTCACACAGGGTCAGAAGCTCTGCCATGGCCGCCGTCTTCATTAACAGTTGATAATATGGGTATCCACTGGTGACAAAAAGCAGAAACCCTGCTGTCATTATTCCAACATCTTTGGGGTCCTTCTGAGACCATACGGCACATCAGATCCATGACGTATCATGCTGTGTGCATTTCAGCGGAGCATGAGGGTTCTCCAGGACCCTGTCGCTTTGTTGAAAATTTGTTTTCCATATCGCTGAAAGTCCAGCTGACCAGATCCATGACAGTAGTTTACTTCGGAAGATGTGTTAATAGAAGCTCCCATACACGAGATAGAGAGCACATAAAAAAAAAAAAAGAACAGGAGAACAGGAGAGGGAAGAAAGGCATCCGTCTTGCACGACAGCGAGTGAGGAAAAAATAAATAGTGAACGAGATTTATTTTGTTTGGAGTCAAAATGTTTGCCAACATCATGAAAACGTGTTTAAATGTGTGACAGGATGCGAGAAAGGTGAACTTAAGGTGGATTTATACCTTAAATAAACACCACAAGTTATTTTTGTGTGGACAGCGCAGGGCTTTTCAACTAAACTGCTCAGGGGGCCACAATTTCTGAAAACCAACAGCTCAGGGGTTGGACATCCAGCAGTTAAAGTCATTATGTAAATAATGAAGTGGGCCGGATTAAAGTAACCCGCGGGCCGGAAATGGCCTGTGGACCACCAGTTGAATAGCCCTGGACTAGCAGATCCTTGTGAGCCAAGGGTGCTTCTTATTTTTCCCACCACCAGGTGCAATGGCAGAGTTAGGGGGTGGCCAACGGTGGCCTTGACCTCAATAGATTGGAGTAGTTCTCAGGGCTGGAGATCAGTCATTTGAGGAAAATATACTTTTAAGCAATATTAAAATTAGAATAGTTTCCTTTAATGACTGGTTTATATGGCGGTGGCCATTTTGGATTTTGACGTGGCAACCCAATTTTCAATAGTGACCTTTCTTACATCTAAATGCAGACACACACACGGCTTGTTTGTTTTTCAAGTTATCCAGCTCACAAAATGGACGTAGGGCATTCCCAGTTCCCCCGTCTTGGAGGACAAAAAGCCCAACTGGGACTCATACGTCTGTTTTTCCAGATGCAGGCCACAAATGAACACCGTTGAAATGGTTTCATTTTGTTTAGGTGTGAAAATGTAAAGTTTTCCCTAAAACTGACCCGGGTATCAGCTGATCGCACAACTTGCATCGTTTTACATCAACAGTTTTTGTTCTTAAGATGAAGCTGCTCAACTTAATTTCACCGTTCGAACATCGTTTCATGTTGCACAGCGTTCTATTGAAGAATATTCAAAACACACATGAGCTTCCATTCTTCCTCCGATCACACCGATGGGAGGGTAAACACAGAAGCATATGGATGGGCAGACGTATCAACCACCACAGAAACACTCCACAGAGCAGCTCATTAGACTCTGGCAGCTGCAGCGGTATCTGCTCCGGACTCAATTACTTCCACCTTCCTTCTTGTTTCCGTCAGATGTGACATGAATAACCACCTTATGATTACCAGCAGCTCTGCACCACAACCGTCCAGCTCTAAAAGATGCGTGTAATTAAAGTTGGACTGCTAAAAGCCTGGCAAACAGTCGAGTTCCAGGCTGGAGGAAGAGTTCAAATCAGACAAATGGACGGGGACAAAACTGGGACAGGAAGTGGTTCTCCAAATAAAAAATGTCTTCAAGCTGCAGAAAGCTACCCTGCAACATTTATCTCTTTGTAACCATAAATACAACTTAGTTTAAGAGACATTTCCTTTAAATACTTTGTCCATCTTAATACTTTTTTCCTTTCAGAACCAGGTAAAAACTTTAAAACACAATACATTTTAGCAAAAAATACACTTTTGTCCACAACCTGCTGGTGTTTTTCTTCCATTTCCTCTTCAGATCAAAGCAAAACTGACACCTAAAACAGGAAACGCTCCTAAAAACACTTTGATCATAGAATCATGATATGGGTGCCGTTTGTAAAGTTACACAGTCAAAAAGTAACAGCAATATTTTTGGTTTATTTCACATTTACAGTATTATGAAAAAAAGTATATTTATTTTCAAAGTCATATTTTCACCATGTTATTCATACATTCATAAATGTCATTGTTCCAAACTAAATATTTATTTAACAAGATAAATATTTAACTTGCAAGTTAAATATTTAGTTAAACTAAATATTTAAGTGTAAATTAAATGTTTAACGTCCAAGCTACATGTTTATTTTCCAAACTAAACCTTTTATTTCAAAATAAATATTTAATATGCTAACTAAATATTTAACTTTCAAGTTAAATATTTAGTTAGTGAACTAAATATTTAAGTGTAAATTAAATACTGAATGTGCAAAATATTTATTTTCAAACCTAAACATTTAATTTCCAAACTAAATATTTATTGTCCATGCTAATTATTTAATTTCCAAACTAAACATTTAATTTCCAAAATATTTAATTTGCCAACTAAATACTTAACCATCACCTAAATATTTTACTTGCAAGTATTTAGTTTGTAAACTAAATATTTATCTTGTAAATTAAATATTTAGTTTGGAACTATGACATTTATAAATGTATAAATAACATGGTGAAAATATGATTTGGAAAAATAAAAACTATTATTATTAAAGGCTAAATAAACCAAAATATTTTTGACTGTAACTTTACAAATGGCACCCCATATCATGCAACCCAACTCACCATCACCGACTGAGACAAAGAAACTGATCGTTTCGTTCATCACCATCAGCTGGACTCAGGAAGGACAAGAGTTAAAAAACAAATAAGACTAAAGTTTACTTTTTTTTTTCTTTTTATCATCATGTTAATTATTGTCCTTGTCATAAAATCAGAGTTCTTGCAAAACTAAACTAATAAAATGAGAATATAGAAAAAATAGTAGTAAGATTGTGCAATAGTCTGTATGAACACAACACACATCACTTTTTCAACACAACAGTCCCTTTAGAGATTAATTCATGACCTAATTAAATTTCTGTCTTCACTAAATGAACAAATGTTTAAAGGAAAGTTATAACTTTAGGGACAACACCACATGTGCAGGATGCATCTTCTAAAGTTTTTTTTTTTTTTTTTTTAATTCAGGGCCAAAATCAGCTTTATCAGGTTTTATGACAAGCAGTGTACTGTTTGTACACATCAGGAGCTTCAGTGACAACAATAATCTGAGTTAATCTGGTTCCTCTAATATGCTGCAATTTCTGCCACAAGAGCTCAACTTCAGACAAATCTGAGGTCAGAGGACGACGAACTACACTGACAGAAAGGCCACAGAGGCTCCAACTCCAGAGAATAAACTTAAGCATGAACAGAAAACGATGGTAGACTGAGACAAGACCACATGAAGACCTGATCAGCCTGAATCCAGGAACAGGACCAGACTTTAACACAAAAAACTCAAGCAGGTCTTCAGTTTAATGCCCAACAGAAGGAAGGCTCATGGGTTCAGATAATAATTATAAAATATTTACTCACCATCTTCGCCCTGCAGAAGATCAGGCCTAAACGAGAGATTAGATTAGATTAGATTAAACTTGTATTGTCTTTGAACGACTACAGAGCAACTAAGTGTGGACAGCATCCAACCAGAATAGCATTCAGTCATAAACCATGAATGAACCATGCACCTGCTGGAACAGGATGTGTTCAGGATGAAACTATCAACTGTTTCAACCTCAACAGGAAATTTGGAGAAAAACAAGAACACAAGGGACTATTTTTTCCCCATACAGTATTTATAAACCAGAATTTGTCTGAGATATGACCGTTTTCATTCATTCTGACATTGAAAATATTGAACACTATCATTTTCAGCTGCAAGATGGCACTCTGAATCAGATTAAGCTTTATTATCATTGCACCGAGATCTGAGAACATGTACGTACAGTCGTCCGAAAGATGGACGTAGTGCACAAAGCTGCTGCTAATTAGCGCGGCCCTCTTCTTATTTATTCATGTCCAGAATAATATTTTTGCTTAGATGAGAAAAATTAAGAAAACATGGAGAGGCTGTATTAAATAAATAAATAAAAAAGGTCTCTTACACTTTGTCCTATAGACGGGGCACGATTTGAGGCATCAAAAACACCTATCACAGCATAGCACATGAATAGACGTGATACATATAGGCCAGTAAAGACACTGAATTTTAAGGGAAGGTTGTAGCATAGTCCAGAGGCCCCCTCTCAGCCATTGTCCAGATGAGAAGTGTTAGTTATCATCAGCTCGGCTGAGGTTCCATCACATGTCCACGGCCTTGGGGAAGGGAGGGGTGAGGAGACAGACAAAGCATCTTTGTTTTTTAGAAATGTTCAGTTTGAGAGAATGAGGGCCGCTGTCATGGAAATGAACGACTGAACGTTTCACGTCATATAAACTCAGACTGGCTGCCCTGTCTGACAATCAAGTGACTAATTTCATAGAAGGATGACAGGCCGACTTTTTTTAATGCCATGCGATCTACTCATAATACCTTTGCGATCAACGCATTGGGCACCCCTGGGTTAGGTCTTGCCTACTGCATGTTCCACCACCGGCACACGGAGCAGAACAAAGGACGGCGTGCCTTTGTACATCCACGGCTTTTACAAGACGTGCAGGATTCTGGCAGCTCAGACCACAAAGGCCTCCGTTGATCTTAAACTTACGCCCATCCCCACTTCCCAGGTGAAGGCGTCTCTTCTAGTGAACACTAACTGACCCCCAAAAATGCTGACTACAGTGAGCACTTAATGTGTTCCCTGAGTGCTCCATGGTTTGGGAGGTGTTTCCCAAAGACTTGGTATCTTTGGCAAATTGCTTTTGGCATGCCATATTTACATTTGTCTCCTCCAGTGTAAACTGAAACAATAAAAAGTGTTCTTATTTTAAATTAATTGAGCTGTATTGGTTTTTGTTTGCTAAGCTCATCTCGCTGTGGTTGACTTCTTGGATCAGTTCGACTCAGACAACCAAAAGGTTTCTTCATGTTTTTGCTTAGAAAATGCTCAAATTGACTGAAAATCTCTGGAGTTTTACACTAAAGACACTAAAGTCAAGTGGACACTGGTGTTTAAGCCTCTTAGAGAACTTGCAGACACTCTTCCACGCAGAAAATGTTTATTCTTTTAGGAGCAACGAATTAGCTGTGGTGTAAATTATCATCTTCTTTATAACAAACTGTCCAGATGACTCAACTTCAGAATTATTGGATTTAGTACCTGGATGATTGAGCATGAACTTTGATGTCTTGAACCACTTTGGTTGTGGCTGCCTGCCTGGGAGGAGTCGACGGGGGACAGGACAACTCCCAGAAACCATCCAGCAAACTGGTTGGTCCACTGAAGGAGTGTACTGCTTAGAGGGTAAAACAGTTTAGGTGGGACTCCTCGGACTGATGAAGTCCTCCGGATAGAGGGTGAAACGTCTTTCCACAAAAAAGAAGCTGTCCAGATTGACTCATTACTGAATTCAAGACAGCACTCCTTGAGGGACTCCATCTTGAACTGGGTATACAACATAATCAGTAGTGGATGTTCATCCAGAGCTCCTGGAAGTTTGTTCATGAGATATTTTGCTAACAGACAGGCTTTCTTCAGGGATTCCAGTTAAATAGTTAAAGTGAACTTCAGCGTTCATCCAGTTTGCCTCCTCTGATCTGACGCTTCTTTTTAATACTCTCATGCTTCGCTACGCTTTTTTTTCTCTTTTCTTTCTGAGGTTCTTTGAAGGAATGGATCTCAGAAACAATCTGAAGCTGGCCTCGACACGCCTCGTCTGACAACCCACCCCTCGCCCCCCAGTAGGAACGCTGCTGGTGATTAGGACACCTGGGTGGGCTCGGTGGATGAAGAGCGTGTCTCCACCTGTGCCTCCGAGTCAGAGAGCAGGTCGTGGAAACAGGCGAGGTTGGGCTGGAGGCTCCGGAGCTCATTAGTCAAAGCTGCTGTCGACAACAATATGGGTGGGGGGACTGGGGGTTCTGGCACAGGGGCACTAAGGCTCCAACATCCCTGAGACCCAAATCCCTTGGCTTTCCAGGAATTAGACAGAGGCCGAGGGTTGAGCCTGACCCTGGTGCTGATGAAACTGTATGAGGGTTATAACGATGAATGATTGATGGGATCAGAAGCTGTGAGGCCCGGTAACAGTAAACCTGCCAACCTGATCCCCTGGATGAACTGTTAACGACCTCGGCGGCGAACTCTGAGCTTAGCCGCAAACGGCTAAAACGATCCGAACCTCTCCGTCGACCCCTCTCCTTTCTTTTCCTCGCCTGTGTTCGCCGCTCCGCTCCTGTGGACACGCGACACCGAATCCCTCCGCAAAGACCCTCGGGTGCGTTTCAGGGGACGAGGGTGGAACCGGCATCACCTGCCAGGGGCCAAGTTTGGCAGAGCCGTTGCCTCTGTGCAACCGGAGATGAGCTGAACGGGGCCTCGGCCGAGGGGAAGCGGAGGACACGAACGCACCTTTGTGCCCCTCACGACGTACAAGCATCTTTTCTGCGTCCGTCTCCTGTCCCTCTCGCTGATCCGAAAACAAGGCCCTGCGTCCACAGCAGCTTTCTGGAGACCTTGCCCCCGGCTGGCAGCATTGGATCTGGAGGGGGTGTGGGGGGGCGGTGAGCCAACTGGCCAGGAGGCAGATGGGGTCTGGGGGAGCCGGGTACAGAGCCAGCTCCGTGGTACAATGCCACACAAAGGCTCAAAGGTGTGGAGAAGAATGGAAGAAGAAGAAGGAGCCCAGCGAACCTTCAGAATGACAAAAGCATTCTTTTCAACTCTGCCATACTGGCACACACACACACACAATACCACCCCCCCCCCCCCACACACACACACACACACACACCACCACATCATCAGCATCACCCCCAAAATTCAAGCCCACTGGGACTCAAATGTCTCATGAATTATTCCGAGTAATTTCTTTTGTTTTGCTCGTTTTTTTTTCCTTCCGAGCGCTGACACGACGCGTTCGGAGCAACACTCTGATAATAATTGCCCGCCTTTTGTTCCCCCTGTCATCGGGCCGCTCAGATCGGTCCCCGTTGGGGGGCAGAACTGTGCCGTCCGCTCAGGAGGATGGTGTCTGTGTGCGCCTCTGGGTCTATTTGGGCGCCTTTAATTGTACGTTTTTATCCCGTTCGACTAACGGTTTGTGTCCTCGCCGCTCCAGCTGACTCTTTCTGGATCTGCAGATGATTTTAGGTGTTTGCACGAGCGCGGGGGAGGAGGAGGGAAGGGTGTTCAGTTTGGATTTCTGAGAATTAGTTAGATACACACTCACAGAGGAAGGGATAAAAGGCCAGTTGAGGGACTTTGTTCGCGTTGAAAAAGGGGCTTTATATGTTGGAGCAGTGAGTTGGAGCCCAGCTTTAGAGATGAGATGGATTCAGAGGTTCTTTTTATCCCCGGGGCCTGTTCAGCTTCAGCTGCATGGGCCGTAAATTAAAAAAAGTTCTCCGGGTTTGAAGGCAATAATTATCACCCACCGCCAAAAGGCAAAGACGATTATTGTTAACTGTGTTAGCAAAAGATGGCCTGAACCCACCAGACAGATTTAAATGAAACAGTCAGGAATGAAACCTTGACCTCATCAAATCGGCACGAAGCCTCAAGACCACTGGTTCCCAGTGGTTGGACCTCATGATGGGTTTGAAATAAACTCAAATATTCATATTGTGTGTTTTTACTTTAAAACAACATACACAAATAAAAACAGATATGATTTGTGTAATTGTTTCTATGGCTGTTGGGATTTTCCCCTTTTTAATGAAAACGTTTGAGGGCAACATGGCAACTCCTTCCATCGCCACATCTGGACTGTAAGTTTCTCCAGGGTCTTCTGTTGGTCCTGCAGCTCAGCTCGGATGGATCAGTGAGCTGCTGGAGTACATGCTTACCCATCCGTGGTGGTTTCGCTCAACATGTGGAATCTAGTTTGAGATTCTGAAGACATTTAAAAAAGGAATTGTTGAGCTGCGTTAGATCAACGCTTCCAAACTATCTGGGTTCTGATCCATTAAAGACCAGCAGCAGATGCTTGGGAGCCCAACTGGTTTCTAAACAGCCAGAAAGTCAAGAACTGTTACATTTTATGATAGTTCTGGTAAAAGTGTGCTGTTAGCAGCTGTTTTATATTGCATTCCTGTAAATCATTGCGAGAGGCCTCAGTCGCTGTGTGGCCACCCACAGTGGGGTCCTGACCCGGACTTATAGGGATCCACGGCCCCAGACAGCGCGCGGGTGGTAATTAAAGGAGCCTGTGCTCAGTTTCTATTTGTTTTCCATCAAACAGGGTTCATCAGGATGAAGATGATGCTGCTTGTTGTGGCTCCTTCATCATCCGAGTCCAAACCCACCCGGACAGATGTGAGGTCATCACCTCACCTGCACCTAGGTGCCATGACAGCCGCGCGCACTAAATGAGGGGTTATTACCTGATTCTGCGAAGCTGATGATCTCTGAGGTCTCCGCCTGGACCTCGTTGCTGAACGCGGCGTGTCCGTCAAAGTTGGGGATCTCCACGCGCCCGTCCTCCCGCACTTTGCCCGCGTGCAGCCTCCGCAGCGCCGTCACCATGGCAGCCTTCGGGATGGGGTGCGTGATGTTCGGCCTGTCCTTCATCTGCAGCCGGTTCAGGATGTGCCTCTTCACCGCCTCCACGAAGTCAATGTTCACGCGCTCCGCTTGCTCCGGCGTCCTGAGGCCGCACGAGGCGCACGACTCCGGGGGCGAGCTGTGCGCCTCCGCCGCGCTCGCCGAGCTGCAGCGCGCGGACACGACGCACGCGACTAAACACGTCAAAGCCAAAGTGTATGCGCTCATGTCTTCAAAGCGTCGCACCAAAATCAAAAGGACGGGGCTCTCAGCGCGCGCGCGCGCACTGAGGACATGCACCGGTCCGGTCCAACAGACCCGCTGTGCTCAGGTCCGGACAGGAGTCCTGCTCGGACCGGGAGGTTCTAGTCCCACTCCGCTGACCCAGCAGAACCTCAGGCAGCGCGCGCTCAGCTCGTACAATCCAAGACAAATCCAAACACAAAGTCCACAGCTGCGGTCCAACAACGCACGCGCCTCGATCAGTTCCGTGCCCGGCGCGCGCAGCGGCCACTGTGCATGCTCAGCTCTCTGGTGCGCTCTTGGAGATGCTCGCGGAGACCCCCTGTCCGTCTTTGGAATCACCACGACGGGGGCTCCGCACACCCGAACTTTTTATACAGCCGAACCACGTGGGGTTCTCCACCCACTGAAGGATTACCAGCGCGCGCCTCCGACCCACGAGAGGACAACAAGCAGCGCTTTCATCACCTCCGTCCCCGCTTTCAGTCCAACAGGAGCCGCGCTGATCCGGTTCGCGGGTCCAGCTCGCCATAAACCACATGTGAACTCAAACTGGTGCGGTTCGCTCCCAGTCACTGAAACTGGGCTGAAGCAGGAGGTGCCTCTGACACATGCACAACTCTCAGCTTTAAACCGCGCGAGTCTCCTGCCGCGCACCTTTGATATGTACACGCACGCGTCACACAAATATGAGAGACGGGCTGCAGGAGCAGGGGATCGAACCCGCGACCCTCCTCTGATGTTCAGCTAAACAGCGCCATCTAACGGCAGACAAACATAACACACCTGTTCTTCCTGTTGGCATCCCGCTCTTCTTGTTTACTTGTTTTCATTTGTCTGTTTTGTTGTTTATGCTCGCGAATCCTGCGGATTTTAGCTGTTCCCAGATCAGATGATCGGCTCATCCAGATGGAGCTGGGTTAAACTTTTAGGATTTTTCAAAAATACTTCAGCTGATTTATAAAAAAAAAAAAAAAAAAATCACGATTCGTACAATAGATAAATAAACAAAATAAAATAATAAAATATTCTCGCTGTATCTCGTTACAGTGATAATAAAGCTTATTCTGAAACAAACAAACAAACATACAGTCCTCTTATGCTCCTGTGGTTTGATTTCATTTAGACCAGGGGTTATCCAACCGGTGGCCCGGGGGCCACATCAAGGCCACGGGTGAGCTCAGTTCAACCCACCGTTCATTCTTAAATAAAACTAGATTTTAAATCAGTAAACAAACTTCCTTAATGAGAATAACTGCTGGTGTCCAGTCCTGGGCTCTTGGCTGGCCCCCTCAGAAATTTAGCTGAACAACCCTTTGAGACTGTAAAATGTAAAATACTGTACCAATTGAATAAATTATTATTTATACCCTATTTTTTTTACTTTTAGCTTCAATCTAGCACGTTCATATTCTGCTTTAGCTCACCTTTAGCAACTTACAGCTGTCTGTCAGCTTCTGTCCAGTCCTTTGATGTTTTTATCTTCTGAAACTTTTCACTTCAACCAAGTGTTTTCATAGTGTTTTAGCTTTTAACAACTCAGCATCCGTAGCAAACATTAGCAGCCATTCAGTTTATTTTTTTTCTATAGTCTAAAATAAAATAAAAACTATTTTTTTTTTCATAAAACTTTGAATTGAAAAAGTTGAACGGTTTAAAAACTGACTGACGTCTGTTTTCAGGAGCGAGAAGACGTGAACCTGAAGTCCGACTCGCTCCAAAGGCCTCGGCTGAGATGAGAACCCGGCTCGCGGGTGTTGGTCTCAGCAGAACTCCCGTCAGGCTGAGCTTCAGCTGGAACAAGCTGAAGTCCGGTGAACACCAGCTGTGACCCGTCGCCCACAGTGAAGCACGGCAGCGGAGTTATGATGCTGGTAACTGAACCGACGACCTGAGCCCGGGTCACCACCGCTGCGAACGACTGAAGACTTTAGCTCTGCAGACCTTCTAGAGGCGATGCAAAAGACAAAATAAGGTTCTAAAGCTCAGGTTCTGGTCAGTGTCTTGGTTCCACACAGCTCAGGTGTGCACAGCGTCCTGCTGCTCGATCTTTAGCTGATGGGACGTTATCTCACCCATCACTCAACAAAGCTTTTATATAAGGTTAAAGTGTAAAAATGAAATCCAACGATTTGCGACTTTCTTCAGATTCCTGCAGCTGTTTGAGGCGTGGCAGGTTCCACCTGTTGCTGCAGCGAGCGTTTACACCCGTGCAGCTTCGGACACAAGCAGAACCTTCCAACAGAAGTTCATGAACGTCAGGAGACGATGCAGCGTGTTCCCGCTCTGACGTCTTCAAACCAAAACCTGTTTTACAGGGGCGGTTCTAGAATCTGACCTTTTAGGGCTGCGTAGCCCCCAGTGCCAACAGTGGCTCTTGGCTTGAACAACATAGAGGCCATTGGTGTCAGAAGCATTTGTAATGGGGGGGGGGGGGGGGGGGTACATACAAAAAAAATTTTTAATAAA
>JAVCKU010000150.1:1458317-1473523 GCA_032273985.1 Hypsolebias coamazonicus | reverse complement strand
AGGACCAGACTTAGCTTTTTTAGAGAGTACAGTGCAGTATTTCTCCGCTGCTATGTTTACAACGTAAAACCGGAAACGGCGTAACTCGGCTTTTCAGAATAAAATTTCAATTTTTTTTTTAAAATAATTTAATTTAATTAATTAATTTATTTTTTTAATGGGAGGTGTGACGTAAGTGTGAAATATTGTAACTCGAGACCGTCGTAACCTGAGGACCACCTGTATTTAATAATGAGTCACGTTATCACTTGGATTTGAAACAGTACATTTTGCATCCAATAAAAAACAAAGATGTTAACAAATAAACAGGACGATATTCTGGCAATTAAGTGATGTTTCCACAGCTGTGGTCTTGACTGGTCTTGAATTAAAAGAGTCCTCAATGTCCAAGACCGAGACAAAACCCAGACCAAATGCAGTCGAGTCTGAGACAAGACCAAGACCATCAAAAAGTGGTTTTGAGACTGGTCTCAAGACCAAGACCGGTGTGGAGCACTACAACACTAGTGTCCTGATTTGACTTTTCCTATGAATCAGTGCTACAAGCTGTAAATAAAATGAATTGAAAAGAAATAAATAAGACCAAATCCAGAATAAATATAAAAACGGTAAACGTTGCATCATTTATTTAAGTTTGGTGCCCCTTACAGCTAAACCACATTGATTTTTCATTATTTTTCATACTTATGGATGATTTATTTTTGCTTTTGTGACTCCTCGTTATTTCTACCTCCTTGTAAAGAAACTGTGGTGAAAGCTCAAGTGAAGAGGCGTCACAGAAGAACCAAATCAATCTGAACGTCGTAAAAAATAGACTGTAAAGCAACACTGCCTGCCGCCGCAGATCGCGAGGCAAATCAAGAAATCTAATCTAAATACGGCGTTGCAAATGTCACCAGCAAGAGATTAATATTGACTGGGGGAAATTAAGGCTCTTGGGGGAGAAAATAGTATGAGACAGTTGAGATTGAAAAGGCAGCAAGAATTCATTCAATTTCCCATCTGCCTCTCAGTTCCTGCATTCAATATTCACTTTCAGTTGCAAAGGGGGTTTTATTGGCATGACGCTGGTAGACTGAGTCAAAACAAAAGGTGTCAAAAACATTTACAACTGATTAATATCGGGCCAACACGACTGAATAAAGTCAGTATTTATGATTGTGTTGACAGCTTTTCTCTGCGACAACAATGAAGCCATTTTTCATGCATTTTCTTTTCTTTTGCGGTGCACCAGAGCTGGAGTTCACAGCGTGGGACTGTTCGGCTTCTCTTCACGTGTCTCATCCTTGTCTGTTCTTTGTCTCTGCCCTCTCTCTATCTCACATACTTTCCAATTTCACACATTAGCCAATTACAAACACAAGGTAATCAAATCTTCCCTTTTCAGTGCACACCCTGGTCATCTGCCGGGCTGCAGGGATGGCATTAGTTCTCCATCAGTGGTGATCTCTGGGCTTAAGTTTCTATTGCATTATCCAGCTTGGCTGGGGAAGGTTAATTAGATTTGTTCTTTAACGCAGCTGCTCAATGAGGGCTTTATAGGGTTGGGCTCTGAGCGGTGAGTTTGAATATAAAGAAACATCCGAAGAATGCATCCGATTTCAGTCCCACCGTGTCAGTCCCATGTACATTCAAGTCTTCTATAGGTTTTGGGGTTGCATTTGAGATCAGAAGCTTCTGAGTATGTTCTGCTCTGTGTGAACATTGGGTCAGAGGTTGGCGGGTTAGATGAAGCCAACAGGAAGCAACATCTGTTGTCTGATGTCTGACAAGGATGGATTGCAAGACTGATGGCACGGGGTGCATTCAGGGTTCCCGGGTCAAATGGCGCTCGTCAGGAGGTCAGTTTTTGTTAGAACTTTCCTCTCCAGGAGGCCAATCATCATCAAAGACCGGCTGAACAAAAAAAAAGGGTTAGTAATTGCAAATCAAATTGACAACTCATTCTGCTTGGAGTGCCCTTTGGATTTTTCCTTTGGATTTTTCCTTTTCAGTCTGCGTTTGTGGCGAAGGACGTCTCCTCTCGTGAGTGGAGCAACCAAGAAGCAGCAGCACAGCAGTAACAGAGCAAATGGCTGCACAACAGAATACAGATTATTTTCTTGTGCTCTCGAGTGCCAGCTGACAAACGCAGGCCCATCCAGAGCCAGCTGCCTCCAGAAAACAGTCAGTCTGCGAG
The DNA here is from genome assembly GCA_032273985.1 of Hypsolebias coamazonicus. Classification (NCBI taxonomy): domain Eukaryota; kingdom Metazoa; phylum Chordata; class Actinopteri; order Cyprinodontiformes; family Rivulidae; genus Hypsolebias; species Hypsolebias coamazonicus. The sequence continues at coordinate 1,471,344 of JAVCKU010000150.1, read as the reverse complement.
GAAACCAATAAGCTTGTTGTCACGTTATGAATGACATCTTTTTAAGGAGAAGAAAAAGGACTTGATTTCCTCATGCAAGAGTACAGTTTTCAGGAAAACTGCCATCCAAGTAAATACAGTACTGTGAATTTTTTTTTTACAACTTATAGATCCCTTTAACACCAGCAAGGTGCTGATCCCTCAATCTGATTTTAGAGTCATGTTTCTGAGGCCTGATCATGGACTACTATCCTGCATGTTTTTCTGCTTTGAATGGATGTGTGACTGACGGGCTTAATCAGAACTTGAAGAATTGCTGAAGAACATGGAGACTACTAAAATCTGCAGGATAGTGGCCCCCGAGGACTAGAATTGTGCACCATCGTTCTAATCAAATGCATCTTGAGATCACCTAATCATAACAGTGTCTCTTCATGGATCTGATAGTGCAGAACACGGAGCTTGATCTCCATCAGGTCACCACAGATATGTTGGCCCTGTTGACTTTGAAACAAACTTAAAATACAGTATGCACAATAACAAACGTTAGCCAACAATATTGTTACACAAAGTCATGTTACGCAAGGCTAACCCTCCATCCATGTTTTGGACAGCCAGGCTTTGAAAATCCAGACCTACTTTTGTTTCGTAAAACCGTATTCTTTGCCGTGAACAGTATTTTACCCACCACCCACTCTGCAGGCGCCCCCACATTCAGGATTTCGTCTGTAGGAGTTCACTTTCAAAATGAAGACAGGCTTTTATGGACCAGTTTAAAACAAAACATATAATTACTGTTTCTTACCAACAGGGTTTTTAGACCTGGACATGTTTTGTGTGAGAGGAGAGCAGCCTCCTGAATGCTGTTTGTGTGAGGTTCCACCTTCAGCCCATCTATCTGTTGGAGCTCCTTTGGAGGTTTCAGCACTGTTTTTGTATATGTACATAATCGCCCAACATAACTTACCAGAAATACCTTTGCTCTCCTTGCCACAAAGAGGCATACATCTGTTGTATAGAGACAAAGGCAGGAAGACTTACTGCCTTTCCAGGAGCCGCAGTCCTCGATTGTCCCTTGCAAGGATCCAGCTGGAGCATAATTTTGGGACCATTTGTGCACCTTGATTCATTGGTGTGCCGTTTCAGAGTTTCCCATTTAAATTGGGGCTGTATGTTTGTCAGTTGGTGTTCAGAATGACACGCAGCCACTTAAAGCCAGCTGCCTCCGGAGTGGTGAGCTATACGGCGATCTGGGTGAGCTTGTTAAAGGACAGCCTCAAGGCTAGCTCTCTCAAATTACTCCTGTGTGGCAAAGAGAAAGGAGAGCCGGAGATTCTCCTGTGTGGCTTTACTTAATTGCAAAAGGCGATAAAGGAAACCCTCCTTTCCCCCCTTCCTCCTCAGATGTCTGCACTTATTGAGCACAATTTCATGGATGACAAACAGAAAAAAGCTCCACCTTGAATTGTGTGCATGATGTCCTATCCGTCTTGGGAGGGCTAATGAAAAAAAGCTCGCCTTCGTTTTTTTTTCCTCCTCTCAGTGAGCCGTGCAGGACGTCCTTACATGCTTCTATCACCAGCTTTCTCAGGGGTATCTGTAGAATAAATGCATGTGCCATAATTTCTCCTCTGCTCCGAGCTCTCTTTCAATTACAACCTTTTAATTTGCGACACTCCAGGTCCTGCTCCACCCTGTCTGCTGAGGAAACGGGTGTGAATTTATGGAAAGGTCAGAGCTAAAACGAAGACACCAGATCTGTGGAGAGCTGGCACCAAAACGAGCATCACTTGGTAAAAAGTTCTCTGCGGTGGTTCTTGGATTTGTTTCTATTAACGGAGGGGTTATGGAGAGCATTACATACATTTTCACAGAGCTTGAGTAACAGATATGCCGTTTGCCTTATCCTTTAAGACCCCTGAGTGTCGGAACGTGTTGAAAAAAATGCATGTTGATAATAAAAAAGCAATAGATAGGACTGCAGTCTTTTTGGAACAGCTGTCAAATAAAAAGACTTGACGACAGACTGCCTCTCAGCGTAAGTGCAGCTGTGGATCTGAATGGTGTTGGATTGCAGGCTGACACAGTCATTTCAGGCAGTTGACGCTGTCGCATGCGTGCACATTGTGGGGATGCATTCATGAGAAACTCCACGCACGGCGGGCTTTTTTAGTCGAGCGGCGTTCAAGGCTTGTGGGTTCCTGTAGGTGCGTTTGCCATTGCTGTAGAATGATTCGTTACACTTCAACTCACATCTGCACACAAGCGTGATGAGTTTATTCACTTTACCTCACGGAGAGCAACCGTCGTTTGTGTCGGAGCTCTGTTGTAAAATAAAGGTTTACAGCCGACTGACGGGTTTTAGAAGATCAGAAGACAATTAGCTTGTAACTGTGGCCAAACTTGAATGGTTTAGTGGCTCTAAACATGTTTTCCTCTTCTTTTAGTCTAGTCTCAACACTTCCTTGTGTCCAGTTCCAAAAATAATTATCTTCTGTCAGGGCTAATTCCATCAAAATCTCAAACTACAACTTCATTCTCCTTAGTATTGCAAGATAAAATTTTAACGATCATCTTTACCACATCTTAATTTTCATATTGCCATAGTCACTGGTGTTCACGTCTAGAAGTCACTGTGTGAGAGGCGGGGGACACCCTGGACAAGTCTCCAGTCCATCACAGGCACATGAGACAAATGAGACAAACAACCATTCACTCTCTCACTCACCTAGGAACAATTCAGAGTTACCAGTCAGCCTAACGTGCATGTTTTTGGTCTGTGGGAGGAAACTGGAGTACCCGGTGAAAACCCATGCAGCATGGAGAGAACATGCAAACTCCACCCAGAAAGGCCCCCTGCCGGGATTTGAACTAGTGACCTTCTCGCTATTCAACAGCAGCTCTACCAACTGCGCCATCATGCTGTTAATCTGCATTTTATCCAAATTAAAACTAGTCCAAAATATGGGATGTCTCTGTCTCCATGTATCCATGTCATTAAGAAGTCCTTTAAAAATATTCATCCATCCATCTTTTAGTATTCGGGTCGTCGAGGCAGCATCTTGAGCAGGAAGGTCCAGACGTTTTCCACAACCACCTTTTCCAGCTCTTCTGGGAGGACTGCAAGTGGTTCCCAGGTCAACCGAGAGACATGGTCTCTCCAGCGTGTCCTGGGTCCTGGTGTCTACTCCCAGTCGGACATGCCAGAACCACCTCATCTGGCTCCTTGCGACATAGAGGAGCAGTGGTTCTACTCTGAGTCTCTCCTGATAACTGAACTTCTCACCCAGAGGGTCCAGCTGCCCTGCAGAGGAAACCCCATTTCATCAACCGCCTGTATTCATGATCTGATTCTTTCAGTCTCTACCCCGAGTTCATGACTGGTGAGGGTAGGAACGTAGACTGACTGGTAAACAGAGCTTTGCATTACAGCTCAGCTCTCTCTTCACCACAACGGACCGGTACAGAGTCCACAATACTGCAGATGCTGCACCAATCTGTCTGTCAATCTCACGCTCCATTTTTCCCTCACTCGTGAACAAAACCCTGAAATACTTGAACTCCTCCCCTTGAGGCAGAACCTCACCCTCCATCTGGAGAGAGCAATCCACCCTTTTCCGGTTTATAATCCTGAGCTGAATACAGCACCTCAGACTGAAGAAGTCTTTCGGAAGAAAGACGAAACGTTTCTACAATTTTTTTGTTGTTGTTGTTTGTTTTGTTTTTTGAATGTCCAGCGGAGCAGACTTAACTTTTTTAGATGCTTCTACCTGGATTACTGAGCATGCATCAGGATGTTAGTAAAGTGCTGCTTTCCCCTCCTCAGCCATCTGAAGCTTTGCCAGAATCTCCTCTGAGCCGACTGAGAGTCGTTATCCAAGGTCTCACCGAACTCTTCCCACATCCGACTGTTTGCCTCAGAAACTGCCAAGGCTGCAGACCGCTTGGTACTCCTCAGCTGCCTCCGGAGTCCCACTGGCCAGCAAGGCCCAATAGGACTCCTTCTTCAGCTTGACAGCCTCTCTAACCCGGGGTGACCACCACTGAGTTTGTGGATGGCCACCGCGAGGAGCACCGACAACCTTGCGGACACAGCTCAAGGCAGCTACCTCAACAATTAAGTGAGGTGCGGAACATGGCCCACTCAGACTCAAAGTCCCCCACCTCAGCTGGGATGCAGTGAAAGCTCTCCCGGTGGTGTGAGATGAAGATCTCTCTGACAGGATCTTCTGCAAAGGCATTCCCAGCAAACCCTCACTACATGTTTGGGTCTACCAGGTCTGTCCAGCATCTTCCCCCGCCATCTGATCCAGCTCACCACCAGGTGGTGATCAGTTGACAGCCCAGCTCCTCTCTTCACCCGTTTGTCCAAAACAAAGGGCCACATATCAGATGATGTGACTATGAAGTGTATCATCGATGTACAACTTAGGGCGTCCTGGTGCCAAGTGCACTTATGGACACCCTTATGTTCGAAAATGGTGTTTGTGATGGACAAACTATGACTAGCACCGAAGTCCAACAACAGAACATAGCTCGGGTTCAGATCAGAGAGGCTGTTCCTCCCAATCACACCCCTTCCAGGTCACACTGTCATTACCCATGGGCATTGAAGTCCCTCAGCAGAATAAAGGAATCCCCAGCTGGTGCACCTTCCAGCACCCCAACCAAGCACTCCAAGAAGGCTGGATACTCTGAGCTGCCGTTTGGTGCATAGGCACAGACAACAGTCAGAGCCCATCCCCCCAATCAAAGACGAAGGGAAGCCACCCTCTCATCTACCGGGGAAAACTCCAACACACAGGCACCAAGTTGGGGGGCAACAAGTAGACCCACACTAGCTTGACGCTTCTCACCATGGGCAACTCCAGAGCGGAATAAGGTCCAGCCCCCAGATCGGTTCCAGAGCCCATGCCGTGCATTGAGGTGTGCCCAACTATATCTAGTCGGTACCTCTCAACCTCACGCACATGCTCAGGCTTCTTCCCCACCAGAGAGGTCACATTCCATGTCCCAAGAGCAAGCTTTGGTAAGCCAAGTTCAGAGCGCCAAGGTCCCCGCCTAGGGCCACTGCCCATGGCATCACGCACCGACTTTTATGGCCCTTCCTGCAGGTGATGGGTCCATAGGAAGGCAAACCCATGCTGCTCCTTTGGGCTGAGCCCAACCGGGTCCCATGGGTAGAGACCCGGTCACCAGGCGCTCACTGACAAGCCCCTTCCCCAGGCCTAGATCCAGTGTGGGTCCCCAGTAACCCACGTCCGGGCAAGGGACATAGAGTTCCTTGTTGTGTCATGTCCATAAAAATCTTCTGAATCACTCTTTGTCTGGCCTGTCACCTAGAACCAATATGCCTTGGGAGTCCCTACCAGGGACGATGATAGTTGCCACTGACAGCATAGCTCCTAGGATCATTCAGGCACATAGACTTCTCCACCACGATAAGGTGGCGATTCAAGTAGGAGTCATCTCGAGTCATTGTACAAAAACATTCATACACATTATGACACGCCAACGAGTAACTGGGAGGTTTATATGAATGAAGGTATTAAATTCTCTTCAAAACAGCATTAAGGTGCGTGTATCTATTTCATGGACTGATATTTACAGTTCCACCAGTCTGTGTGTCATACTGGGCCTCATTTGAACTCTCTGGGACACACAGCTCTGCCTCCATCAAACTTCTGACTCAAGCTGGTTTGACTAACCAAGGGTATAGAGTTCAAGCTCTGCCATTGGTTGGCATCAGCAAGGCCATTCTGGGCTCATTAAATCCCCAGATGGCAAGGGTGCAGGAACTGCAGAGTGGGTAGTATTATTACCCAGCAGCATGAGCCATGAACCAAATGGTGTTCTAGTCTGGCTCTGGACTACCAAACCACATCAGCGCTCTTCTAGCTGTGAGCTCATCTGCTGAATGATTAATCTCTGAGGGTAAGCTGTTCACTGTTTGACAAAGAACAAAAAAACAAGCTTCTACTTTGAAGTCTGGAGTCGATTTCATCTATATTTGACTGTATTTCTTTTAGATAAAGCTGTGAAAGTCAAACCAGGTGGAGAGGGGCGTGCAGATTTTCATCACAGCTGCATCCTGATCAGCTCTTTTTATTGGAGGCAACTGATGCTAGATACTCCAATGCTCACCCATTTAAAGGTCCACTTTAACATTTCACCCGGACGCTTCAAATAAACTGAGGCACAGCTGATTCCCCAGGAATGCTCTTATTAAAAACTGTTTAAATGTGGCTGTAACCGTATAATGTTATACAGCAGTGAAAGACCTGTTGTTTCCTCACCTCATCACTTCCATGATATAAGTGTAAGAGCCAAATGCTCCAAACACCAGACCATGCTGGATTTGCTCATCCCTTTGCAAACTAAAGTCAAACTTCACTTTCATTGTGCAAACTGTCCTTATTTCCATAATATGTTGCACAGATGTTCCCTTTAGAGTCTACGATGTATAAATGTTTTCACTGAGATGAACAGGGACACACATGGCATTTGTGTTGTCAGAAGAGAGACCGAACTCGCAAACAGATGTATCGACCAGTTTGAGTGCTTAAACAGGAGAGCTGTTCCAACAGTGCAGATGGTCCTGGCAGAGAACGATATGAAGAAACCCTGCGGTTCCTCACAGTCTAATTGACCTCCCACTTAACATCACTCTCACATGGAGCAGATAATAGAGCTGGCCTCAGTCAGTAAAACCTGAAGTGTGTTCATGCCACAAAACTTTAAAATGAAATGGACTTTAGCAACTTTTATCAACTAACTGTGCACGAATGAAGATAAATCATTTTTTATGTCTGGCTCTAACAGAGAAAAAAATAAATAAAACTAGTTTTTTGGGAGGACAAAAATGAAAATGTTTGATACTTTGTAATTAACTTCTAGTGATGATGCAGAAAAGACTGATAAAGGATAAAGAAGCAGATGAAAACTAAGAAGTCTAAGTAAAACAATGATGAAGACGATTATGATTAGTTTTATTGTTCAGACGAAGGTGTGTCAGGTGTTCACTGCTCCACTTGCATCCTACAGCAGACTTTATTAGTGAGCGACCCTGATGAAATCTGGTTTTCAGATACTGTCTGTTACATGAAAAAATACTTTTCCCTCATAGTGCAGCATCACTAAACGCTTGTAAATAATATTGTTACATATTTTCCTGACAGAGCACTTTGCCCTCAGACTGCAGGTTTACTTGTGGTTCCTAGAGTTTCCAAAAGCCAACTGGGAGGCAGAGCTTTCAGTTACCAGGCTCCTCTCGTGTGGAACCAACTTCCAGTTTCTGTCCATGAGGCTGACACATTGTTCAGTTTTAAGATTAGGCTTAAGACTTAAATTGACCACATATCCTCAAATGAATAGTTACAAATGAAAACAAATATATAGTTATATTTGTAATTATTTCTATCTTAACGTGTTTTTTGTTTTTCCTCCTACGGATAGTGCACCTGGACCCGCCATTCTGTGTCTCTTTCTCGTTCCTGTCCTCTCAAACTCCAGCTGGTCGAAGCAGATGGCCGCTCATCCTGAGCCTGGTTCTACTGGAGTTTTCTTCCTGTTAAAAATGTGTTTTTCCTTTCCACTGTCGCCTTTGTGCTTGCTCAGGCTGGGAGACTGTGATGAAGTGAAGAGTCAACGCAATCTGCTGGCTTCCTTAAATAGAGAACTTTTACTAACTGGAACAAGGGTTGTAAGCTCAATCATCCAGGTAGATGACAATAAGAAAAGATTAAACTGTGTCATCTGGAACAATGAGAAGTGTTGCTTCCCCCATCCAGCGGACTTAAAATCTTGTAAGGTCAAACTTAAATCCCATATGGGACAGATTTGGTTGGCGTAGACTGAGGAAGTCCTCTGGATGGGGGACAAAACATTCCTCATTTAAAGAAACTGATCCAGATGACACAATTTAACCTTTTAATATTTTTACTAAATTGATTTTTATGTATTTTATGTATTTGAATGTTTCTGTTCAGTGCCCTGAAACGACTTCTGTTGTGACTCAACTAAACTGAATTGAACTGTAGGTCACCTGCTTCTGCACAACTGTTATCAGGTGAATGGTGACTTTTGTAGAGCAGAACAAATCCCAGTATTTTATAAAGAAGGATTGAGATAAAGAAGAGTTGAATATTTCTTATCCATTTTCTCAACAATCGAAGAAAAAACTAAAAGTATTTATGAGTAGCAAAATCACCAATTAGCAAAACAAACCACTTCTCCAGTAATTTAAATATAATTTACATGACTGGAGTTGCAAAGATTGGCTGTTTGAAACCATAGTTAGTTCATTACAACTTGAAGTTATCACATTTGCCTAACAGTTCTCACAAGTAAAGACACAGTATTAAATAATGCAGTAATACTTTACTGTTTCTAATGCAAGTATGTTTGCAGAATGTTGTCTGGGTAGAGGTAGGACAGCCGACTTGGGACCAGAAAGTTGTGGTTTGACTCCCATTGTTGTCCAATGATGACAACATATGCACTTATATGGATTGTAAAATAAACATTATCAAGAAAAAAAAAAAGAAATGGCTAAAAAAAAAAAAAAAAAAACTTTTACAAATTGATCTAACAATTTAAAAGTCCTCCCAGCTGTTTGCTTAGAAGTTATGTTAAACTTGTTAAGAAAAGATTGAAGAAGAAAACTATAAATAATTTACATGTTTTTAATACTTTTGGCTTCAAGTTGCTTTTTAAAAAAAAACTAAAATCTACAAATAAATATACAAGCCTTACTTTCATCTTTTTTAATTTTGATGTTCCTTAAAGAAGAAATTACTTGAATGCTTCTTAAGGAGGAATAAAAAAGCGTATTTATATTATGACTGACGATGAAAAAGAACTAACTTTTTTTAACAGGATAGACGCATTTTCAAATTGATTACTGTTGTAAATCAAGCTAACAGCAATGATAAATCAACATTTAATCTTAAATCCAAGTGAACCAGACTTAAGTTTCTAACTCAATGGACTGTAATCTAAACTTTGAAGGTTGTGGTACTTTGATAGGAGCAGTAGGACAGCACAGCGTACACTGATAAAAATAAAAGGGTTTTTACTGGGGACAGTATGGCAGCCACCTATTATTATCCACCTGACTAGGGTTTCTTAACTTTATTGGGGACTGCGCCTATTATCCAAATTTGATGTATTGGTAGCTGAGAACAATCCCTCATCGAATCTGACTACAAATCAAAAATCCAAGATGTCCACCAGAGATAAAAGGGAATAATACTACAAATCAGCTATTTTTTTTAGAGATATTAAGCTGAAATTTGGTGTTGGTAGCTGAGAGCAATGTCTAATAAATAGTGAATTCATACATATAAAAAAAAAAACATTCTAAATGGCCACCAAAGCTACATTTAAATGGCTTTGAAGCCACTATTTTTACACACACAGAGCAGAAATTGAATGTGGTTATAGCTGAGAATGTTCCCATCATATATTGAATCAAAATAAAAAATCCAAGATGGCCACCTTAGGTCAAAGGGAAATAAAAACAATAATGACCATTTTTAGAGCTATTCAGCTGAAATTTGGTATAGTGGTAGCTGAGAGCAAACCACAACACACTGTCAAATCATTTTTTAAAATTCGGCAGCAATGTGGCAGTCCCCATCAAAGTTTCTCCAGGAACTTTCTAGTTCTGAATACAGTATTGCGGTTGGTTACTTGGATGCTTTGTTGGGGAAAGCTGGTCTAAAAAGTTGCTACATCAGCAAGAAAAATTATTCTTAACAGCATTTTCTAATGAACCTTATTGCTGTGAACAACAATTGATTTGTAGTTTATATTAAGAGAAGTATATAATGTTACACTGCCCCCCCCCCCACACACACACCAGAGAGAGCAGATAAAACTATCACTTCAACTTATCAAATACATGATATAATACTAATAAATAATGACGTGTTAGAAGTTGATTAGATATCAGATGGAATCATCTTATTCCTGTCCATCCTACTGAGTCAAGTCAAATTTATTTGTATAGCACATTTAAAACAGGAACTGTTACTAAAGTGCATTAACAAAAGAGAGACATGCACGGGGAGACTAAGCTGCAGCCACTTGAGCAGCACCGCTTTTTAGATAAGGAAAGTGACAACATGGGAAAAGGGGAGATAAGAAACAAGCGCAGCACAAAAAGCAACATAAATAAACACAAGACATATACATTTATGCATAGGGGGAAAAAAAGGCGGTGAGTTGTCCAAGGACACTCCAGAAAGTTCCAAAGTTCTGATAACATGGTACAGTGTCTATCAGCGTCACATTTCTGATAAGGCCAAAAATGTCATCTGGAGGGGGGAGGCAAGCAGCGACTTCTAGTTTACGTATCCTCCAGGAGCAATTTGAGATAAGTTGGCCTGTCCAAGGCCAGCGGGGAGGTCAAATTCATATAAACAATTGTTTGGGCCGCCAGACTCTGTTTACTGTCTGCCTTCAAGTTCTGCTCGTACACTCAATGGCAAATCCAAACAGCCAGATTTATGGACATTCCGTCCGGTCCGTGCTCTATTAGCTTTCTCCAAGATTGAAACCTTCATGCCGGTGAGTTCCAGGAGCCGCAAGCGGCCAATGGTTTTCAGAAATTGTGTCCAGCTTGCAGTTGAGCTTGTTAAGCATAGTCTAAGAGCTCGAAGCACAAATTAATCCTTCCTAATTTGTCAATATCCAAGGTCTCCACCAATTCCAAAAAGCAGAAACTCCTTTATCATAAATCCAACAATGTACACATCTTCTATGTCCTCCATGGACAGAACAGATAGACACATGATCTTCCACTCCCCCCAGGAATCAATGACATACCCAGCTGTGAGGGTCCGTTCAGGGCATGAGGGCTCTCCAGCACCCTGTCATCTGGTGGAAAAAATGCTATCAATTGCGTTGAGGGACCAGCTGACAAGATCCATAATAATCTTCAATTTGAAAGATGTGCAAAGAGAGGCTCTGAGTTTGACAGGATAAGAGAGCAAAAAAAGCAGGCGAGAAGGAGAGAGGGTAAGAGCGACCGTCTTCGTCAAAGGCGAAAAAGAAAATTATTTAAGTTATTTCTGTCCTTTTTTTAACGGTTATTTATTTTAAGTCTGTACTTATGTATTTATTATCACAAAACTAAACTTGTTTGTAAAAACTCAACACGTGCTGATAAATTGTTTCTCCAAACACTCTGTCCCGTGTTTTCCCTTGAAGCAGGATTCAGGTTTAAAGGCTTCCCGAGGGATGAGCTGAGTTCACATTAGAGCAGGAGGCCGACATTTTATAAACAGTGGTTTCTCTGAAAAATGTTGAGCTGTATTTAACTATTTAAAACTTAAAAATGGCATTATGTGCATCTGTCTGGTTTACCTCGGTGCACTTGATCAGCTCAGTAGGGGCTACATCTGTGATGAATTGTATGTTTTTGTGCTTTAAATGATAAGAAAAGCATATTGTCATTAAATTAAGGATGAGTGGCATTTACAAGCACGCAGTCATAAAGAAAATGTGCCTGGATAATGAGATCTGAAATAGGGGACTGGAAAAGACATTTCCATTTAATCAGAGACTAATTGGGGGTCTTATTTGTGGCAGTGACATGAACCAGATAAACAGGCAGTGATTTTGTTTCATGCAATTCTATAGAAAACTGTAAGAGTCCCTTGAAGCTAAGTATGATATTAAAAAAAAACTTAACGAGGTCAGCACATTGATTCATTGTGTTTGAGGAAAAGTATGCACTCGAAAATTTATTTTATGTCTCTAGAGGTGGGATTATCTCAGTGTGTGGGTATACATGTGTGTTCATGTGTTGGAACATTACTGGAAGAGTGAGAAGAGAATTTATCTGAAATAAGTAAACCTCTTGTTTTATCTTTTATCCCCTGAATTAATATTTTAGACTTGAGCTGCCCAGACAGGTTTTTTTAAACATGCGGTTCCTTCATTTGAATATAGCTTCAAAGGTGATTAGTGTTGTAATTTTTTTTGTTTGTAAAAAAGGAGGCAGTTTATATAGTATAGATTTATTGTGTAATATTGCAATAATGAGGATTGATTGAGTAACAAGGAATGGTCCGTTTCAGTTTTATTAATATCTCAGTATTGATTTCCTCTACATTACACAGCTCTCTGCTCATGTGTCCTTGTTTCTCCAAGCAGCAACCTCCATGATGGATGACCTCCATCGATTTCCAGGTCATGTGAAACCCGAGGTTGCAAATGATGGAATAAGAGAAATCTGATGCACCTATGCTGTATTTGTCCCCGTGGACTCTTGGGAGTCCTTCTGGGAAATGCACTTAAATACCAAGTTGGAATCAAGCTGCTGATTGAAGACAAAAATGATTTAGTGAAAACATATAAACAAGGATTTTATTATTACCTGGAATGCTTTAGGTGCCATAATTTTTTTAACATAAAAAAGAAGAGATGTATAAGGATTGTACATGTATCTTTAGTCATTAAGATGCCCTTTGAACCGTAGGAATATAAAAAGGTCGAGACAATGAAAATAAGCCGATGCTTCTGTGTGAATCTTTAACATTTGTTTATAAGAGTTAAAATTTTACTGAATGAAAAATCTCTAAAGTGTGTGGGAGCGTGTGATGGCGTGATGTTTTTTTTAGTAATGGCCTAAATGTTTGAATATTTTTGACACACCTGCTGTTTGTGGAACATAAAAGCCAAAAGATTATGATGAAATATACCTATCATTGTAAATATAATAAATGTTTATTCTTTAAATTAATCTCTAGTAAGGAAGGATATTAATCAGTATTCAATCTGGCTTTGCCCTCATCTCTCAGTGTTGCATCAGTCTTAGCTTGAATCAACTTGAAACAAATCATAAAATATATAAAATATCTGAGACATTCATCCATAAACCTCCAAATGATATGAAGAGATGGTCCGGTAATTGGCTGCTGCTACAACCAGCTCATTGTAATTAACATTTTAGAGTTTTAAGTGGTAATTTCTTTCTGTAAATTGATTTTTAGGTGTACAAGTTCTTCTAATGGTTGTTTAGTTTAGTTCAGCAATAATT
>JAVCKU010000150.1:1418545-1432832 GCA_032273985.1 Hypsolebias coamazonicus | reverse complement strand
TTATTGATGTACTAAGACTTTTTAGATAAAGATGGTTTATGTCACCGCTACATTCCTGGTCAAATAAATCTTAAATAATAAAAATCTAAACACCAACTTTTTAATAACCATTACAAACTGCTTTAGTACCAACAATTATTTTTTTATTTTATGTTACAGTATTTATTTACCATAAGACATGATCAAAACAAAGTTACAACAATAAAACAAGAGTATATTAACAATGCTGTGATGATTAAACGTTTGTACTGTTAGACCTGGGACAGACTCGTGAACAAATGTAAATCAAGGGTCTGCAACCTGCGGCTCAGGAGCCACATTTGGCCCTTTGGTCGCTCTGCAGCGGCCCTTTCAGGCTTTGACTAAATCTATTTTTATTATTGCCAACAAAGCAAATGTCTACTTTTAGCAGATTTCCTGTCATTTTCAAATATGTGAAGAATAGTACAAATACACGGCGTAAAACATGTGGGCTACATCATGGGCTCCGGAGACATTGTAATTAGTAATCAAAGTGGCAAAATGTCTCTTTTCATCACATAGCTAGCAAATTCCCGGTGCAAACGGTTCTAAATTTGAAGCAAGAACTGATGACATTTTGGACCTTTGTGCATAAATGCAGTTTGTGTGCAGCTGAGTGTCACTTTACAGGCAGCAATGAACTAACATATGTTTGTGCTGTCGTTCTGGGTGATGATGCCCTCGCTCCTTCAGGTTTGAGTGGCAGCTCACAGAAACAGAGAAGTTGTGTTCAACGCTGCTGCGCAGGTCAAAGGTCACACTTGCATGCAACCTAGTCACACCCACTTCATGATGGATGGGAGAAAAGGTGAAACACTTTGAGAGTGAAACCCTCGAAGGATTCCAGCTGAACCAGGTTCGGGTCCAGGCTACACGGTGATGTTTGAAGGAAAGTTCACCCTGCAGACCAACCAGAGCCTCCGGCCCCGAGCCTTGTTGGAATGAGAGCAAAGATCCCGGTGAACACCTTCAAGCTCACCGTCAGTGTTCAGGTCGCTCGGAGTCAGAGCAGCCGGCGGCTGAAAATCTCTGGAATGTGGAGCCAAAAAAAAAAAAAAGTTTTCAACTTTTAAATCGTCACAAGTGTCGGCTTTACATTCCCATGAGACACAACTTTATCATAAAGTTCAATTTCCAAATGAGAAAAATAAACAAAATCAATGTATTTATAAAAATTAGAGAAATTGCATTTCCTGTGAAAATGCAGTGTGAATGCTTATTACTGAAGAACTTGCTGAAAGGCAGCTGAAATTAGCTAAAAACATGCTGAAATGTAGTTAACATTGATGAACAAGCCTAAATTAGCTGAAGTTAGAAGAAAGAACACATACTTGCTGAATTAGGTTTAACACAAAAGTCAAGAAATTAACTTAAAAAGCTGAAATTAGCAAAAAAAAATAGGATGCAGAGGACAGAGTGAGCTGGAGGAGGATGACTAGTTGTGGTGACCTCTGAAGAGGGAAAAGCCGAAAGAAGAAGCAGCAACAGCTGAAAAGACAGAAGCTCAAACTGCCAAAACAGAGGCGTAAAGAGCTGGAATGAACTTAAAAAAATGTGGGATTGCCTGAAAAAGATTAAAACAGCATGAAAGCAGCTGAACTGTAGTGGAAAAAGCAGAAACAGCTGAAATTAGCAGAAGAAGGCTATGCTGAAATTAACACAAATCAGTTGATTAGGCTGAAAGTAGTCAAAATTACCATGAAAACATTGAAATAGCTAAAAAAAAAAAAAAAAAAAAAAAAAAAAAAAAAAAAAAAAAAAAGAAAGCTGGAATTGGCAACAAAAAAAGCTTAAAAGTAGATGAAAATGCAGAAAGAAGCTTAAACTACCTTCCTAACAAACTAAAAGGAGGCAAAAAGAGCTGAAAGGAGCTCCAAAAATGTGGAATTTGATGCTAATTTCAGCATTTTCATCTAACAGCTAAATAGTCAGTTAGTCACCGAAATAGCAGAAAAAAAGCTGAAACTAGCAGACAGAAGCTGAAACGAGCATAACAAGCTGAAATTAGCATGAATAAGTTAATTAGTCTGTAAGTAGCAGACACAAAAAACTTGAATTTATCTAAAAGCAGCTGAAATTAGCTAAAAATGCTAAAAGCCAGCTGAAAAGTTAGAACAAGCTTACATTAGCGTAAGAAAGCAGAAAGGACATGTTTGCTCAGTTAGATAAATTAAATAAGAACAAAATGGTTAAAATTAACAGAAAAAAGCTGCAATAAGTAAAAACAGCTGAAAAGGCAAAAGCAAGCTGAAATTACTAGAAGGAAGTGGGTTGAGAACAATTGTGCTGAATTAGGCTGCAAAAGATTGAAAGGAGTGCAAAAAAATGTGGAATTAGCTGAAAAAAACAAGGTAAACACAAAACAGCTAAATAGTAGCTGAATACCAGATAAAGCCGAAACTTGCACAAATAAACTGAAAAGAGCATAACAAGTAAGATGTCAGAAGAAGCACAACAATGGTTTAGCAAGCAGAAAGAATCTGAAAGGAGCATAAAACAGCTGAACAAAACAGCTGAAATTAGCTGCAAAAAAGTTTGAATGTGCACAAGGAAGCTGAAAGAAGCTGAAGCAGAACAACAAGTGAGAGGAGCAGTAAAAGGCTGTAAACACATCTAAAGATGTGACGGATGGAAGATGAGCTCAAATCATTTTCTAGGAGAAGAAAAATGACAAAAAAAAGGGTAAATATTTCAAAAAGCTAAAGCCGCGCCTGCACCAACACCAAAAGAAGCAGGATTGTTCTGAAAGAGGTGAACGTTTTGATTTATGATTTGTTGAAACAGTTTGAAAACTGCCGGGCGAGGAAGTTGCTGAAAGATGCAGGAAGAAAAATGGCCGACAACAGTGTGAATGCTTCGTGTCTCACAACCAGTAAAACGTGGACGGCCTGTTAGCTTCAACCATAAACAGCGTAGAATCCTGTTAAAAAAAAATTATCATAACTCAGTCTAGATCAAATTTAATGTTAAATTTATTATTGTTTATTAACGAAACACTTCAATAAATCTTTAAATCAGAGAAACCTGACCCACATGTGACGTTTGGTCATATTTAAACGAAACCTTTGGGTTTCATTGGAACGTTTGTGTGTCTTCTGTGACCCCTGAGCTCCAAAGCCATGAATTAATGATGAAAGTGTCACATTTATAGATTTATGAATGTTTGTGTTCTCAGCAGCAGGATGAGGGTTCAGCTCGTGGTTTTTCTGTCAGCACCCTGTTTGTTCGCTGGACGCTTCGCTCCACGTCCGAGCCGTGATGCTCTGGTTCTGACGCGCTGTGTGTGTGCACGCATGTGTGTGTGTGTCAGACACGCTGACCGAACACTCACCTCTCACCAAACACGTTTATTTATTCATCTCCCCTCTGGATTGAAGAGCTTTCGTGGAGCTAATCTCCGCAGCGGAGCGTGGTTAGCAGTTAGCTCGGCGGCCCGGCGGACCTCCTCGACACGGACCTGATAAAGTTCTGTGGAGGGCTGAAGACAATGAGCCCAGATCATTACTGGAATATGGCACAGACTCCTGATGAAGCTGCATTGAGTTTCTCCACCCAAGCACGTCGTGTCATCCTGAAACACTCAGAGGCCCGATGGGAACAGAATTATGAGCTGACGCTGTCAGACGCAATTTATTCGGCTGCTTTGTTTCCGCTCAGCAGAGCCTCTGAGTCCGGTCGGCTTCGAACAACGAAACTTTATTCATACAGGTTATTTCATTCACGCCGTAGGTTTTAGGCACAATCTCCAGAAACACACTGTTACAGGAAGCAACACACTCACAAACCTGATTTTAGTTGAGCAAATAAGGCCTTTTAGCTATTTTAATCAGAGGCACGGCCGAAGTTCTGACAGAAATATAATAAACAGGTTTTTCTCACTTTAAAAAAAAATCCTGCTGGTGAATTTTTGTTAGGATTTATTAAAATAAGACTGTGTTTGCAGAAATGTCACTTGACTTTATGAACAATAAACAGAGCGCAGAGGTCAGAAGAACGGTTGTTGAGAACCTGAGCCGTGCTGGACATTTATTAAAACGAATCGTGACAAAGTTTCACATTATCCTCAACTCCGCTGCACTTTTTCATTTTTTTAATTTAATAATCTGATTTAAAAGTTCTCTCTGATTCTTTTGAATGTTGTCGCTCTGCGGTTTTATCATAACTGATTCACGTCAGACGCAGAAACTTTGACACTTCGATGGTTCTATTTGGTGTTTATTCCAGCTGTTCTGAGGAACTTCAGCTCATGTTTGTTGGGTTTTAATTTTATGACCGCACATCTGGAACTGTTTTATTTAACTCTTAATATTCTGAGTGTAAATCTAAATCCTGAGTTTAAATGTTTGGTGCCGACACGAACAAAACCTGAAGGGAAAGACGGGAAACTGTTTTTTTTTTTATTATTTTTTTAATTATTTATATTTTATCATAATTGTTTTAAATTAAACAACTTTTAGTTATAAAACTGACCAAAATTAATTAAAATCATCAAATGAATTCCAGTATTTATACAGGATCAGCGTACGGTTTATTCAGCGATATGTATTAATAAAAAAATAACGTATAAAAAAAAAAAACTAAATCTGTTGTTTTGTATGGAATAAAAAACTGTTATGATTTATAAATTTAATGTGATGAAAACATACAACAAAATTACTTTTAATGTATTTAATGTAATTTTATTGCATGTTTATATTTAGATCATGTGTTGAACGTCTGGAAGTTTAAAAATAGTTAAATGTTTTAGTTATACCTGTAAATATTATTAAAAAACAGACGAGCGTACCAATTCTAGACTTTGACCTGCAGTGAGCAGAAATACGTTTTTTTTTTAGTCAGTTTTTTAGCCACTTACTTTTAAGACGTTCTTATTTTGTTTACTGTTTGAATGTTTATGACGCATTCACACTATTGTCAGACATTTTTCTTCCGTATATTTTCAGCACAATTTTTGTCCCGTAAGATACTTCAACAATTCACATTTTAAAACGTTCAGCTCTTTCAGGACAATCCTGCCATGACTTTTAATGTTGGTGCAACTTATCTTTTTGAAATATTTAAACATTTATGCCATTTTTTCATCATAGGAAATAATTAAGCTCATTTTGCATCCTTCAGATCTTTAGATCTGTTTACAACATTTTACTGCTCCTTTCACATTTTGTTCTGCTTCATCTTCCATGCGCAAATTCAAACATTTTTCAGCTACTTTCAGCTGTTTTTTTTCCCCCCCCATCGGTTTTGCTCCTATCAGATTCTTTCTGCTAACTATAAACGTTTTTGTGCTTTTAACTTCTTCCTGCCACTTTCAGCCTTTATTGATATTTTAGCTACTATTTAGCTGGTTTTATGCTGATTTTTTTGTTTTTTCAACTAATTCCACATTGTTTGCACTCATTTAAACTTTTTCAGCTAAATTCAGCAAAAATGTGGTTTTTCCTCTTCCTTTTTGTAATTTCAGCTTCTTTGTGCTTTTTTAAGCTACTTTTCAGCAGTTTTTTTTTTATTTTTTTTATTTTTGGTGGTTGCTAATTTCAGCTTTTTTTCCAGGTAATTTCCCAATTTTTGTGCTAATTTCTGCTTCTTTTAGTCTATTTGGGCAAATGTATTCTTTCTGCCTTTTTTAATGCAAATTTAAGCTTGTTCTAACTTTCAGCTACATTTTTAGCATTTTTCAGCTAATTTCCGATGTTTTCAGATAAATTCAAGTTTTACGTAATAATTTCTGCTAATTCAGGCTAATCAATTTCTCAAGTTACTTACAGCTTGTTCTGTTAATTTCAGCTTTTGTTTTTGCCAATTCCTGCTATTTAAGCTACTAATGAGCTTTTTTATGCTTTTTTATTGTTGCTTTTTTCAGCTAATTCCACCTTTTTTTCTTCTTCTAATTTCAGCTCTTTCCGCTTCATTCTGGTACTTTAAGTTTCTTCCTGCCTTTTCAGCAAGTTTCGCTCATTTTAGCTTCTTTTTTTAAGCTAATTGCCTAATATAATGTATAGATATGTGGTCGTTCTCCTTTCTTCTGCTACTTTAGGCTAGTTCTTCATTTCATCTACATTTCAGCAGGTTTTTTGTAGCTAATTTCAGCTGTTTTCAGCAGGTTCTTCTGCAATAAGCATTCATTTTAGCTGGACCTGTACTTTCTCTAGTTTTATGTTTATTAAAGCCCTCGAACGTTCAGTCAGTACAATCGCTGTTGCAGCTAAGACAAACCTTTCTGTGTGCTAACTGTTTAGATCGTCTGGAATAAACAGCTATATATTCTCCTTCTGCGGCTCCTAACGCAGCTCTGACACACCGGCCCCCTCCTCAGCAGAACCCTGTACATGTTAGGCTCAAACGTGCACGGTAACGGACGCTGATGGCTCCACGAGCGACGGCACAAAGCTTCTGGATTCACTCGGTTGGTTTTGTTGTTGAGGCTCGTGGCTCAGGATCGTTTGGGTCTGGTTCACTGGTCATTTTGAGACTGGAAGGCCTGAGGGTTTCTCACTTTACCTTTTGGGGGGTGGGGGGGCATGGAGGTTCTGACGCTCTTGGAGGTCAAGCAAAATGGACTTCAGGGGGGAGTTAGAGACAGTTTCCACACATCCCTCATCCCTTCACCTGTTGCTGTTTCATGCAGAGGTCAGAGGGTCAACGTGGGAATATGATGATTTCTAAAACCGGCCTGGTTTTGATTGACAGGTCCGGTTTGAAACGTGGACTCGCCCTGCTGATGGCAGCAGCGACCCGTCAAACGCCGCGTCCAAAAACAGGCCAAGCACAGATTACTCCGAGAGGGATTTCGGAGGCGGGCCGCGTGAGAAACGATTCTCGTCCGATCAGAACCGGCGAGTCGAGCACAGAAAACGGGTCGGGGGCGGTGAAGTTCTGTCTGAAGCAGGAGCAGAAACACTCGGAGGCCCGACGCCGCCGAGTCGTACGAGGTGGCAGGAAGAGTTCAGCAGCGGAACAGGGTTCAGCGCCGCCGTCACTTTGAGTCCATTCTTCGACGGCGGCCATGATGAACTTCAGATGAACTCGCCTGTTTCTGAGGGAGCAGAGCGGAGCTGCGCTCTGATTGGACGAGGCCGCTGCTCCATATCTGGGAGATGACTGGAGCCAAGTTCAGACCAACCCACCCCCCAAAAGTGTTTGACGGGATGTTTTAAATTCATTAGACCCTCAGGGTGCTCTTATTTTTATTTATTTATTTATTTATTTATTTATTTATTTATTTATTTATTTATTTATTTATTTATTTATTTATTTATTTATAAGCTTTACAGAATTAAACAAAAATAGCTCAAAACTCTGATGTTTGTAATCAAATAGGTTTTTTATTTGTTTATTTTTAAACAAAGATTTTATATTAAAAATAAAAACATAATTTATATAAAGTGAAACAAGAACGCATTAAATGGGTGGAATCAGTTTTATTTCATTAATGTTATAAGTTGTTATCAAATAAATTTAATTGATCCTACTTTATATAATTTAGTTAATTTACACTTTTTAAAACTTCAATTTTTTTAATTAATTCAAACGAGTCATAAAATATTTAACTTCTTTTGTAATTGTAAAAATATTATTTGAACCATCAGTTCATTGTAATTTTTGCTAATATTTATTTATTTTTGATTTTATTTTGGAAAATACCGTAGGAATTTAAAATAATGAAAAAAAAAGGTAACTTTAAATAATATTTGTGGATAAATTATTGTAAAAAAAAAAAAACAACTAAATTTAATTTAATGTTTTTTGTGACAAATTAAATTGAAGCATTTTTACAAGAAATATTGAAAATAGTATTTAAAAAATAAAATAAATGCACATGGATAATAAATGTATTATTAAATTATTAATAGATAAAATTAAAATGCATTTCTATAGTTAATTTTTTTTAAATGTTATTGTTTTCTGTAAAATAAACATGCACAAATGTAATAATTACATACAATTACAATTCATATATTATTCATATAGTATTATTTATATCTGTTACTTTGTTAATAAATTTATTTACAAGCTTATTAAAAAGATGATATGTTTTACATGTATGAAACGCAAATATAAAACTTTATTTTGTCTTTGCAGTTAAAGGCGCGCCGACAGAAAATATTCACTTTTTTTTTTCTTGACGAGAACCTGAAACCTTCTGACCCCTCTGCGTTGGGACCAGACTAGCCGGGTTCAAGGGGGACTCAGTAATGCCGATGCAGATTTCTGGGCCGGCGCCAGCGCCTGGCACAGCGATGGTGGTGATGATGATGGTGTGGAGGGGGGTGGGGGCGGAGCAGCTCCCTCCTAATGCCACACTAACCCCTGCCTGAACCCAGGACGTGTTTGTCCCACAGGCCTTTTCCTCACCCCCAAACTGTCACAAGCACTCTGATCGTTGTTCTTCTATGTTGGTGCCAAGAGACCGTCACATTCAAGTAAAGATACAAGACTTTATTTAGTGTCCAAAGTGGAAAATCGCCAAATTATTTAGTGTCTCGAGGGCTTCGGCAGGACCTGGAAGGGAACAGAGGACATGTCCTGGTAGACCTACATACAATGTCCAAGATGAATTTGTTAATCTCTTGTTTGGCAGGCGGGCAGCACGGTGGTGCAGTTGGAAGAGCTGCCGCCTCTCAATGAGAAGGTTGCTGGATAGAATCCCAGCCCGCGGCTATTCTGGGTGGACTTTGCATGTTCTCTGCGTGCATGCGTGGGTTTTACTCCGGTACTCCGGTTTCCTCCCACAGACCAAAAAACATGCACGTTAGACTGATTGGGCTAAATTGTTCCAGTGAGAGAGTGAATGGTTGTTTGTCTCATCTGTCTCCATGTCCCAGCGATGGACTGGAGACCTGTCCAGGTGTCCCCTGTCAGGGGAGTTCAGGTAAAGGCGTATGGATGTTCATCACAGTAATGTTAAATTAATGTTGAACCATGCGTGTGAGGAGCAGAGGGTTCTTCCTCTCTCAGAGAGGAGCCTGCAGGCACCTGACGTCTCTGATAAGAGGGCGAGGTCATCGTGCTGATGAGCTTTATAAAAACACTTCCTGTACACGGTCCGATGCAGATCTTCATGACCAGGGCTGCAATGAGACATCTGTGTAAACCTGTGTGAACATCTGCCCTTTCAAGTAATCTATATTTAAAAATCTTGTCTTGTCTTCATGTGTGGCTCCTTTTAAGTAAATAAATAATGAAAGGATATTTTTATCCAGTGTCCCCCGTCTCTCGCACAGTGAGGCTGGGCATGGACACCAGTGACCCCCGTGACCCGAAATGGAAGAAGCTGGTAAAAGATAATGGATGGATGTTTGTCAGGCCTGGAGGAGGGTGAAGGATCTCAGAGACCGATCCAGAGATGTTTGTATGCTGATGATAAGAAAACTGGTGAGGTCCAGAAGGAGGGTCCACGGAGGTTTTCTGATTTGCAGGCACCAGGAGACTGGATCCATGTGCTGTAACCCCGGAGTCAGGAAATACTCAGGATAGTTTCTCGTTTAATAGATAAAGCCTGCAGGGATGTAACAGTTGGTATTGTGATGTTCCATCGGAGAACTGATCCAAAGGTCCTTTAGTTCACCTGCAGCTCGTCAGCCAGGATCAGGATCAGCTGTGGTGGAGCGGCACCACTCTGCTCCTCAGAGGCTGCAATGAAGTGGTTACAGAAAACTCTGAATCGTACATTATGGAGCTTCATCTGGCCGCTTAGATGTGTTCACAACCTTTTACTGCTCCTTTCACATTTTGTTCTGCTTCAGCTTCTTTCAGCTTATTTGTGCAAACGTAAACTTTTTTTTTTCCAGCTACTTTCAGCGTTTTATTTTCAGCTGTTTTGTGCTAGTTTCTGATTCTTTTAGCTTATTTGTGCAAACGTAAACTTTTTTCAGCTACTTTCAGCGATTTATTTTCAGCTGTTTTGTGCTAGTTTCTGATTATTTCAGCTAACTACTATGTTTTTGTGCTTTTTCTTCTGTCTGCCAATTTCAGCTTGTTATGCTCCTTTTAGCTTATTTCTATAAGTTTATGCTTTTTTTCTCTCTTTCAGCTACTATTTAGATGTTTTATGCTAATTTTATTTTTTTCAGCTGAGTCTTTTATGCTCATTTCATTTTTTTTCAGCCTAATTCAGCAAAATTATGCTCTATCCACTTCTTTCTAGGAAGTTAAGCTTCTTTCTGCCTTTTTAGCTACTTGCTGTTTTCTTCTAATTTCATCTTTTTTCAGATAATTTTCACTTTTTGTGCTCCTTTCTGCTTCTTTCAGCCGTAACAGATTATTTCTGCTTTCTTCTGCTAATTTAAGCTTGTTCTACTTTTTCAGCTACTTTTTTGTTAACATTTTTTTAGCAAATTTCAGCTGTTTTCAGATCAATTCAAGTTTTTTTTCTGGTAATGTCCGCTACTTTCAGCCTAATAAACATGTTTATGCTAATTGCAGCTTGTTATGCTCATTTCAGTTTTTTTTTTTCCTGCTAGTTTCAGATTTTTCTGCTATTTTGGTGACTGTTTAACTTTTTTAATGCTAATCATAGCATTTTCATCTAATTCCATATTTTTGGAGCTCCTTTTAACTGTTTTCACCTCATTTTGGTAGTTTAAGCTTATTTCTGCATTTTCGGCTACTTTTAGGATTTTTCGTTACTAATTTCAGCTTTCTTTTTAGCTATTTTTTTTGCACCAATTTATGCTTATTTAAACCTAATTCAGCAAATATGTGTTCCTCCCACTTGCTTCTGCTAAGGTCTTCCATTTCAGCATCTTTTCTTAGCTAAGTGCGGCTGTTTTCAGCAAGGTCTTCTGCAATAAGCATTCACACCGCATTGTTGCAGGAAATGTCATTCATCTAGTTCATTACCACTTAGCCCAACATTATTATTCAAATCAGGTAAAGAATAAAGTTTTCTCTGTTGTGAATTTTGTAATTGAGTCTGTTCCTGTCATTCTTTTCCTGCACCTCGTGTCAAATTGAAGGTAGGACCGCCGACTTGATGTCAGACAGACTTTGTGTTGAGGTTGATCCAAGCGAAGTGTCGTGCTGCCGTGTCGGTCGATGACCAGAGCCGGTGGGGGCGCTGCAGCTCCACAAAGCAGCGGCTCCTGATTGGGCCTTTTAGGTCAGTTTCATCTAAACTGGGATTAGCACGAGGCAACAGCTGGCACAAGTTTATGTTTGGAAGCCCGTTGGTGAGAAAAGAGAGAATGGAGGGTGGGGAGGGGGGTTACAAGCAATCCTCCCCCTCACTTGTCCACCCCCTCGATAATCCCAGCATCCTGACCCTTTAACAGTCTACGGGCTCATGGGTCCAGCGCGGTGGATTGGGAACAAGAAATTACAGCAGTGGTTCTGGAATAAAGCCTCCTACAACCCGACTGTTCAAACTTTGTATTGATCAAGTGTCTCATAAAAGTCCTGACCCAGTTCTGTCCCATCAGGTTCCGTTTGACTCTGTCAGCAGGTTCAAACTTCTGTGGACTTCACAGAAAAAAAAAAAACAAAACAACAAAAAAAAAAACATGTTGGTCTTTAAACATCGGCATGAACATTCAGTAAACTGTAAGTTTTTATGCGATTATTTTTACGAGTTTCAACGGTTTATAAACACTGAAATCATACAATGCAACAATGATAAGCAGACATTTAAAATCATTCATTTTAAAAATGATAGTCTAAATTGTAAATATTAATTAAATATCGCTTTACATCAGTACCTCATTAGACTTCATCTGTTGATCCAAATGTATCTTTTAACACTTCAACTTGGACCTGAGTGTTTTGATAAATGACTCTTCTTTTCCAAAATGTCAGAAAACGCAGACTGAGACCCGTTTGTTTGGTCGGCGGAGCCTCAACAGAGCAACTTTACAAAAGTAGGGATCAGGAGCTGAAGAAGCAACCGATGCATCAGAGCTGGGAGGTGGTTCTGACTATTCAGGGACGTCTGTGACAATCCAGATTATTCAACATTGAAGGAGTAAAAGAGGATTTAATGAAACCATAGATTCTTTACACTGCCTGACCTTTGGTTGCCCACACAAAGAGATGAACTTTTTTTTTTTTTTCCCCTAGATCATTTTAAACAGACAGAACCAGGTGGAATGACCCAACACAAAGATCAAAACACAAAATATACACTTGTAAACTCAAAGAAAATATTATTAATCAAAGTTTTTATATTGAGTTTTTTGTTACTGAACACACACACAAAAGAGAAAATTAAGAAATAAACTGAACAAAAGCCCCTCAGTCACATACGTGTTTTAAACAGGCATTGACATATTTGCAACATACGACACGAAAGGCTGCCAAGTGTCCCAAACTCTTTTAACAGAACCTTTCAGAGTGAATTTAATTTTTTGCAGATGAATTTGATGCATGGATTCTCTTATCCAGTGTTCATGTGCTGGGGGTGAGTCCAGCTGCACAAAACAAGTCTCCTGGCCAGAAGAGAGCCAACAGCATCATCCTTCTCCTACTTGCTGAAGGACGTATCAACAGGGGCCACCCTAAACAGTGACATGGGATGGGTGCACAGTGTTTTTCACATATCACAGAGAAGGTATCAAAAATAGATTGCCAACAGGTCTGCAGCTTTGGACAAGTCCAGAATGTGTGTGAGAGTAGCTGGAGTTTGTTTACAACCATTGCATGCAGGATCCAGGTCAGTTTTGATCTTGGACACTTTGTCTTTGGACCAATGCAGCCGGTACACCACAGGTTCAGGTTAGGTTTATTTGTCATATGCAAAATCCACACAAGGTCAACAATGCAATGAAATGCTTAAGACGAGAAGAATCATCTCGACTCGCCAAAAACATGCAAAAAAATCAACAACAAGAAATATCAAAGCATGCAGCAAAAATACTAAAAGCATACTAAAAAAATGCTAAAAACAAGGTGCCAAAGTTGAAAAAGAAATGCATCCACCGTGTGATGCGGTTAGCAATGAGATTCTTTCAACCTCATGGTTCTTTTCTGTTAGCAGCATGGTCTTGTTAGCAGGTCCGCTCAGCAGCTTGATGGTAATAAGGACCACAGCAGCACCTTGGACTGAATTACAGCATGTCTCAGACAGACTGAGGATGAGTAAATGTTCTGAATGATCTTTCACCAGATTGAGTCTGATATGGATTCCTCCAAGTCTGTTTCCCATTTCTGTATAAGAGATGTAAGCTGAACTGAGCAGTATAGATCTTGCTGAAGGTCCCCTTAGTATCAGACCTGCACTCCAAAATCTTAACCACAAAATGTTCCGAGGAATAACCAAAGTTCCTCGAGACACTTCTGACCAAAATGACTGAGCAGTAAGAAACTTGAATAGCCTTAAAGACATAAATCCATCCATCAGCTTAACCACTTCTCCCAGTTCAGGTCACAGGGGTTACTGGTGCACATATCCAGCAGTCACGGTGCGAGAGGCGGGGGACACGGTGAGTGTGTCATCCAGAAAGCACCACGTCAGGCGTTTTAAGACCAGACGGTAAAACTTTCAGAGGGTTATAAAGACAGTTAGTCCCACTATTTCATGGGGGTAAAGATCTAACTGTTTCTTGTTGTGCCACCAGAAGAAACCTGGGGTGGAGCCACACTTAGTTAAAGGTCTGAACGTGCAAAATAATTATGCTTGAGACATTTATCGTCAACAAGAACAACCTCGGCCTCAGTTTGAGCTGTGTGTTGTGGGCCCCGACTGAAAAGCCGGGATCTCCTCTGAGGTCCATGTACTTTGTGCTGCACATGCTCAAAGAATAGATCATTGTAGACAACAAGACAGTTTGGTAGGTGTACTTTAGCAATGCTAACACAATTTTAACATTGCAAGCTCTGGAGGAGAGTTCCAGTTACTGGTCCAGTCGCTCAAAGAGCTCATATTTAGACAAGAAAGACTTCATACACAGTTACACTCTGAGATTGCAGATCTTATACAGGCTACAGTACGAACAGCATGAAATAAAAGAAGATGCCATGCCATACCACTTTATTTATGAAGCACATTAAACAGTGACAGTGCACACCAAAGTGTTGTACAGGGACAGACAGACCCAGCACACAGCAACAAACTACATAACAGGAAACCAAATGTAGAAACAAAAAACAATAGTAGATAACAACAGCAGCAATATGACCAACACAGTGTGATGCACACAGGCTCAGCACAGATCACACAGTGCCGAAAGTCAGCGAATAATAGTGTGTTTTTAAGCAAAATTTAAAAACTGTGAAGGCGGGGGCCTGTCTGACAAGCAGAGGTAACTCTTTCCACTTGGGCCTGCGACAGAGAAGA